>JAVXUO010001270.1:0-442604 GCA_033065855.1 Escallonia rubra | reverse complement strand
ATTTCCCTTTCGAATGGCTTTTCATGCCAACAAATAAGCTATGTTTTTTTCTTGACGGTACTTGTTAGATATAAATCCTTTTGCAAATATTTTTGCAGTGGAATCACACTTTCTTATACAAAATAACAAATAATACTCCGTCCGTCCCACGTAATTGATCATATATATGTGTGTGTGTGTGTGTGTGTGGAGAGAGAAATAAAATAAAATGTAAGAAAGTGGGTCAGGAAAGAAAAAAATGAGTTGGTGGAGAGATAAATAGAATTAAAAAAGTATAAAAAGGGTAAATATGTAAAAATACCTACATAATCTTTCTAAATTTAGAAAGTGAGCAATTTTTGTGAGACGACCCAAAGAGAAAATATGATCAATTTTTGTTGGACGGAAAGAGTATAATATAAAATGAATAATAACACGCTACAAAATAAGTACGGATAATATCACCAAACTATAGAATCAAGCCGAAGCTTTGTCAAGATTGATTCGAGCCCTCCGGAATCAGTGCCTCGATGCAATGGGCTTCACGGCATGTTTCCCTAAGATTAGTCTATATCATTAACCCTATATGAACACACTTGCAACAGAGTTTGATGAACAATTAACCCTCGTTACTTTCTTCTTATGTAACTCATAATCAGAATGGAAAGTGAAAATATCAAAGTGTATAAAGAAATTTGGTGTAACACTAGAGAGAGAGAGAGAGAGAGAGAGAGCGCGCGCTTCAGAATATGTTTGTGTCATGGCCAAATGACCTTATTTATAGGGGGAAAGGGAGGACAAAACTTAGTGGTGAAGAATACTTGACAGCGAAGAAAACTTAGAAGTGAAGAAAACTTGGGGCTAAAGTTAATTTAGTGCTGAAATTTACTTAGCACTGGAGGATAGCTCTTGGATTGAGTCAAAGGTTGACTTTTTGGGGAAGCCAAAGGTTGGTTGTCCCTTCAGCTAAAACTTGACAACAAAAGTAAGTGGACCACAAGTATTTTGAAATAAACAAAATATAACAATAAAAAAAAAACAGGTGAGCTCCATGTGTTTTGAAACAAACACATAAAATGCAACAGTCCCCCACATGTTTCAAAACAGAAACTCCCAAAAAGAAGAAGAGACGAGAAATTATGCATCTGGGAGGTATTGCGTGGGTTGAACCTTTTTGAGGATAAATGAGAAGGAATCTACTGAAATACGATGGTCGAATGAATACTCTTTCAACTAGATTTTGTTAATGTGAATTGTACACACTCACCACCCATATAGTGTCTCTAGTCAGGGTTGTTCTCGTGGGTTGATGTTAATTGGCCATGCCTCGTGCCTAGATATCCTTGTGTGCTCTAGCTACATACCCAAGTCCCATTTAGGAGGCTCAACCTCGCACACATATAGGTGGTATCCATGAGGGAATGTGATGCACCTGAATACCCCGACCAGTAAATAAGGACTATGGAGCCATTAAGAGCTATATCTCATCCTCACACACTACAGTTGTCATTATCACACACCATAGGGATAGGCTCTTCTCTAAAGGTCCTCCGAGTTAAAGTATATACACAAAGCGACATTACCCTTTGGACTCCATGAATACGTTATTACCTATTGAACCTCATTCACAGGAACAGAAGGTTAGGCATCCGTCATTTTGTCTCTAAATTTGGGTACAGTCTTATCCACGTCGATGCTTCCATCACTAGGCTTCTCCCTAGTGACTTGGTCAGAGGATTCTCCAAGTTCCTTTCTAGCTTCACATTATCCATAGATACGGTACTGTTCTCAATCAACTGCCTCACAGTAGCATGTTACATCCGGATGTGACGACTCTTCCCATAATCTATTTTGCTTTTGGCTCAAGCAATGACTGCTGGGCAATCACAATGCATTACCACCGGTGAACTAAGTTTATACCACGAAGGTATATCAACTAAAGAAATTCTGAGCCGCTCTGCTTGTGAATACACCTTCTCTCACGGCTTAGTGGTAACTATTTGCTTGGACAACTTCTAAGAGATTGCTCCTCCAGCTAGTAAGAGCACATATCCACCAGTGGGCTTTAGCTCATCTGACTTTGAAATCCATTTAGCATCACATTAACCTTCAAGTGCAGAAGGATGGCCACAATATGTTAGTCCATAATCAATGGGGCCTCTCAAATATATCAATAACATGTATATTGCATTCCAATGCCCTTCTCTAGGATTATGAGTATGTTCTCAATAAATTGTGATTGTGAGTATGTTCTCAATTAAATGTGATGGAATCATCATGCCTTAAGATTTTGATTCCTAAAATGACAGTAGCGTCACCCATATCTTTCATGTCAAATTTAGATGCTAAAAATCTTTTAGTAGCATATACAATATAATTGCTTCTTCCAAATATAAGTAGATCGTCAATGTACAGGTACAAACATATAATGATAATGGTATAATTAATACATTTAAAGTAACTAACAATCCATCAGATATCATCACGCTGCCAAATTTGTCATGCCACTAGTTAGGAGCTTGTTTCAATCCATACAAAGTTTTAAATAACTTGCATACTTTCTACTCTAGTTCGGGGACATTATATCCCTCGGACTGCTCTATATATATTTCTTCGTCTAAATCACCATTTAGAAAAACAGTCTTAACATCCATTTGATGCTGAAAAAGGTTTGATATGGATGCAAAGACAAACAATAATCTAATAGTTGCAATTCTAGTAACAGGAGTATGTATCAAAATAATCAATATTATGTTTCTGCTTGTAGCCTTTAGCCACAAGTCGTGCCTTATATTTCTCAATTGGACCATCTCGTTTCAAGTTTTTATAATGACCCATTTGCACTTGATAGGTCTAGTCTTATAAGGCATGTCTACAAGTTCCTACGTAGGATTAGAGATGATGGAATAATTCATTATTAATGGCTTCTCTCGCAAAATGCGCATTTATAGAAACTATAGCATCATGATATGACAATTATTCATCATTAACAAGATACATATAATAATCATCACCAAAATTGATTTCAATTCCCCTTCTCTAGCTTCTTAGTAATTCTAGAGTTTCATCAATAGGATTATTGCTACTAGCATACTCATCAATTGTTCTAGACATCTTATTTTCCATAGGAAAAAAATCTTTAAAGAAAGAAGCATCGTTAGATTCAAAAAAAAAAAAATATTAGCTTCTATGACATCACTCTTAATGAAAAAAAACCTATATGCAATGTTATTCTAAGCATAACCAATAAACACGAAACTACAAGTCCAAGAACCCAATTTTCTACTTTAGGCTCAGATAACATCACATTTGCCAAGCACCCCCACACTTTCAAATACTCCAAGTTAGGAGCACGATTATTCCAATTTGATAATATACTTTAGTAGTCCTTTTATGGGATACTCTATTCGTATGTGACAGGATGAAAAAAATGGTTTCTCCCCAAATGTTGGAGGGTAGGTAGGCCTGAACTAACAAGTATAACAATCATCATTTCTTTCACAGTCCTATTTTTTCTCTCAACAATTCCATTTGATTCACGTGAATAAGATGGAGTAACCTCGTGGATAACCCCATTTTGTAAATAGAAATCATAAAATGGATTAGAGCCATATTTACCACCTCTATCTGTTCTAAGCCTTTTAATTTTCTTATCCTTCTGACTTTCAACTTCTGGCTAATAGTTTATGAACATTTCAAGAGCTTCATCTTTTGTTCTCAACAAATAGAGTCTATTGAATCTAGATCAATCATCAACAAAGATCACATAAAACCTTTTACCACCTCTGGTTATGGTTTATTATAAATCACCTGATTCAATGTGAATTAAGTCAAGCGGTTCACTTTAGCTTGTGACAGGTTTACATGCTTTCTTGGTACTTTTAGTTTTAGCTCATAATTCATATTTGTCTATGATAGGCTCAGACTCGGTAAGATTAGAAACTAAACACATCTCTTTCCCTTTCTTATATACTAATTCAGCAGAACCAAACAAGTAATAAAGGTAGACAATCCACTCTCATTAAGCAATTCAGTAACATTAAGTACCTAAAGGACTTGGTTTAGATATACCTTACCTACGAAGACATCACTTTTGGTCAGAGTCACAATATTTCCATCTAACAAAGTCTTAATGCCGGCCTTATACCAAGCAGTTGTATTGACACAAGGTTTTGCTTGATCATCGGCACTCACATCGGACAGTGGAAGGGTTTTACCATAAATGAGTTTGAGAACTTCTCTTACCTTTTCTAATTTGGTACGGATCTATTATAACCAACATACCCGAATTATGTACCTTCCCCCACATTTAAGGATGAGGTAAACACATCTCCATTAGCATAGATGTGCCTAGTGGCACCCAAGTTTAAAACCCATCATTTTACTTTTGGAACTAAGCTCATATCTGACACCATAGCAGCAATGATATCATCATCTACCTCAACCACGTTTACCTTAGACATCATTTCCTTGGCCCTACCAGTCATTTGCATTTTTCAATTTTGATTCTAAACTTTCATATAGACTATGTTCCTGTAGAGTCATTGCATGTCTCTTTTGTATTTATTTTAACTAAATTCTTTCCAAGAGTCAGGGAAATTTCAACAAGACATTTAGCCTTAAACTGTATTACCCTGAAAATTTTTCTTTTCCTCGTGCGAAATTATGATTTTAAGTAAATAAGATTGTGGTCTTTTTGATAATATTGAGAAAATGGTTTGGCATTGTTTCTGAAATTTTCGATCGAATGAAAGTGGTTTTAGTCGAATGAAAACTATTTGATGTTAAAGTTTTGAAATCTGAAGGATTCGGTCGAAGGAAAATGGTTTTGCTTCGAATGAAAATGTGTTTGCTTCAAATGAAAGTATTTTACTTCGAACAAAAAGTTTTAATTCGAATTTAAAGTTTTAATTCCAATGAAAACCTGTTTTCGGTGGAATGAAAAGATTTTTTTTGTGTGTAAACAGCTACTGAAGTTTTCGGTCGAATTAAAAGTTTCAAGTCGAATGAAACCAGTTTTCGGTCGACTGTAAAAAAAAAATTTATTTCAAATTAAAAGTTTTCATTCGAATAAAAACTCATTTCGGCGGAATTAAAAGTTTTAATTCGACCGAAAACTCATTTTTGATCGAATTGAAAAAAAAAAATTGAACCATTTTCACTTCTGTTGGTTTCGGTCGAATGAAACCATTATTTTTGGTCGAATGCAAACTTGATTTTTTTGTCCCATATAAATAGCTTTCTTTTCCCTTTCTAGCTTTTTTGAAGAGTTATCTATTTCTTTTTCCCTTGCAGTGGAGAGAGAGAGAGAGAGAGGAGAGAGAGAGGGGGAGAAGGCTTGGGAAGTTCAGGAGCTCTGAGGTGGAGTTTAAGGATTGATATTTCTCAAAGGCTTGATTAAGGTAAGGGTTTACTTTCAAAATTTGAATCAGCGATTGACCAATCGCTCATGTAAGTCCTTAGTTTCTCTTTGAAATCCAAACTTCTTCGAATTGAGTTAAGTGACTTTCTTTTCCCTTTGTTTTGACCATGGTTATGAATAACTCGATTTCAATGCTATGATTTGGGAAAATCAAATTCCGTCAAATTTATTTGACCTCAGAATTTGACATATTGATATCGTTCGCTTCAGTGATTTATGATTGTCATTATTTCGTAAACTCCACTTATTGTTTGACAAGTCTGTTATTTGATAATGTTATTTTGAAGCCTTTGAATATGGTTTGCACATGTCCGATATTTGATAACGGTTATTTTAAAATTTTGTTTTGGTAACTTTATGAGCCATGTCACAGTTTATGTGACTTATTTCTGTCTTACCCACGTGGAATGAAACGTGGGCTAGCTCAGGGGAGTTGAGCTAGAGATCGCGATCTTACTTTCTGAACCGGCCTCATATGTCAGTGATGACGTATGTGACCGCTTTCTGAATGGCTCTCTAGTGTCTATCTCCGTACTCAAATATATTTTGGCATTTGATATTTGGTCTAACATCTGTTTAGTCGAAAGTGGTTTGCCTTTGTGTCTGTGTTTGTATTCAGATAGTTTGACATTTGAAATTTGGTTTGGTGTCCGTTCCGTTGAAACTTTGTGTCTGTCTTTTTGTTCAGATCTAATTTGACATTCGAAATTTGGTTTAATATCCGTCCCGTTGAAATTTTTGTGTTTTTGAAATTTTGTTTCTCATATATTTGCTTCTATTTGATTGGTCCTTTGAGCTACCTTACTGGGCATTTGGCTCATTCCCTTAATATTTTTTCTTTCAGGTAATTAGTAGGTGGGATTTTAGATTTGAAGAGCTAACTGTATGACCAAGAGTTAGCTGCCTTATTTCAGAGTTAGTATTGACATTTAAGTGTATTTAATCAAGACATGTTGTATTGCTTAGGTTTTGTTTTGAAACACTGTGTTGGAGAAATGTTTGGATTGTATAAAAGTTTTGGGCCCTATGACAGTTATTGATATACTCTTGGGAGTTATTAGTGCATGCTCTGAATGACTGTTTGGGATATTTGTGATATTTTAGGATTTTTTGATTTCGTTTGGGAAACTTTCGATATTGTAAGGTTTACTCTGAATTCTGATTATTCGACCGTTTACGCTCCGGGAATTTTAATAAATTTTCGGGGAGTTACAGAATTGTATCAGAGCTTAGGTTTGAAATTCTGTAGACTCATAAGCCTAAGATATATGTGATTGGGATTAAACCTTGAAAATGTGGAATAAGTTTGGGGAATTTATTTTCCATTAGAGCACAAGATTGAGATTTGGCCATAAACCTTGGATTTGGGATGAGCACGCAATAGTAGAATGAATGTTTGTTGTTTTTGGAGTTCAGATATTTTCAAGTATTAATCAAGGAGAATACTTGAAGGATAGGACTATGATCTTTGGATGTCTATGAGTAGCTCTATCAGATAGTGTATGGGAAAATGTTGTGATCTCAGGAAATAATTGATATGATGATAGAGACTTCGTGCGGAATTTGAAAGTAAGATTTGGCATTACTAGATCATAATGCCCATTTATTCAGTTGTTTCGATATCTTTTTGTGGGCACATAAGTGTTGAACCTAGAAATTTGAAACATATCTATATGTAGATACCTTTATGGAACCCCGTGGTGACCCTTATGGTTTATAATCCTTGGCCCATAAGTATTGGTTACATATATTTAAGAGTTGATAAATTTTGCTGGATATGAAACGCTTTGATGTTATTTTGGGGGTATGGACTGATTGTCTTCCAATAATACCAAGATGGATTGCTTTAGAAAAGAGGATGAATATGATCTTTGAACAAATAACTCTAAAAGCTAGAAGCTATCTGTAAAGTCTGTGACCGATAGATATAAATGATGTGGTAGCTAAAGGCTTAAACTTTGGTGGATGCGCGATATATGTGGAATTAAGAATAATGTTTTTCTCTGTGATAAATTTGATAATAATTTGAATTGGTTTACTTTGAGGTATCAGGGTGCGCAGCGAAAGTGTGGCGACTTTTGGTATGACAAGTAAGTGATGGTCGATATTGGTTATTCATATTGACTAAATTGATGGGGTATGCTTCAAGTGTTATCTGATGGTTTTGATTTTGATGTCAAAAAAAAAAAAAAAAAATTTTGATTGGGCAAATATTGATCTTTAGGTGATCTCATGGTTTGGTTATTGAATTGCTTAGACATTTTGTGGTTTTAATTTAGTTAAGCCTTAGATTTTGAGTTTGTGATCTTTTGTAGTTGAAAAGTATGGGCAATAAGTTGAGCTTGATGTTGCCTTAAGTAATTGTGTGTTTGAAGTAATGAAATGTTTTTGGAGTATAGAATCTTGGAATATTCGATGTTGGTGATTTGATCAAGGATAATCATATTTGAAAGTCTAACAGTGTGGTGAAGCATTGGGCGGAAAACATACCAATAATTTAGCAACTTTTGTTAGAAGTTACTTTCAGTTGTCAGTGAAATGTTTTTAAGGACGTATTTAAATGGCTCTATTTGTGACTTTGTATGGGTGTAAATTTTGATTTGAAGACTATAGAGTATAAATCCTTTGTGATTAGTGTGAAGATTGGTTACTACTTTTGGTGTACGATTGAAGTTAAGCGTGTCAATGTTAGGCATTGTACCAAGGCTATGGTTTGATGTGTTATCATAATGGCCCAACGTGAGCCTGTCGGTATTGTATTGGTTTCAGATGATTTGAATTTTGACTGGAGTAGCTTAATTCAGTGTGTTTCATTTGTTAGCCAAGTATAGATATTTTGAGAGCAATCTAAATATATTTTGGGGATGGTGATGACAATGGAGGTTAAAAAGCTTAAGTTTGAATTCCGTAAAACATGTCATATGTGATGAGAAATTGCTTAGTACTTGGTATACCTCAGGCTTGAGGTTAAGCAAGTTATCCAAATTGTGTAAAGTATATGATTTGATATATTATCAGAGTAGCGAAGTGGAGGCGTTACGTATTGGGGATTGGTTTCATTTGTTGAAATTTTGAATTCCGTAATTGTGGCTCAATCCATTTCGTAGGCTAGTTAAGCCATGCATGTTTCGAAGTCAGAATTTCAGTTAATAGTATGAGGAATGTATTGACTCGTGTTGGAAAGCAAGAAGTTAGTTGATGATTAAGGAACGTTTTAAATTCTGAGGACGGAAATTTTTTAAGGAGGGGAGAATGTAATACCCCAAAAAAATTTCTTTTCCTCGTGTGAAATTATGATTTTAAGCAAATAAGTTTGTGGTCTTTTTGATAATATCGAGAAAATGGTTTGGGATTGTTTCCAAAATTTTCGGTCAAATGAAAGTGGTTTTAGTCGAATGAAAACTATTTGATGTTAAAGTTTTGGAATCTAAAGGATTCCGTTGAAGGAAAATGGTTTTTACTTCGAATGAAAATGAGTTTGCTTCGAATGAAAGTATTTTACTTCGAACAAAAAGTTTTTAAATCATGTAGAGCGACTTTCTGAAGTTTTCATTCGAATTAAAAGTTTTAATTCGAATGAAAACTAGTTTTCAGTTCGAATTAAAAGTTTTAATTCGAATGAAAATCAGTTTTCAGTTCGAAATTTGAATCAGCGATGGACCAATCGCTCATGTAAGTCCTTAGTTTCTTTTTGAAATCTGAACTTCTTCGAATTGAGTTAAGTGACTTTCTTTTTCCTTTGTTTTGACCATGGTTATGAATAACTCGATTTCAATGCTATGATTTGGGAAAATCAAATTCCCTCAAATTTGTTTGACCTCAGAATTTGACATATTGATATCATTCGTTTCAGTGATTTATGATTGTTATTATTTCGTAAACTCCACTTATTGTTTGACAAGTCTGTTATTTGATAATGTTATTTTGAAGCCTTTGAATATGGTTTGACATGTCCGATATTTGATAACAATTATTTTGAGATTTTGTTTTGGTAACTTTATGAGCCATGTCACAGTGTATGTGACTTATTTCCGATTTACCCACATGGAATGAAACGTGGGCTAGCTCAAAGGAGTTGAGCTAGAGATCACGATCTTACTTTTTGAACCGGCCTCATATGTCAGTGATGACGTATGTGACCGCTTTCTGAATGGCTATCTAGTGTATGTCTCCGTACTCAGATATATTTTGGCATTTGATATTTGGTCTAACCTCTGTTCAGTCGAAGTGGTTTGCCTTTGTGTCTGTGTTTGTATTCACATAGTTTGACATTTGAAATTTGGTTTGGTGTCCGTTCCTTTAAAACTTTGTGTCAGTCTTTGTGTTCAGATATAATTTGACATTCGAAATTTGGTTTAATATATGTCCCGTTGAAATTTTTGTCTTTTCGAAATTTTGTTTCTTAGATATTTGCTTCTGTTTGATTGGTCCTTTGAGCGACCTTACTGGACATTTGGCTCATTCCCTTAATGTTTTTCCTTTTAGGTAAATAGTAGGTGGGATTTCAGATTTGAAGGGCTAGCTGAATGACCAAGAGTTAGCTGCCTTATTTCAGATTTAGTATTGACATTTAAGTGTATTTAATCAAGACATGTTGGTATTGCTTAGGTTTTGTTTTGAAACTCCGTATTGGAGAAATGTTTGGATTGTATAGAAGCTTTGGGCCCTATGACAGTTATTGATATACTCTTCGGAGTTATTAGTGCATGCTCTGAATGACCGTTTGAGATATTTGTGATATTTTAGGATTTTCTGATTTCGTTTGGGAGACTTTCGATATTGTAAGGTTTACTCTGAATTCCGATTATTCGACCGTTTACGCTCCAAAAATTTTAATAAATTTTCGGGGCGTTACATAAACGTTTTAGGTAAAACGTCACTCTCTTTTGCTAAATCGCGCACTATATTTTTAAAATCATTTGTTTGAGTTTCAATGCTTTCATCATCTGTCATTTGATAGTGCAAAACATCAACTGCTAAAAACTTTTTAGTGCCTTCACCCTCAAATTCTTACTTACTAACCATTTTGTCCTATAAAGTTATAGCAAGGTGAAATGATTCTAAACACTATATCGATAATGAGATAAAACATTATGAATCGTACTAAGACAAAATTTATTAGGAGTTTTAACATTTCTAAGACTTGAGAATAATTTTCAGTATGATCATGCACAGGCCCAGTTAGAACAAATGAGATTTTTAAAAAATCCAGGACATAAAAAACCATGTTTTTAGTCTTTTTATGATTATTTTCGTCAAAATGTTCTATTCAGCTTCCGTTCAGAATGATTTTTTTTGTACGAGAAGTTGCAATTCCATTTTAATCAACCTTTTAGATTGTCGTACATAAATCCTTTTGCTAATATTATGAAATGAAATCCCACTTTCTTACAGAAAACAGCAAAAAAAATTAATAGAAAATAAATAAAACACGCTATAAAATAAGTAGGAACAATCTCTCTAAACTATAGAATCAAGCAAAAACTTTGTCATAAAAGGTTGATTCGTGCCCTCGGAACCAATGGTTTTATGCGATGGGCTTCATGACACGTAACTCCCAGAGTTAGTCTATAGTATTAACCTCGTTTACACGCACTTGCAATAGACATTCATGAACAACTCTCTTTACTTTCCTCTTCCACGACTCACACAATATCAGAATATATGGATACTAAAAGTTTCAAAGTGTGTAAAGAAATTTGGTGTAACACGAGAGAGATAGAGCTCTTCAGAATATATTTTTGTCATGGCCGAATAGCGGTGGGGGGAGGAGGAGGACAAAACTTAGTGGTGAAGAATACTTAGGAGCGAAGAAAACTTAGTAGTGAAAAAAACATAGCGTTGAAGTTAACTTAATGGTGAAGTTTAGTTAGCATAAATGTTGGCTCTTGGGTGGAGCCAAACATTGGCTTCCCTTTGAGGTAAAGCTGGCCAAAAAAAAAGGTAGGTCCCACGTGTTTTGAAACAAACAAATAAAATACAACATTAACAAAACAAATGGCCCCATGTGTTTTGATACAAACAGTATTATCTTTCCACCTTCATCTACATCTTTAAAGTACTTTATGGATCCTCAATTCCATCATTGGTGAAATAGCTACCAACATAAATTATTCGTAATATGCTCATAAGATCTGGAATAATGGTGCAACAAGTGGATCTAGAAGTTGTTGTTTTCCTTCATCATGACAATGTCATACAACTATTTTGCAAGTTTTCATCAGTTTTATGCTACTTTACGCAGTCAGATTCTCCTTAATGATCCATTACCATACATCGATGAAAAATATTCATTGGTTTTTCAAGATGAGAAGTAGAGAGAATCCTCTCTTCATCTCTTGCACAATCAAAATCTCATGCCTTAGCGTTCAATTCTTGGTGCCTTCCTCTGGTAGTAATACACGACCCACATACGCCAAGAATTACAATCTCGTCAAGTAATCTACAATAGGGATGAACACACTATTGCAAAATGTATAAGCTTTATGGTTATCCTCCAAAGAAATTTAATGTTGCTCTTTCCCCCTTTTGCTCACAGCAACAATGAGGTGTAATTTTGCTAATAACTCTGCTCCTCTTTTTCCCTTAGACTACAACAGTTACAACTTGCTTTATATAAAAAACAATACAATCTTGATATGGAAATTACTGATTATCATGAGGTTGTCCTAAAACAACCCCAATGGTACCCGTGAAATTTTTTAGTTGAAACTGTCGAGGGCTTGGGAACACCACAGTTTGTGCATTCGGTAAGGCTCTCTGAGCGGCAAGGCCTAATGTTGTGTTCCTAATGCAGACCAAATTAGATGTACACTTTGTATCTTGCAAGTTACTTTGATGAGGGTTTACATTGTCGTTAGGGATAGATGCCTCCGGCACTGCAGATAGGCTTTGGTTAGGGTGGGATGACTCGCTTCAAATGAATTTTGTATTTAAAAATGAACATCTTATTTTGATGCAATTCACGGAAGAATTTCAGTTTTCCTGACACGTGGGGTTTCTTTATGAGCATCCGCTCACGTCTACTCATAGAGTTGTCTAGGTTCAACTAAGGAGCATTTTGTCTCAGTACACGGGCACACTTATGCTTTTAGGGGACTTTAATCAAGTGCTCTTGTTTAAAATGTGGCATACACCGCCACTCAATCCCGGGCTGTTTTGACTTCCAGGCGTTCTTAGATCGCCTGGGCCTTCTATCCATTCATGTTAGTGGTCCAAAATATACATGGACTAACAATAGAGGAGATAGCGGGCAGGGGCGGATCCAGAAGTCTAATCGAGGGGGGCCAAAAAGGCATAGAGAAATTGATGGCTAATATAAAAGAATTGCTCAATTTGACTACTAATCATTTATTTAGTCAGGAACGAATTACTAATCTTGCATGAAGATGCATTACTAATGTGATTATTAACTGTACGAATACAATAGTCACGTACAAGTTAACATATTATAAGAATTTAAACTTCAAAAAGAAAAAAAAACTAACCTTATCAGTTCGTGTTTTTTCATAATCTGGAGATTTGAAATATATATATAGAATTTGGAAAAACGAAGATGGATCAAAAGAATGAGAAAGAAGAAGACTATGACGACCGGTGGCATAAAGAGTAAAAAACACAACAAAACGAAACCCTAATTAATTAATGTTATGAGATAATGGCATTTGTTTAAATATATTTATAAAAAAATCAAAAGTTGGGAGGTGCCATGCCCCCCCCCCCCCCGGTCATGCAAGAGTTCCGCCCATGATAGCGGGTGTACTTATGAGGTGTTGGATCGTGACTTCGCGAGTCCAGCTTGGCAATCTTTATTTCCTGAGGCGTTGGGCAGGAATCTCTCCATATTTAGATCGGATCACGTTTCCATATTATTGGATACCAAACTGACGCGGGTGTGGCTGTAATATCCCGAACTTTGGGAGTGAGTTAAAACAACCATTTGTGCTCCGAAAAATAAACGGATGTTAATTTTGAGCAATGCTCGGGTATTAGTAGCGTATGGAAGCTTAAAAGAATTTTGGGGCAAAAGTGTAATTTTTAAAATTTTGGGGGCATTTTTGAAATTTCAAAAAACTTTGGGGGCATAAATGTAAATTAGGGTTTTAATGATGAAAAATAATAAAAATGGGTGATAGTGTATATTTTTAGTGATGTATAATTAAATTAACCATGATTAGAGTAATTATGGGGTTTAAATGTAATTATATAAAATTTGGGGTTATTTTACAATTATGAAAATTTTGCGGGTTTATTTGCAATTGTTGAAAGTATGTACTAGGTGTCAAGATTTTATAAATCAAGTCATGAGCAATGACCACCTCCTACTCCTTTTATGTGGTGACTCGTGAAACTATATGATAAAATATTGGTTATATTTTAGAAGGAAAATTAGCCAAAAACAAATAGAAAAAAAAGGGAATAGTGCTTCGGGGAAGAAACAGAAGCAAAAGCAAAACAGATGAAGTGGGAGACAGAGAGCTCGGGAAGAAGAAAGGGGAAAGGAGAGAGAGAGAATTAAGTCTTCTTTTTAAGGGTAATCACCCTTTGAAAAACACACTATACACACACAAACACTAGCACTTACACATTAATCCCCTTTAAAAACACACACCCAAAATCATAATTTAAAACACCTAAATGAATAGCTAAAATTAGAGAGAAGAGACTTGGGATTTACCTTGAAACTTCTTGCCCTAGAAGCTTCCTCTTTCTCTCTCTTTTACTCTCTGGATTTTACGTACAAGGAGGCTTATTGAATTGTCTATGACAACTAGAGACTATAATAGGGTATTTATACTAACCCTAGAAAGAATTAAATTTGCTTAAAAATCCCTTGCACTTTAGTCACTTCTTCCTAACTTCACCCACAACCTTTAACATTACGAAAGTACCCCAATTTAATTAGATTAAGGTAAAAATAAAATTGTATCGACACCTAAAAATTTCGGGTGTTATAGTTCATTAAGTTCTAAGCTTATAATATACTAAGGTGATTATAGAAGTTTGTGAAGATAGAATATCACATATTTAACAATATTTTTTGTAGATTACCCTATGTATACGCATGAAGTAAAACATAATGAATTAAAAACCAGTCGCAGTCATTTGTATTGGAAAAAAAAATCTTAAAAAAGGTGCACGGACTATACAATTAATAATTGATTATGTAGACATAAATAGGCAGCTAAAAATAGACACTGGAACTGATATAGAAGCACGTGAAGTAATTTTAATTCATTTCAGATAATGAATTCTTTTTACCTACCGCCCATGAAAATCCTTACAACCCTCTATACAAAATAATTAATGATCGATAAATATGCTTAGTGTTATTTTTGTTGACACCATAACTGAAAATTTTTAAAAGTACCTTTTTAAAGTCACTAAATAAGTGCCACTAAAAGTATACAACGACCGTTGAGTTTCATTGTATAGGAGGTTGTAGGCATCTTCCTATGACCTGGGTAGTGGCAAAAAATATCTTAGATAACCATCATTTTAAAAGATAGAATTGGCTCTATAAAAGAAATAACGTAGCATTACAGTGACAATCCCTGTGTTTAATTGTTTCATTTCAAGATCAGGTTTAATAATTTTTGGAGGTGCCGTTTTACTTTGTTTTTGAAAATTTCAAAAGTAATCAATTTAAAAATACGTTATATTTGATTCTTTGTTTTGGCCATTCAAAAGAACATATGATTTCTACTTTAGACTTTGAGTTATTATATTAAAATTAATTTGTTAAATAAACTGCTATTTTAGCATTTCAAAGATATTTAAAATTGAAGTCATATTCGTATCTTATATTACTTATATGAAAAGAGGTTAAGTATTAATCTTTATTTTTGATACATGGTTTTCGCACTTTATATTTGTGAGATTCTATTTTGTTATTTTAAAGTGCACTTAAGGTATTAGCAGTCAAAATTAAGGCCTAATATGTAAGTATATTCATTAGTTAGTGTTTTAAAAACTTTAGAGTTAGTTTCCTAGTTTTAAAAGGTTTACAAAAATTGGGCCAATAATATCCACAATTTTTTTAACAATAAATTATAATACACAGTTAATAAGTTGGGGTGAAAAAGAAAACGACCAAAACAAATAAGATGATGTGTCGCATAAGTAAGATGTGTAAAAAGGAAAAAAAAAACTAAATAAACAGTGTATTTGAAAATTCAATGTTATATAATTAAAATTTTAGAATTGTTTTTCTAGTTTTAAAAGGTTTACAACAATCAGAGCAATAATGCTCACAAATATTTTAATAAATAGTTAATAAGTTGTGTAAAAAAAAAGAAAAGGACATTAAAACAAATAAGTTGATGTGACGCATAAGTAAGAGCGGCAAATAAGAAATAGAACATTTAGAAAAGTTTATGTGTTTTAAACTTCAATGTGATATAATTAGAATTAACTGATGACGTAAACTCTTGTATTGATATTTTTAAATTATTTACAACAATTAACTCATATTGTTTTTAGAAGTTGCTTCTGTATAAAGCAAACAAAACTTTTAATTTGTGACCTACAAATTTTTTTTCTTCATAAGTGACTCATGTTTTCTTTATGTTTTAGTGTTTATGTTGTTATTTAAAGTATTTTTGAGGTGTTAATAGTAAAAATCAAGTTCCAATATGTTGATATATTGACTATGTAGCGTCTTAGAGGGTGTAGAATTGATTTTTTACTCTCATAAGGTCAACTAAATTTATGTTAATTATACCTCCGAATTTTTCAATAACAAGTTGCAATAAAGAGCCATATGCATGATGCCTGTGTGACTATAATAAGTAGAGGTAGAAGAGGAACAGAATACCAAAGCAAACATGATTACATATAATTTATGTTTTCTTTATGTTTGAGTATTTATTTTGTTATAAAAAGTGTTTTTGAGGTGATAATAGTCAAAATCAAGTCCTAATATGTTGACACATTGATTAGGTAGAGTTTTAGAAGGTGTAGAAGAGATTTTTTTACTCTTATAAGGTCTACTAAATTTATGATAATAATACCTCCGAATTTTTAATAATAAGTTATACTAAAGAGTCATGATAGATGTGTGACTTTAATAAGTATAGGTAAAGGAGGAATAGAACACCAAAACAAACATGATGGTGTGTAATTTATGTTTTCTTTATGTTTGAGTGTTTATTTTGTTATTTAAAGTGTTTTTGAGATGTTAATTGTCAAAATTAAGTCATAATATGTTGATACATTGTTTAGGTATAGTTTTAGAATATGTAGAATTGATTTTTTACTCTTATAAGGTCAACTAAATTTATTGTAATAATACCTCCGAATTTTTCAATAATAAGTTATAATAAAGAGTCATGATGCATGTGAGACTTTAATATGTAGAGGTGAAAGATGTATGAAACATGAAAACAAAGATGATGAAGTGTCGTAAAATTGAACAAAGATGACGTGTCGCATAATTAAAAGGGGTAAAAAAAAAAACACTAAAAAAACTTATATTTCGTCTCCACAATGTACAACGTGTTGTCTATTATATATTTATATGATGATATGATATGATATAGATATAAATATAGCTTCCTGAACAGCGACTCGAAAACTTTAACCACATTGTGCGCTTGTGTTCTTGGTTTCTTTTTGCTTTTTTATTGCTCCTTTTGCGTCAATTCGTTACAAATAGTTATCGCATGTTCGTTTAGGCTTTTCTGTTTTTTGTATTTATTTCTTGCTTCCATTTGTTTTCGTATTGTGCTTTTTCTTTAAAAAACAAATACATGATCTTCAATACAACAAAAAGGTTTTTAGCGATAGATTTTTCGTCGCTAAAGACCTCTAATTCGTGGTTAAAGTTAAAAGTCTATTTGTAATAACTCTGTCGCTAAAAAATTAGTGACAGATTTTGTGATTCGTAGGCAAAAATTTTACTTGTACCAACCGAACTAAATCTCTTTACCGAAGGAATATTCTGTTGGTAAAGATATTTTTTGTAATTTTCTTTCTTTTTTTGATGTTTTAAAAAAGTAGTATGTGTTGATTTTTTCACATAATCTTCTTCGTTTATACTTTTCATATTCATTTTATTAAAAAATTATTCTCATATTTTCCATAAATACCCAATTGTTTACATTGTGGTTTATAATAAAGCCCTTAAAATGCCTTCTTATTTGTCTGACAAGAGATGACCAACCTGTCCAGTTGTGTTGTCTGCTCCGATCAAATTTCCAAGTTATCTCACTAGTTTGTTCTGTACTTACTACGTAAATCTCTAATACACCCCCCCCCCCCCCCCGACCGGTCCCCGACCACCCAACAAACCGGTGATTGTGGTTGGGCTGTGATATGTATGGCGTCGGTTAAGGGTGGGCATGAAGGGATGCTAAGAGAACTTGATGAATGGAGTGGTGGTTGAATTTTTTTGCGGTGGGCAATTGATGACTTGTGGCTGTAGTTGGGGGATGAGGCATTAGTGGCACTGGACTGGTGGCTTCCGTGGGTAGCGGCTCTACCTTGTCACTGATCGAAGTAGTCCCGACTGCCCGTCACAGGCATAAAGGGAAGAGTGATGGCTATGGAGGTATCGCCACTACTACTCAGTGTCATAGGGAGTAAGGTCGCCGTCACCTTACGCAGTATTATGTCGATGATGTTCTTTATTGACTACGGAGGTGGTTGTTGATGGTGGTTCTTCTTTGGCATGGATTTATTGGACATTTAAATTCAAATTTCAGATTTTCTTATTTTTTTCTTGTTATCATTTAATTACCCTAAAAAAATAAACGGCGACTCGAGATAAACACAATCATTTTTCGGAGGCAGTTCGTCATACTGATCATCTCTAGATAACAAATTGTTTTAGTTTAATGTGATAATTATGCTGCTCCATTTTTACAGCAGTTAGGCCAAAAAACCAACTAAAGATCCTTTTTATAGAAGCTTGAAAAAAATGTTCTAAAAAATTGAACCAGTTCCCATAGACTAGAAAGAAAGGTTAGAGGACTGAAGTCCATTTATTTTTCCAAGCCGCCAAGGCCAAATAACAGAACCTAAAGATCACATAGAAACTCAATAGCCTAAAGATCCCATTACATATGTTCCAAGAGGCGGCTAATTATAGGCATCGGGATTTGCATGGAGGTAAGACTCAGGGCCAGTTTGACAAAAAAAATTTGCTCTTTTTTTTTCAGTTTTAAAAACTGAAAAAAAGTAGCGTTTCATAACAAATTTTTTTTTCAATTTAAAAAACCAGTTTTTAAACTGAAGAGTAAAAAAAAAAATTCCAAAAACTGGTTTTTTTTTTCACTTTTGGTTTTTTTTTTTGGACCACCACCACCACCCTCCCACCGACGGCAGCCACCTCAGGCGACCACCGCCGGAGACTGCCGGCAACCACCTCCGGCCGCCGGCGACCACAGCCGGAGACCGCTGGGAGCCACCTCCGGCCGCCACCACCACCATCGTCGACCACCGCTACGCCCCACCACCGCCACCGCAAACCACCAAAAAAAAAAGTCAAAATAAAAAGGGTTACCAAACACCAAAAAAAATAAAAAAAAGGGGTTATCAAACACCCATTTGTTTTTATAAAAAAAAAAATTTAAGCTGCTCTTTAAAAATTGAAAACCAAATTTGTTTTTTTGTCAAACGAACCCAATAGCCTTAAAAATTCCCTTGGCCTTGTCTTTGCCGGCCTTAATTTCCTCTTCTGTGATTTGGGCATCAGCTTTAGTGTGGTAGACGCTTCTATTCTTGTAGACGGATAACTATATGTGAAATTTTCCTTGTCAAGCCCATCAACCCTATGCTTTATGCTCTTGAGTTGACTTGTTGCTGCAAAGTGTAGTAAAATGGAAGCAGTCTTTAATCTCTAGGAGCACAAACTATCATTGTATGAACAACAAAAAACTTAGTGATAGCACTAAGAGTTGTTCTTTGTGTAGCCCGATCAGATAACGAGTGGCATAGCATAAACAAGTATGAAGAAGAAGGTTTTGATGACAGAAACAAACCTCCGCCGAAGGTACTATTTGTACTCAACAATGAAGAACTTTCTTAAATAACTCGGATGGTTAGATATATATGCCCGTAGAAATCTATGAACATGCAAATTCTTCATTTCAGTTTCGAGCAGTTGGATCATTGCAATTCATACCTTTCCATCGGGAATTACACATATATTTCTTATTTTATATCGCCCTCTTTTGAAGTTTTTTGGTAAAGTGATATTATTTCATTTTGATTACTCAAAGAGGTAACATATAGTTTTCATGCTTGGCCCTTGTATCCCAACTTGGGGGTCAAAGTAAACCAAGTCCATCAAAAGACAGGATTGCATTATTTTTTAAATATATATGGCTCATGCCAAGGTGAGACGCAATTTGGAAACCAAAGGTAGGAACTTAAAGATCAATATATGTATATATATTACCCCAAATTTTTTTGTCATTTTCTATCTTAATCATTTTACTAACCAAAAACGTAAAACAGCTACTTAAATTTTGCTCCGCACTAATTGTCATTACCAATGGAATATTCTAGTAAAATATGTCTTTTTTTGTGTAGATACTTAAACTAGTAGGCGATTAAGATACTAAAATGTGTAAGAAATCACTTTCCTACGATCTACTTAGAAACTCCTCTCTTCTTGAACATCCTTTGCAACTTTGAAGTGTTGCTAAGTGTTGCCGAGAAAAGATGGTTCGTTGCCACGTCGAGGTGCCACAAAGGATACAATCTGAGTTGGCTTCCAAGTAGGCAAAGTGGGAGACAACAAGGATGGAGTAAGGGCTGAGAGCAAGGCTCCCCAGACAGGTCGCGAGGGCTGGCAGCGCCGCGCAGGCAGGGTGACGACGATCAGGGCCTGCGGTCGACAGTCCGAGTGAAGGCTGTAGCGACAAGGGTCCGAGGTCAGGAGTCCGAAAGGTGTTTCTCTCACTAGAATTCCAGAGAGAATTGGTCTTTTAGAGAGAGAAAGTGAAAATGTCAAATGAGAGAGAACTCATTGAATAAGCTCCAAAGTCCACTATATATAGGCACAAATGCGCGCGTGTCATCAACCGACACCTGTCGTCCTCCGGGACTGACACGTTGCCGGAGGGGGTCCCACAGTATTGATTGTCCGTCGAATTGTCGGTCCCCGAGTTCGTGTCGTCCTGCCCTTGCAGCGTCTCTCTGCCTGTCTGAGGAGATTGACCACACCGTGGTAGCATGGTCAGAGTAGCCCGTTGCCCCAGCCTCCAGTCCAAGCCCTTACTGAATCCCACGAGATGCGTCAAGAGACGCGCGGAGATCCTGACAGCGGCGAGGGTTGCCCCTGTAGCCAACTGCCAGGCGGACTAGGCGCGATGCCCTCCGAGGACCTGCTCCCGTCCCAGAGTGACCCGGGGGTCATTGCCCTGACGGTGTCGATAATCGATGGCAACATGAGCGTACATGCTCACAGCTCAATATTTAGAGTCCATGGCGAGGGGTCTTCGTGCCGAAGCACTACGAGCGGAGCCCCCCGTGAGTCCGTCTGGTGATTGTACCGGTGATGGCCTTAGGGTTGTGAGCCCATCCCTGTTGCAAAGGCTGGAGCCTCCGGTTGATTATGCTCGCGAGGGTCGGAGCCCGTCGGTTGATTGTGCGGGTGGGGGCCGGAGTCTCCAGTTGATTGTGCCAGCGAGGGCTTTAGGGTTGTGAGCCCATCCCGCCGCGAGGACTGGAGCCCGTCGGTCGATTGTGCGGGCGAGGGCCGGAGCCCCCGGTTGATTGTGCTGGTGAGGGCTTTAGGGTTGCGAGCCCGTCCCGCCGCGAGGGCCGGAGCCCGTCAGTTGATTGAACCGGCGAGGGCTTTAGGGTTGCGAGCCCGTCCCGCCACGAGGGCCGGAGCCCGTCAGTTGATTGAGCCGGCGAGGGCTTTATGATTGCTAGCCCGTCCCGCCGCGAGGGCCGGAGCCCGTCAGTTGATTGAGCCGGCGAGGGCTTTATGATTTCTAGCTCGTCCCGCCGCGAGGGCCGGAGCCCTTCAGTTGATTGAGCCGGTGACAATGAGCGTCGCGCTACTGAAGATAGCGGGTGAGTGTTGTTGGAGCGAGAAGCTAGTGCCGTGCAGTAAGTCCCCCCCCCCCCCCCAAAGGGCAAAGGAGGCCGACCCCCCCTTTCACTAAGGAGGGTGACCGACCCCCTTACCAAGTGGGTGGCCGATCCCCTTGCAAGGATGGTGGCCGACCCCCTAACCAAGTGGGTGGCCGACCCCCCTTGCAAAGATGGTGGCCGACCCCCCTCTAAAGAGGATGGCCGACCTCCCTCTAAAGAGGGTGGCCGAGCCCCTTCCTTAGGGTGTGGCCGACCCCTCGGGGGGAGGCACAACTTTGATCGCCGTTCGGATGCTCGAGGCATAGCGCTCTGACCGAGCAATGATGTTAAGCGATGTTGACCGCTAGACGGGTGACGTGTCGTGCCACTGAGATCTCTTAGCGGGCCCCGGGGTGCGGTCCGAATAGGTTGTGAACACTAAGTACAAAGTATATCTAAATCACGTACAAGGCTTCTGACTCTACTTCAAACTTGTCTTTCTCTACTTTATGGTGACAAAGAATAATAGAAAACCCTCCACAAGCCATATTACGTACAACCCATAATAGGAATTACAGGAAGGGCACGTGCCCACGCACAAAGACAGCAGGGAAGGTACGTGCCAACGCACAAAGGCAGCAGGGAGGGCACGTGCCATCCAAATCTTGCATGTACAACATTGCAACATAGTTGCCTACAGGGTGGAAGACCAAATTAGGTAGTTCACCACGCCCACCGCTCAACATATTACTGGCATCCAGCAAATGCCAATCCGATATCTCTCCTTGGATGTTTCTTTTACCGAGGACAATCTTTCGTTTGTTTCATTGTCAAAGTGACTATAGTACCAATGTTTACGATTAGAAGTTAACCATAGTTAGTGGCCCTAACAAGATCTGGATCTTTATAACGAGGTCTCACCAGTCGCGTGGTTTATATAATGGTGTGTTGAATATAATGGCGTATTGGATATTTGGGGTAAAGTGACGGAGATGAGCCTAATCTTCATGAAATCAAGCTGACCCATTTTGTCTTCATAAGTAAAAGTGTGGAAGTAGTTTCTTAGTTTGTGCCTTCTGTGTACTTATGAAATATGCAAATTAATGATATCGCAATATTCATTACATCAAAAATATGCCACTGTGTGGTGATAAATGAGTGCATTCTTACAATGGACATTCTCTTATGCATTTATCTTATTTTAAAGCGTAATTCTTCAAGACTATTTGTGCTAGAACTATGCCAGTAGCTCACCAGCAAAATTCTTCTCATGTCTAAAAGTATTTTTCACATTATATGTTTTCCTCCCCTATTTGTCACTGTTGTTGCTCTTCCATCCTGGCTACGCAGTTTGGACCACTCGTGGGACCCACTTTCGTGACACGTCAACATTTTCAACAGTCGAACTTCAATGCCAACGGACACACATGTCAAGTCACGTGTGCGCCGATCCCTTTTCCATTAATCTCTAAGTGTCCGAATTCGGCATGCCAATGCCTCAAAGGGTCGGCCTCCTCAACTTTAAGTGGGTTGGCCTCCCCGCCTCTAGGGGGTCAGCTTCCCTGACTCAAAGGGGTCAATCTCCCTGCCTCTATGGATTCGGCCTCCCTAACTCATGGGGGTCGGCCTCCCCACTCCAAGAGTCGGCCTTCCTAACTCAAAAGACCTCAAGAGCGTCAGCCTCCCCGACTCAAGGTGGTCGGCCACCCCGACCTTAATTGGGTCCGCATACCTTCTTCCTTACTTCACCCCTTGGGGACTCCTTCCCTTACCTTTGGGTGTTTCTTTGCTTCACCCCTTCGGGGCTCCATCTCCTCGGGCGCTCACTTACCTCACCATATGTTCTGTTGTCTCCTTGGGAGCTCCATGCTCCATGACCTCCGTGGAGGCCCCCATGCGCCCCCTGTGTCCCACACGACGTCATCCATCACGCCCCCGTGCTATCACCATTGAGCATGCCCCTGCAACTGCATACCTCCTCCGCGCCCATGTGCACACTACTAATACATTTGTGCCTCCTGGCACTCTGTCACACTACCATGCCGTTGGCACCACACACATCTGCCGCACCACTTATACAGTCGCATCCCCTAACATCCTGTCACACTACCACGTCCCCCACATTGGTCCATCCTTTCACCACACCATGCGCACCTTGCCTTGGTCGTGGAAGATGCTTTGACCCACTCTCCAGAGTGTGCAGCATCCCGCAGAGATAGGCGACTCCTAACACTATCTTCGTCAGGGAGCTCCAAGTGCTCCGACGTGAGGACTCCCCTCCTGCCAAGTAAGCGAATCATTTTGTTCACTACACTAGCGCACTCCGAGTGCTCCAGTACAAGGACTTACCTGCGAGATAAGCTCGTTTTCAAAGACACTATCTCTGCAAGGGAGCTCGAAGTGTTCCGCTATGAGGACTCCCCTTCTGCCAGGTAAACGACTTCTTCGAGATACTACCTTGGCCCTTGAGGAAGCAACTCATTCGGGACATTACCATGATGTGTTGGGTAGGGGACTTCTTTTCGATACTACCTCGGTCTGTCAGGTAAGTGACTCCTCCAGGACACTACCTTGACGCTCTCCGAGTGCTCCGGCATAAGGGCTTACCCACGGGATAGGCTCACTCTCCAAGACATTATCTCCACTAGGGAGATCCAAGTACTCCGGCATGACGACTCTCCTTTCGCCAGGTAGGTGACTCCTTCGGGACACTACCTCGGCCCGTCAAGTAGGTGACTCCGCTGTGACACTACCTCGGCGTGTCCGACACGTGACTCCTTCCGGACACTACCTCGGGGGGTCGGGCACGCGACTCCTTCTTTTTGTGTCTTTTTTTTTTAAAAACAAATACATAATCTTCACTTTAATAAAAAGGTTTCTAGAGACAGGTTTTTTGTCGCTAAAGACTTCAAATTCGTGGTTAAAGTTAAACTCTGTTGGCAATAACCCCGTCGCTAAAAGATTAGAGACAAATTTCGTGATCTATCGGCAAACATTTTACTTGTACCGACGAACTAAATGGCTTTACCAACGAAATATTTCGTCGATAAAGATGTTTTTCGTAATTTTTTTTTTGTGGTGTTTTTGGAAAGTAGTACGTGTTGCCTTTTTCACATAACCTTCTTCATTTATACTTTTCATATTCATTTTTTACCAAATTATTCTCATATTTTCCATAAATACGCAATTGTTTACGTTTTGGTTAACAATAATGTCCTTAAAATGCCTTCTTCTTTGTCTGACGAAAGATAGCCTGCTTGTCCATTTGTGTTGTCCGCTCCGGTCAAACTTCTGAAATTATCTTCACTATTTGTTTTCAACGGTTACAAAATGTGGGCCGTCCAAACGTACCACCGCACTTACTACAAAAACCCCTAATACACAACTCCCCACCCCGCCCCTCCCCCCAACCGGCCCCCGACCACCCAACAAACTGGTGAGGTGGTGATTGTGGCTGTGCTTTGAGATGTATGGCGTCGGTTGAGGGTGGGCATGAAGGGATGCTAAGAGAACTTGATGACCGGAGTGGTGGTTGAATTTATTTGAGGTGGGAAATTGATGACTTCTAGCTGTGGTTGGAGGAGGAGGCATTAGTGGCACCGGACTGGTGGCTTGTCATGGGTAGCGCACCATCACTGATGGCTCTACCTTGTTGTTGGAAATAAAGGCAATATGGAGAAACTGAACCGAAGATGCCTGAGTCGAATGCGTTGCACTCTTTCCTTAAGACAGTATTTGCTCCCTTATAATCTGCTTAGGGTAGCAACAAATCTGCCTCCCAAGATAAAACAAGCGAGACACTGTTGATCACAGCAGAATGCAATCAACAGACAGAAATTTGAGAGAGAGCAAGAGAGAATTCGAAGTATCTTGTATGATCTGACCATCAGCCTATTTATAGACACCAAAGGGTGCCTAGAACAGGTGCAAACAGTTGTGGCAGTTAAGTGACTCTGCAGATGTCACTTAACAGTCACAATCTGTAGACACAATATAGAGGTTCAACTTTTGAACTAAAAGGCACCAATTGCAGTTGCCATTTTGAATTAACTGTTTCAGTTCAAGTTGCAGCTCACAAGCTGAATTTGTCGCAAAAGTTAAGGCTGGGCTCGGGGCGAGGGCTCCTAGCGACGATGCGCACGTGCGAAGTGCAAAGTGCGCCTAAAAGCGCCAATAGCGCCTTTACGCCGCCGCCCCCGCCGTCGCTGGCGCCGGCGCGCGCGTGTGCGGTGCGGTGCACCGCACATGTGCAAGTGCATGGCCATGCATAACATGTGTTTCTAGAACAATATGGTATGTCACATGGCCATTTAAATACCCTTAACTTTTCCATTTTCCAAGCCATGTGGGAACCCACTTCATGATTAGTTTCAACCTTATTAAATGCCAATGTTTGAGAGTTAATATCTCTCAAACCAATCAATCAATTTGATTGATTCTTTTTGCAACTTATTCCTTGTAGTACAAACTTTAATAAGGTAATAATCAATTATTGGAAAATTTCCAACAATTTCCCCCAATTTTCCAAAATTGGATTTTATCACATTCCTAATTTAGAAACGTACCTCTCTATCCTTTGGTAGGTCCTACTAAGATAAAGGTGTCTTTCGACTTGAACCTTTACTATAAAGTAGTAAAGTCAATCAGAATTCAAAGTAGCCTTAGCCTTGAACTAAGAATCCTTGGTGATTGATCATCACAACTTTGTGTAGAACTTTCCAACCAAATTTCCAAATACCTGCACATTTACAGCCATGTGCTACATCTTAGGATTTTCATAAGTGCCATAGAGACTAGCTCAAATCTCGTAGAAGCGGCTCCACTTCCCGCACTTATATAGGTAAATCTACTAAGGTGCACTTGTATGACTTGCACCCTCATTTAAGGACATAGATTTATTAAGGGAATAACTCCACCCTCATCTTGTTCTCCATACAAGTATGCACTACTTTGAGATAGCATGAAGATCAAAATCTTCATCTTTTAGTGCATCTTTGGTTATAAATACAACGTGTTTTTCCATTGAACTAGAAGGCTAAAGATTACTCTAATATCTAGTTAGTTTCCACGTGTATGTTACCTCTCTAATTTCATGAGCTTGAAACCCATCTCCCTGGAAGTCTGCCATATTATATCCCTACCTAGGCCTTTTGTAAAGGGATCTGCCAAATTTCCTTTGGACTTCACATAACTAATAGTAACAACTCCTTTGCTAAGTTGTTCTCTCACATAGCTATGTCTAAGACTTATATGTCTAGACTTCCCATTGTATACCTTACTATATGCTCGCGTTAACGCTGCCTCGTTATCGCAGAATATAGAAATAGCAGGCATTGGCTTAGGCCATAGAGGAATCTCTATCAACAGGTCTCTTAGCCATGCTGCCTCCTTAATCGTCGTTGCCAAAGCAATAAACTCGGACTCCATTGTCGAATGTGAAATCAAAGTTTGTTTCTTGGAACCCCAAGAAATAGCACCTCCACCTATGGTAAATATCAAACCACTTGTGGACTTTGTTTCATCAGAGTCCGTGATCCAGTTTGCATCTGTGTACCCTTCCAAAACAGCAGGAAACTCTTTATAAGTTAATGCATAGTCCATTGTGCCCTTAAGGTACTTAAGTACATTCCAATGAACTTGCCCGGGGTTATGAGTAAATCTACTCAAAACACCAACTGCAAAGGCTATATCTGGCCGGGTACATTGCATGATATATATCAAGCTGCCAATAACACTAGAATACTCTAGCTGAGAGACACATTTCCCTTCATTTGCCCTCAACTTGATAGAATGGTCATATGGTGTAGTAACCGAGACACAATTCTCGTGATTAAATTTCTTTAAAGTTTTCTCAATATAATGAGACTGTGACAAAGAAATAGAATCTGAGTATCTTATTATTTTCGTTTCCAATATAACATTGGCTTCCCCCATATCCTTCATATCAAACGATGAAGATAGAAATAATTTAGTTTCCAACACAATATCTAAATCAGTACCAAAGATTAACATATCATCCACATACAAACATATTATCACACCACGTCCTTTATCAAACTTAGAATAAACGCATTTGTCACATTCATTTATTCTAAATCCATTAGAGAGAACGACTTGGTCAAATCGTTCATGCCACTGCTTTGGAGCTTGTTTTAAGCCATATAAAGATTTGATAAGCTTACAAACCTTTGTTTCTTGGCCCTTTAGTACAAAACCTTCCGGTTGTTCCATGTACACCTCCTCATCTAAAATACCATTTAGAAAAGCAGTCTTGACGTCCATTTGGTGTATAACTAGTTTGTTAATGGACAATAACGCAAACAATAATATTATAGTGCTAAGTCTAGCTACCGGAGCGTAAGTGTCGAAATAGTCAATTCCTTCCTTTTGTTTAAAACCCTTGGCTACAAGTCTAGCATTATACTTATCTACGGATTCGTCTGGCTTAAGCTTTCGCTTAAAGATCCATTTGCAGCCTATTGGTTTAAACCCTAGTGGTAAATCAGTCAATACCAAGTTTGGTTTGACATTATCGACTCCATTTCATCATTTATAGCCTCTTGTTACAAATCAGAATCTCGAGAAGTTATCGCTTCTCGATATGTAAGAGGGTCATGTTCTACGTTATACATATGAGAGTAATCACCTTCATTTCTACTTCCCTCAACTAAAAATTGGTAGAAATCTGGACCATATGTTTTTTCAATTCTTGCTCTCTTACTTCTCCTTAGTTCACCTCCTTCCCCCATTTCCGGAGTAGGGTGAACTTGATCCTCATCGACTGTGTTTTCATTTTTCCGATCTCTAGAGAAAGAATTCTCAAAAAATTCTGCATCTCTAGATTCCAAAATAATATTTTGGCTAACGGATTCCGTTGATTCCATGGTTAAGAATCTATACGCTTTGCTATGTTGAGCATAGCCTATGAAGACACATTCGATTGCCTTTTCTCCCAATTTGGGTATTTTTGGATCGGTTAGCCTTACTAACGCCCTACACCCCCACACTTTAAGGTGTCCAAAAGAAGGTTTTCTCTTCTTCCATAACTCATAGGGTGTGACATTAGATACCTTGTGGGATATACGATTAAGTATATATGTGGAAGTCATGAGAGCTTCCCCCCACAAATTCTTAGGCAAATTAGAAGTAAGTAATAAGGTATTAACCATTTCTTGCAAGGTCCTATTTTTCCTCTCGGCTACACCATTTTGTTGTGGACTATAAGGAGCTATAACTTGGTGTATGATACCCCAAGTTTCAAATAGATCATCAAAGGAAATATATTCACCTCCCCTATCCGACAGTAAAATTTTAATCTTACGATCTACTTGATTCTCTACTTTCGCTTTGTAAATTTTAAATTTATCCAAAGCTTCATCCTTAGTCCTAAGAAGATACGTGTATGTATAACGTGAACAATCATCTATAAATGTAATGAAGTATCTTTTACCACCCCTTGTTAGATTACCTTCCATTTCACACAAGTTCGAATGTACTAATTCTAATAATTTTGTTTTCCTCTCAACCCCTTTAAAGGGTTTTCTGGCAATTTTAGACTTTATGCAAACTGAACATTTCTCTAAACTAGGTGAAGTAATTTGAGGTATTAAACTCAATTTTACCATACTTCTCATGCGTTTATAATTAACATGTCCTAGTCTAGAGTGCCATAAATTAAATGGAACAGCAATATAAACAAACTTAGTTTCTTTATTAGCCATAGTAAGCTTGTACAATCCATTGGTTACATAGCCCTTGCCAACATAGTTCCCTCCCTTAGTTAGAATTACACTGTCTGACTCAAACAAAATCTTAAATCCAAACTGATTAAGCATACTAACAGATATAAGATTTTTCCTAACATCGGGAACAAAAAGCACATCCTTTAAGGTCAGCGTCTTTCCGGAAGAGAGATAGAGCACCACAGTTCCTTTGCCCATGACCTTAGCTGTAGATGAATTTCCCATGCAGAGTTGATATCCCTCCGCAACTGGCTCAAGGTCCTTGAACAGATTTCTGTTTTTAACAATATGCTTGGTTGCACCGGAGTCCACCCACCACTCTTCATCTTCCCCCATCATGTTGGCTTCGGACACCACTGCAACGAAGTCCTCGTTGTCAACCACATTGGCATGGTCCTTTTTCTGCCTCTTAGCCACTCGGCAATTCTTCTTGAAGTGGCCAATTTTCCCACACTTCTAACATGCCCTTTTAGGCTTGTCTTGCCGGTTGGTAGAAACAGAAGCTTGACCATCAAGCTTACGCTTAGTGCCACTAGAGGAGCCATGATCTATCACAAGAGCCTTGGAGGACTTGTTGTCTTCCAACTCAAGCCTATCCAAGTTTCGAGAGTTCTCTTCAACTTGGATATACTTGACCAACTCTTGCATGGTCATGGCATCCTTCTTTTGTTTTAACTCCTTACGACATTCTTTCCAAGCTAACGGCAATTTAGAAATTATCGTAGACACTTAGAAAGACTCGTCAAGAGAGTGGCCCTCCAAAATAATTAAATTCATAAGCATTTGCAGTTCATGAATCTGAGTAATAACTGACTTGCTATCTACCATGCGGAAGTCAAACAACTTACTGATTAGGAATTTTTTATTCCCGGCGTCCTCCGTCTTGTACTTGTTGTCGAGATCATTCCAAAGTTCATTTGCGGTGCTGTTTGCATACTTGATCTCGTATACGTCGTATAAAGTGTCGGACAGCCCTCCCAAAATGTAGCCCTTGTAGTGGGTGTCATCCTCTTCCCACTTTTGCTTTTGCTTCATGGCAGCTTGCTTTATTGCTTCGTCTGCAGCTTCATCCACCATAGGCTTTGGAATAGTGAGCACATAGGCAATCTTCAATGCAGCAAGAAAGAAGTACATCTTGCTCTTCCATCGCCTAAAGAAAGAGCCATCGAACTTAGCCAGCTTCGAGATGTCGTTGGTGACAGGCATCCTTGAAGTATTCTCCATCGTAGCCAAAATACTGTCTTAAGATTGTTGGAAATAAAGGCAGTATGGAGAAACTGAACCGAAGATGCCTAAGTCGAATGCGTTGCACTCTTTCCTTAAGACAGTATTTGCTCCCTTATAATCTGCTTAGGGTAGCAGCAAATCTGCCTCCCAAGATAAAACATGTGAGACACTGTTGATCACAGCAGAATGCAATCAACAAACATAAATTTGAGAGAGAGCAAGAGAGACTTCGAAGTATCTTGTATGATCTGACCATCAGCCTATTTATAGACACCAAAGGGTGCCTAGAACAGGTGCAAACAGTTGTGGCAGTTAAGTGACTCTGCAGATGTCACTTAACAGTCACAATCTGTAGACACAATATAGAGGTGCAACTTTTGAACTAAAAGGCACCAATTGCAGTTACCATTTTGAATTAACTGTTTCAGTTCAAGTTGCAGCTCACAAGCTGAATTTGTCGCAAAAGTTAAGGCTGGGCTCGGGGCTAAAAGCGCCAAAAGCGCCAATAGCGCCTTTACGCCGCCGGCGCGGGCGCCGGCGAGCGCGCGTGTGTGCGGTGCGGTGCGGTGCACCGCACATGTGCAAGTGCATGGCCATGCATACCATGTGTTTCTAGAACAATATGGTATGTCACATGACCATTTAAATACCCTTAACTTTTCCATTTCCCAAGCTATGTGGGAACCCACTTCATGATTAGTTTCAACCTTATTAAATGCCAATGTTTGAGAGTTAATATCTCTCAAACCAATCAATCAATTTGATTGATTCTTTTTGCAACTTATTCCTTGTAGTACAAACTTTAATAAGGTAATAATCAATTATTGGAAAATTTCCAACACTTGTCAGTGATGAAAGTAGTCCCCCTGGTTGCAGGCATACAGGGAAGGGTGATGGCTATGGAGGTATCGCCACAGCTACTCAACGTCATGGGGAGTAAGATCGCCGTCACCATATGCAGTATTGCACCGGCGTTGTTCTTCAGTGACTACAGAGGTGGTTGTTGATGGCTTCGAAGGCATGGATAGAAGGCTTTGTTGGACATTTAAATTCGAATTTAAGATTTTCTTATTTTTTCTTGTTATCATTTAATTACCCTAAAAGAATGGCCACTCGAGGTAGACACAATCTTTTCCTGGAGGCGGTTCGTTGATCATCTGTAGATAATAGATTGTGTTAGTTCAACGCGATAATTATGCTGCTCCATTTTTATAACAGTTAGGCCAAAAAACCCACTAAAGATCCTTTTTGTAGAAGCTTGAAAAAAATATTCTCAAAAGAAATCAAGAAAAATTGAACCAGTTCCCATAGACTAGAAAGAAAGGTTAGAGGACTGAAGTCCATTTATTTCTCCAAGCCGCCAAGGCCAAATAACAGAACCTAAAGATCACATAGAAACTCAAACCCATTACATATGTTCCAAGAGGCGGAAAATTATAGGCATCGGGATTTGCATGGAGGTAAGACTCAATAGCCTTAAGAGTAGTTTTTGGTGTGGGGAAAAGAGAGCAGTAGAGGTGGTATTTATAAAGTTGGGACTTCAAAGGTGGGTCTCTTCGACTTCAAAGGTGGGTCTCTTTGCCTTGTGTTTATAATTTTGCCATTCCACTTGGTCCCGCTTTTGCTAGGAAGACGGGGTCTGGTCCGGTGAGAGATTGTCTCCGCCATCCATCAAAGAAACTTCAATTCGTATTTTGAGGCTAAAGACTTGAAAATGTTGGCTTGTACAACCTTTACTGCACATTAGAACATCAATCTTGAACATCACTTTTTACATTTACCAAACAAGTTATGAATACTGCTTGTAAATAATATAAACTCGCACTTCCCTTTTTATCACCTAATTATGTATTTGCTTTTAAGATTGATGATCGTGTGTAATGACGGGGAGAACATCATAGAAATTGATCACGATCATAGCACAACATCATGACCACAAAATCGCCAACAATATGATACTATTAGTCGGTGGTCAAGAATCATATTTGGTGTGCCCTTGTCCACGGCAGATCAACTGGTCTAGAAGATGGCTGCACACAATGTGGACAGGATGGCTACAAATAGGCAAGAGGCTGCGCCTCCTCTTTTACAAATTAGCATGGGTCGTCCAAAAAAGTAAAGGGGAGGGGACCTTTTGTTTATTTTATTTGTAAGTCCTCACTAGCTCTATAAATACCGGCTCTACTTTCTCTCATTTTCTCAACCAAAACTGCACTTGTATTCCTTCTGTCTTAAGTTCTTCTTGTTCCTTCTTTGATCGGTACCTATCTAGATAAGCATCATGGTTGCCATTACCTACGATAGTGAGGTCAGTTCCTCAATCTCTGCTTCAAAATTGTTTCATGCTTTGGTTCTTGATGGCGACAACCTCGTCCCCAAGCTATTGCCAGCGGCTATAAAGAGTTCTGAAATTGTTGAAGGAGATGGAGGGGTTGGAAGCATCAAGCTGATCACCTTCGGCGAAGGCCAGTTTCTATCACGAGCACCTTCTTCTTCATGTTTAGTTACTACTCAGACATTTTACTACTCGAGTCTGGCATGAAAAACTAATTGTCCTATATATCATTGACTTTCTTGCACTGATCGATAGATTTATGCCCATAACGCTAACGTGTGTTTTTCTCGTTACTCAACTTTGCAGGGACAAATCGTCTTAAGACCATGAAGCACCGAGTTGATGGGATTGATAAGGAAAGTTTCACCTACAGTTACACACTCATTGAAGGTGATGCACTTATGGACATGATTGAATCCATCACTTACCATATTAAAATCGTACCATCCGCAGACGGAGGTTCGGTCTACAAGAACAGAAGCATCTATCATACCAAAGGTGATGCACAAATTGCAGAAGAGGAAATTAAGGCCGGCAAAGACAAGGCCAAAGGAATTTTCAAGGTTGTCGAGGCCTACCTCCATGCAAATCCCGATGCCTACAACTGAAATCGCCACGTCTTCCTATATACTTAATATGTATTGAATTATGAGCTTCTGTGTGATCTTTTTCCTTTTCGTTTGGCTTTTAGCGGGTTCGTCTCAACAAATGGACTTCAGTCCAGCAACCTTTCCTCAAATTTATAATGAAGTGGTTCTTTCTTGCTCCTTTGACGAATATTAGAGTATAAATCTTTTGTTAAATTTGCTTAAGTGGGTTTGTTGCCTGAGTTCTAGCAGAATGAGGCAGCATAGTTAGCCCATTTAAAGTAGGATTTATGTTCGGTCCTTCTATTTTCTCGTTTAATTCATTCTCTCCAATTCCGACAATGACTTGACATTCTAGTTCTATCCAATTTCAACAATGACTTTACGCTGTACATAGTTTCTCAGTGCATGTAAATACCTAGCAATAACCCTTTTTAGACCCAAAACAAAAGGTCTAGAGTTTCCCTGTCTCCCTTCCTTTCAGAGTTTCCCAGTAACCCTTTCTTTCACTCCCCGACTCACCACAGTCACAACAAGCATATGGACGGTTTCCCAGCTTTGGACTTGAGGTTCTTCCTGGTATGCATCGTCGTTTTCGCTGTTGTTCTTTTCCTAATCCAGTTGTTTCGTGAGATCATTCATTCGATTCCCATGAACGGCGACGAGGTCGGAGAAGACTCTGAAGAAGAAGGCGACATCGAAAACGGCAGTACTGGCCGTGACACTTCCTACCATGCACTGCCCCTTGGATGATATAGGGCGTCGTTGTTTTTGCTGCTGTCTGTTCTCTTCGTGATCCAGTTGCTTCGGGAGATCGTTGACTCAATTCTTTTGGATGGCGGGGACGTCCTAGAAGAATCTGAAGAAGAAGACATCGAAGAAGGCACTGCGGCAGTACCTGCCCAATCTAATGTAGCACAACTTCTTATGAAGACGAAGGTTGAGAAGTTACAAGTACTGATTTCTCCCTTTTTAATCGAATCGTTGGCAGCTTTTTGATGCAACTGGTGGCTTCCACAAATTTAAGATCTTGTCTTCTACCCTAATTGATTTGAACTATTACATGTTCTCGCGTATGTTAATTTAAGCATCATTCTTGGTTATTATCTCCGAACATTAGATAGGTATTTCCCTAAGTTTCTACAAAAGCGCCACTGACCAGTGCTATGGGTTGCTATGCTCGGCTTGGCTTGTATCTAATAACTAGCCTTGTCTCGTAACTTTTTGACAATCTAATTACGGTTTTAAATAACTTTTTGTATTCAACGGTCAAGAACTTTCTTAAATGACTCGGATGGCTAGATATACCCGTTGAAATCGACGAACATGCAGATTCCTCATTTCAGTTTCGAGTAGTTGGATCATTGCAATTCATACCTTTCCATCGGGAATTACACATAGATTTCGTATTTTATATCGCCCTCTTTTGAAATTTTTTGGTATTTCATTTTGATTACTCAAAGAGGTAACATTTAGTTTCCATGCTTGGCCCTTGTATCCGAACTCGGGGGGTCAAAGTAAAGCAAGTCCATCAAAACACAGGATTGCACTATTTTTGAAATATATATGGCTCACGCCAAGGTGAGATGCAACTTTGGAAACCAAAGGTAGGAACTTAAAGATCAATATATACATGTATATATATTATCCCAAAATTTTGTGTCACTTCCTATCTTAATCATTTTATTAACCAAAAACGTAAAACAGCCACATAAATTTTGCTCCACACTAATTGTCATTACAAATGGAATATTCTAGTAAAATAGGTCGTTTTTTGTGTAGATACTTAAACTAGTAGGCGATCAAGATACTAAAATATGTAAGAAATCACTTTTCTACGATCTACTTCGAAACTCCTCTCTTCTTGAACATCCTTTGCAACTTTGAAGTGTTGCTAAGTATAAAGTATATCTAAATCGCGTAGAAGGCTTCCGACTCTACTTCAAACTTGTCTTTCTCTACTTTATGGCGACAAAGAATAATAGAAAACCCTCCGCAAGCCATATTACGTACAACCAATTATAGGAATTACAGGAAGGGCACGTGCCCACGCACAAAGACAGCAGGGAGGGCACGTGCCAACGCATAAAGGCAGCGGGGAAGGCACACGCCCACTGCCATCCAAACAGTGTTATAAAAAGCGCGCCTAGGCCCTAGGCGCAGCCAGGCGCACTCCTCGCGCCTCGCTTAGGCCTAGGCGCAGCGCCTTCGATAAGGCGCGCGCCATGTGAGCCTAGGCGCCAAGGCGCAAGGCGCATAGCGGCGGTGGAGGCGCACACCTAGGCGCACGAATAGTGACCGTTGGATAGGCTATCGTGACTTAATCTGGAATGTCCATTTTTCTTTTGGATTATATATTTTTTTAGCTCCACTCTAGCAAGTCTAAGTCTAACACACTAAACCTAACTCTAAAAATCCCCAAATCAGAAATACACCAACTTTCCCGACTCAGCTCTCGGCCTCTCGCTAGTCGTCCCTGTCCCTTGCCCCGATCGTCGCCGACGTCTCTCCGGCCGCCTGCGTTTCTCTCTGTAGCCGCTACTCCAGTCGCTGACACTGATGTCGTCATCGCTGCTCCAATCGCCGTCACCGCTGCTCCTCTTTCCCGTTGCTACTCTTCTGCTCCACTCCCGATCTGTCTCTCTTTCTCTCCCTCCCTTACAACTCATAGCACTCACGCAGTCTCTTCCTCACTTCCTCATTCACACTTCACAAGTCACAATTCATATTCTTAACTTGGATGCATATGCATTGGATGTGCAGAAGAGATATACTAAGCAATTGTTGGATAGGTAGACAGCCCAGTAATCCTGTACTTCAAAGCAACATTTTTTTTATGAAGCCGTGAAGGATTGTCATGTTGCTGAAATTATCCTTGTACTTCGAATGCATAGAAGATAGACAATTTTTGTAATGACTGAGCATCATTGGTTACACTGGTTCATGTGTTATACCTGATTCTGTAGTGATTTTACTTGATTCACTTTGTATGGTGGATTTAAAGCATCATTGGTTACACGGTTCATGTGCTATAAGGATTTCTCAATTTACCACCAAGGGCGGTTCCTTTTGTATTTGGTGTCAAACTAGAGTCAAGGCTGTAAGTAATTTATTGGAACGTCAATTATGTCTTTCTTAGGTTAGAGACCGTGTCATTCTTTTCTAGACCGATGTAATGCCTTGGTTTCCCATGCTATTACTTCACTGGTATAGCTTTTGCAATGAACTATTAAATTAATGGACTGCAAATTTTTAGTGGATTTAACTATTAATTTTTTTATTGTTTATGCATCATTATTTATTTAATTTTATTTATTTTAATATTGCGCCTCGATTCGAAAAGGCACGCCCCTGCGCCTTGCGCCTAGGCTCCAGGGACCTTTTGCGCGTTAAGTGCGCCTGCGCCTTTAATAACACTGCATCCAAATCTTTGACGTATAACTTTGCAACAAAGTTGTCTATAGGGTGGAGGACCAAATCAGATCGTCCGCAACGCCCACTACTCAATATATTACTGGCTTCCAACAAATGCCAAGCTGATATCTCTCTTTGAAAATTTCTTTCACCGATGACAATTTTTCGTTTGTTTCATTGTCAAAGAGACTATAGTACCAATGTTTACAATTAGAACTTAACCATGGTAAAGTGGCCCTAACTGGATCTTTATACCGAGTTCTCACCGGCTATGTGATTTATATAATGGTGTATTGAATATAATGACGTATCTAAATTTGGGGTAGAGTGATGGAGATAGCCTAATCTTCTTTGTATCAAGCTGACCCATTTTGTCTTCATAAGTAATAGTGCAGAAGTAATTTCTTAATATGTGTCTTCTGCGTACTCATGAAATATGCAAATTAATGATATCACTGTAATCATTCCATCAAAGATAAATTAAGTAATTTACTTCTATGTTGCTAAATCTATCTGTCGAAAATGTCTTCATTGGAGGTGAGAAAGGATAGAAATTAAATTGACATAAAAAGTTGAGTAGTTGCTTGTGGATTCAGCCGCGGGCTCAGAGCAGGTCTATGAAATCTCTATGTATGAAATTACAGGAATATTCTGCTACATATACCGATTTGGGGGGTCTAGTAAACGATTATAAATTCATTATTCAAGTTCAATTTTTTCATTTCTTAAATTCCATCTACCACTGCTTGGAGATATATGCGTGCATCCTTATGCGAGGACATTATGTTATGCATGTATCCTAATTTTAAGCCTAAATTCTTCAAGACTATTTGTGCCAGAACTGCATCAGTAGCTCACAGTTGAAATTTTCTTATGTCTAAATGTATTTTTCACATTATATGTTTTTCCTCCCCTATTTTGTCACTGTTGTCGCTATTCCATCCTGGCTACGCACTTTGGACCACTCGTTGGACCCATTTTCATGACACGTCAACATTTTCAACAATCAAAATTCAACCATCCCAAACCGGTCAAACCAACACGCACGCTCAAGTCACGTGTGCGCCGAACCCTTTTCCATAAATCTCTAAGTGTCTGAATATGGCATCCCGATGCCTCAAGGGGGTCGGCCTCCCTATTTCCTTACGGGGGTCGGCCTCCCCGACACAAGAGGTCGGCCTTCACGCATCTAGAAAGTCGGCCTCCCCGCCTCAAGGGGGCCGGCCTCCTCAACCTCAAGGTGGTCGGCCTGCCCGCCTCTAGGGGGTCGGCCTCCCTGACTCTAGGTGGTCGGCCGCTCCGACCTCAATGGGTCGGCCTACCTTCTTCCTTACTTCACCCCTTGGGGACTCATTCCCTCAACTTTGCGGGTTCCCTTGCTTCACCCCTTCGAGGCTCCATCTCGTTGGGCACTCATTTGCTTCAGCGTTTGTTATGTCATCCCCTTGGGACCTCCATGCTCCATGACCTCCGTGGAGGCGCCCATGCATCGTCCCCGTGTCCGGAACGACACTATCCATCACGCCCTCCGTGTTATTACCATTGAGCATTCCCCAGCGACTGCACACATCCGCCGCGCCCATGTGCGCACTGCTAATACATTCGCGTCTCCCAACACTCTGTCACACTACCATGCCGCCGGCACAACTCACATCCGTTGCGCCACTTATACAGTCGTGCCCCCTAGCATCCTGTCACACTACCACGCACCCCCACGTTGGTCCATCCTTTTATCACGCCATGCAAACCTTGCTTATCTCGTGGAACATACTCCGACCCACTCTCCACAGTGTACAGCATCCAGCAGGGATAGGCGACTCCTCCGGAATACTATCTCCGTAAGGGAGCACTAAGTGCTCGGGCATGAGGACTCCCGTCAAGTAGGCGACTCCTTCTGTACACTATATTGGCACATTTCGCGTGCTCCGGCACAAGAACTTACATGCGGGATAAACTCGCTTTCAAAGACACTATTTCTGCCATGGAGCACCAAATGTTCCGCTACGAGGACTCCTCTTCCGCCCGGTCGGCGACTCCTTCGAGATATTACCTCGGCCCTCGAGTACCCTCCTCCAGGACACTACCTTGGCGCACTCCGAGTGCTCCGACATAAAGACTCACCCGCGGGATATGCTCGCTCTCTAAGACACTATCTTCGCTAGGAAGCTCCAAGTGCTCTGGCATGACGACTCCCCTTTCGCTAGGTAGGCGTTTCTTCCGAAAAACAACCTCGCCCCGTCAAGTAGGCGACTCCTCCGCGACACTACCTGGGCTTCTCGGGCACGGGACTCCTTCATGTTGTGCTCTTTTTCTTTTTTTTGGAAAATAAATACATGATCTTCACTACAACGAAAAGCTTTTAGCGACGAATTTTGTGATCCGCTGGCAAAAAATTTACTTGTACGAACGGAACTAAATGGATTTACCGACGGAATATCCCGCCAGTAAAGATATTTTTTGTAATTTTCTTTCTTTTTGTGATGTTTTAAAAAATTAGTATGTGTTGATTTTTTTCACATAATCTTCTTCATTTATACTTTTCATATTCATTTTTTTACCAAATTATTGTAAACCAGATTTTTCATTGCTAATGACCTTAAATTCATGGATAAAGTCGAAGGTCGGTTGGTAATAATCCCGTCGCTAAAAAATATGAATTTTGTGATCCGCCGGCAATAAATTTTATTGTACTGACGGAACTAAATGGCTTTACCAACGTAAAGTTATTTTTTGTAATTTTCTTTCTTTTTGTGATGTTTTAAAAAGTACTATCTGTTGATTTTTTCACATAATCTTCTTCGTTTATACTTTTCATATTCACCTTTTTACCAAATTATTCCCATATTTTCGATAAATACCCAGTTTTTTACGTTGTGCTTTATAATAAAGCCCTTAAAATGCCTTCATATTTGTCTGACAAGTGATGACCCACTTGTCCAGTTGTGTTGTCGGCGCCGATTAAACTTCCCGAGTTATCTCAACCGTTTGTTTTCAATACTTACAAAATGTGGGCCGCCCAAACGAACCACCGTACGTACTACGAAAATCCCTAATACACAACCCCTCCCCCCCGACCGGCCCTCGACCACCCAACAAACTTGTGATTGTGGTTGTGTTGTGATATGTATGGCGTCGGTTGAGGGTGGGCATGAAGGGATGCTAAGAGAACTTGATGACCGAGTGGTGGTTGAATTTTTTTGTGGTGGGCAATTGATGACTTGTGGCTGTGGTCGGAGGAGGAGGCATTAGTGGCACTGGACTGGTGGCTTGCAGTGGGTTGCGGCACCATCACTAGCGGCTCTACCTTGTCAGTGATCGACGTAGTCCCGCCGGTCACAGGCATACAGTGAGGAGTGATGGCTATGGAGGTATCGCCACTGCTACTCAGTGTCATGGGGAGTAAGATCGCCGTCACCATATGCAGTATTATGCCGGTGTTGTTCTTCAGTGACTACGGAGGTGGTTGTTGATGGTGGTTCTTCTTTGGCATGGATTTATTGGACATTTAAATTCAAATTTCAGATTTTCTTATTTTTTTGTTCTTGTTGTCATTTCATTACCCTAAAAAAAGAGGCGACTTGAGATATACACAATCTATTTTTGGAGACAGTTCGTCAGACTGATCATCTCTAGATAACAGATTATTTTAATTCAATGCGATAATTATGCTGCTCCATTTTTACAGCAGTTAGGCCAAAAAATCAACTAAAGATCCTTCCCACATAAGCTTGAAAGAAATATTCTAAAAAATTGAAACAGTTCCTATATACTAGAAGAAAGGTTAGAGGACTGAAGTCCATTTATTTTTCCTAGCCGCCAAGGCCAAATAACGGAACCTAAAGATCACATTAGAACATCAATATTGACGACTAAATGCTTGAATCTCGTGTCTGGCAGAGTTTTTTACATTTACCAAATCACAAACAAGTTATGAATACTGCTTGTAAATAATATAAACTCGCACTTCCCTTTTTATCACCTAATTATGTATTTGCTTTTAAGATTGATGATCATGTGTAATGACGGGGAGAACATCATAGAAATTGATCACGATCATAGCACAACATCATGACCACAATATCGTCAACAATACGATACTATTAGTCGGTGGTCAAGAATCATATTTGGTGTGCCCTTGTCCACGGCAGATCAACTGGTCTAGAAGATGGCTGCACACAATGTGGACAGGATGGCTACAAATAGGCAAGAGGCTGCGCCTCCTCTTTTACAAATTAGCATGGGTCGTCCAAAAAAGTAAAGGGGAGGGGACCTTTTGTTTATTTTATTTGTAAGTCCTCACTAGCTCTATAAATACCAGCTCTACTTTCTCTCATTTTCTCAACCAAAACTGCACTTGTATTCCTTCTGTCTTAAGTTCTTCTTGTTCCTTCTTTGATCAGTACCTATCTAGATAAGCATCATGGTTGCCATTACCTACGATAGTGAGGTCAGTTCCTCAATCTCTGCTTCAAAATTGTTTCATGCTTTGGTTCTTGATGGCGACAACCTCGTCCCCAAGCTATTGCCAGCGGCTATAAAGAGTTCTGAAATTGTTGAAGGAGATGGAGGGGTTGGAAGCATCAAGCTGATCACCTTCGGCGAAGGCTAGTTTCTATCACGAGCACCTTCTTCTTCATGTTTAGTTACTGCTCAGACATTTTACTACTCCAGTCTGGCATGAAAAACTAATTGTGCTATATATCATTGACTTTCTTGCACTGATCGATAGATTTATGCCCATAACGCTAACGTGTGTTTTTCTCGTTACTCAACTTTGCAGGGACAAATCGTCTTAAGACCATGAAGCACCGAGTTGATGGGATTGACAAGGAAAGTTTCACCTACAGTTACACACTCATTGAAGGTGATGCACTTATGGATATGATTGAATCCATCACTTACCATATTAAAATCGTACCATCCGCAGACGGAGGTTCGGTCTACAAGAACAGAAGCATCTATCATACAAAAGGTGATGCACAAATTGCAGAAGAGGAAATTAAGGCGGGCAAAGACAAGGTCAAAGGAATTTTCAAGGTTGTCGAGGCCTACCTCCATGCAAATCCCGATGCCTACAACTGAAATCGCCACATCTTCCTATATACTTAATATGTATTGAATTATGAGCTTCTGTGTGATCTTTTTCCTTTTCGTTTGGCTTTAGCGGGTTCGTCTCAAGAAATGGACTTCAGTCCAGCAACCTTTCCTCAAATTTATAATGAAGTGGTTCTTTCTTGCTCCTTTGACGAATATTAGAGTATAAATCTTTCGTTAAATTTGCTTAAGTGGGTTTGTTGCCTGAGTTCTAGCAGAATGAGGCAGCATAGTTAGCCCATTTAAAGTAGGATTTATGTTCGGTCCTTCTATTTTCTCGTTTAATTCATTCTCTCCAATTCCGACAATGACTTGACATTCTAGTTCTATCCAATTTCAACAATGACTTTACGCTGTATATAGTTTCTCAGTGCATGTAAATACCTAGCAATAACCCTTTTTAGACCCAAAACAAAAGGTCTAGAGTTTCCCTGTCTCCCTTCCTTTCAGAGTTTCCCAGTAACCCTTTCTTTCACTCCCTGACTCACCACAGTCACAACAAGCATATGGACGGTTTCCCAGCTTTGGACTTGAGGTTCTTCCTGGTATGCATCGTCGTTTTCGCTGTTGTTCTTTTCTTAATCCAGTTGGCTCGTGAGATCGTTCGTTCGATTCCCATGAACGGCGACGAGGTCGGAGAAGACTCTGAAGAAGAAGGCGACATCGAAAAGGGCAGTACTGGCCGTGACACTTCCTACCATGCACTGCCCCTTGGATGATATAGGGCGTCGTTGTTTTTGTTGCTATCTGTTCTCTTCGTGATCCAGTTGCTTCGGGAGATCGTTGACTCAATTCTTTTGGATGGCGGCGACGTCCTAGAAGAATCTGAAGAAGAAGACTTGTCTTCTACCCTAATTGATTTGAACTATTACATGTTCTCGCGTATGTTAATTTAAGCATCATTCTTGGTTATTATCTCCGAACATTATATAGGTATTTCCCTAAGTTTCTACAAAAGCGCCACTGACCAGTGCTATGGGTTGATATGCTCGGCTTGGCTTGTATCTAATAACTAGCCTTGTCTCGTAACTTTTTGACAATCTAATTACGGGTTTAAATAACTTTTTGTACTCAACGGTCAAGAACTTTCTTAAATAACTCGGATGGCTAGATATACCCATGCAAATCGAGGAACATGCGGATTCCTCATTTCAGTTTCGAGTAGTTGGATCATTGCAATTCATACATTTCCATCGGGAATTACACATAAATTTCGTATTTTATATCGCCCTCTTTTGAAATTTTTTGGTATTTCATTTTGATTACTCAAATAGGTAACATATAGTTTCCATCCTTGGCCCTTGTATCCCAACTTGGGGGTCAAAGTAAAGCAAGTCCATCAAAACACAGGATTGCACTATTTTTGAAATATATAAGGCTCACGCCAAGGTGAGACACAACTTTGGAAACCAAAGGTAGGAACTTAAAGATCAATATATACATGTATATATATTATCCCAAAATTTTGTGTCACTTCCTATCTTAGTCATTTTATTAACCAAAAACGTAAAACAGCTACTTAAATTTTGGTCCGCACTAAGTGTCGTTACAAATGGAATATTCTAGTAAAATAGGTCGTTTTTTGTGTAGATACTTAAACTAGTAGGCGATCAAGATACTAAAATGTGTAAGAAATCACTTTTCTACGATCTACTTCGAAACTCCTCTCTTCTTGAACATCCTTTGCAACTTTGAAGTGTTGCTAAGTACAAAGTATATCTAAATCACGTACTAGGCTTCCGACTCTACTTCAAACTTGTCTTTCTCTACTTTATGGTGACAAAGAATAATAGAAAACCCTCCACAAACCATATTACGTACAACCCATAATAGGAATTACAGGAAGGGCACGTGCCCACGCACAAAGACATCAGGAGGGCACGTGCCAACGCACAAAGGCAACGGGGAAGGCACACGCCCACCAGTACAAGAAAATTCACTTTTACCGACGGAATTTTCCGTCGCTAAAAGTGGGTATTCCGTCAGTAAAGGCTTTTAGCGACAGACTGTCTATCGCTAAAAGTCCGTTGGTTACAACCCCGTCACTAAAAGATTAGAGACGGAATTTGGTTGTCCGTTGGAAAAAAAATCAATTTTTACCGACGGAAATTCCGTCGCTAAAAGTATTTTCTATATTTTGTCTAATTTTTGAATTTTTTTCGAAAATATTTCTAAAACTTTTAGGGACGAAAATTTTCTGTTGTTAAAGTACGTTGCAAAGTCTTTAGGAACATTAGTTTTGTTAAAAATGTGTCTCTAAAACGTTTATTGATATGTAATTCCGTCGCTAAAAAGCTAAAAAGGTTTTTATTTTTTTTGGGTTATTTTTTATAAATTCGAACCTACTTCAAACAATTAATCCTAACCAAGCAACCCAACAACAATTTAACTCTTTAAACTAAGATTCATCCTTTATCAAAGTTCAAGTAATACAAATAAAATTTAAATCATAAACACCACCAACTAATACTCGATACAACAAATTACATGTTCACTAAATACAATAGATGACATTGTACAAATAAAACAAAAAAAAAAACAAAATAACAAGTTTCATTGAAACAAAAAAAATATAAATCAAGATCCTTGCTCTGAACCCTGAAAAATATCTCTCTGTTACGTATTCAAGGACAATTCCAATCACACTCCTTGCAACTGATGATGAGCCAATATCCACATCGATCTGCATATATAAGATGTTCTTTTAGTTTAATGTTATTCAAGGAGCAGAAGGAACAAAAACCTAAACCAAAGGGAACTCTAATAGGCATGTTTAACTGTAAAATAAGTTAGATAAAACCAAGAATCATATTTTAGGATCAAGATTAACCATTAAGTGACAAAGCATACAGTTGATACTTTTCTTCCTACAAGATATATGTACAAACACATTACTCTAGCCAACATTGAAGAAAACCACAGTACATTGAAACACTTTAGAAAATGGCAACTTCAAAGTATATGCATAAACAAATATTAACTCGAAAAGAGGAGATTGCAAGACTATTCAATTAATTTGCCAAGCCAAAATAGCTAAAAATTTCATTCATTATTCTTGTCACGCTTTATCGCTTTTGGTTCCTTTTGAATATTGTTCAAGTAAAAGCACAATTGCTATTGATATACTCAGTGCTAAAGACCATGTCACTGTTCGCTTGTCAAACCTAATTCTAAAACCCTAATTAAAGTAATTTTATATAACACCCTTAATTCCATACTCTAATTGAAACCCCTAAACTTTAAAACCCTAATCTAAAACAAATTAACAATCAATTAGTCCATTAGAAGAACAAGAAAACGAAAATCTAACAAATCTATTCTAGAAAAAGAACAAGAATTGAACTACTGAAGAATAGAAAAGTCATCAATGGAAGGAGGAGAAATTAAAGAGATAGAACGGGATTGAGGAGGAGATGAGCACTTACCGTCGGCGAGACTCGAGATATAGGGCTGAGGTATGGTCGCCGCCGCCGGCCGGTGGAGTCCGAAGTCTAGACTCGAGAGAGATAGTGAGAATCGCAAGTTACAGACACCAGAGAAAGAGGAGAGAGTGCGTCGTGCGTGGGTTCTGAAGTCGTAGAGATCCAGTGTGGTTCCACTCCTAACGGCGGCAGCAGGGGTGGGGGTGGGTGGCTTTGGAGATGGGTGCCGTGGGAGGTGGGAGGGGGCGGCGGAGGTGGGCTTCGAAGCTGCAAGGGTGAGAGAGATCAAGAGGCAGAGAGAGACAGACGAGGGGGACGAGTGAGCGGCGGGGAGAACATAAAGAAGGGTAGGGTTTCTCTAATTTTAATGACTTTTAGCTACGGTAAAAATTCGTCGCTAAAACTCTATCGCTAAAAGTTATAAAAAATTCGGGAAAAAACATTTTCTGAGCCAAAAAATCCATTCAAAAATTAAAAATTAAAAAATGAGAATTACCGACTGATTTTTCCGTCGCTAATAGTCTGTCGGTAAAAGTCTGTCGCTAAATCTATTTACCGACGGGTTCCTCTGTCGGTAAAGATATTTAGCGACGAAATTCTGTCCGACGCTAAAATTCCGTCGAAAAATGATCTTTTTGTTGTAGTGCACTGCCATCCAAATCTTTGACGTACGTATAACTTTGCAACAAAGTTGTCTATAGGGTGGAGGACCAAATCAGATCGTCCGCAACGTCCACTACTCAATATATTACTGGCTTCCAGCAAATGCCAATCTGATATCTCTCTCAGAAAATTTCTTTCACCGAGGACAATTTTTCGTTTGTTTCATTGTCAAAGAGACTATAGTACGAATGTTTACAATTAGAACTTAACCATGGTAAGTGGCCCTACCTGGATCTTTATAACGAGTTCTCACCGGCCGTGTGATTTATATAATGGTATATTGAATATAATGACGTATCTAAATTTGGGGTAGAGTGATGGAGAAAGCCTAATCTTCTTTGTATCAAGCTGACCCATTTTGTCTTCATAAGTAATAGTGCGGAAGTAATTTCTTAATATGTGTCTTCTGCGTACTCATGAAATATGCAAATTAGTGATATCACTGTAATCATTCCATCAAAGATAAATTAAGTAATTTACTTCTATGTTGCTAAATCTATCTGTCGAAAATGTCTTCATGGGAAGTGGGAAAGATTAGAAATTAAATTGACATAAAAAGTTGAATAGTTGCTTGCGGATTAAGCCGCGGGCTCAGAGAGCAGGTCCATGAAATCTTTATCTATGAAATTGCATGAATATTCAGCATGTACCGATTTGGGGGGTCTAGTAAACGATTATAAATTCATTATTCAAGTTCAATTTTTTCATCTTTTAAATTCCATCTACCACTGCTTGGAGATATATGCGTGCATCCTTAGGCGAGGACATTATGTTATGCATGTATCCTAATTTTAAGCCTAATTCTTCAAGACTATTTGTGCCAGAACTGCGCCAGTAGCTCACAGCTGAATTTTTCTTATGTCTAAATGTATTTTTCACATTATATGTTTTTCCTCCCCTATTTTGTCATTGTTGTCGCTATTCCATCCTGGCAACGCACTTTGGACCACTCGTTGGACCCATTTTCATGACACGTCAACATTTTCAACAATCAAAATTCAACGATCCCAAACCGGTCAAACCAACACGCACGCTCAAGTCACGTGTGCGCCGATCCCTTTTCCATAAATCTATAAGTGTCTGAATATGGCATCCCGATGCCTCAAGGGGGTCGGCCTCCATATTTCCTTACGGGGGTCGGCCTCCCCGACACAAGAGGTCGGCCTTCACGCATATAGAATGTCGGCATCCCCGCCTCAAGGGGGCCAGCCTCCTCAACCTCAAGGTGGTCGGCCTCCCCGCCTCTAGGGGGTCGGCCTCCCTGACTCTAGGTGGTCGGCCGCTCCGACCTCAAGTGGGTCGGCCTACCTTCTTCCTTACTTCACCCCTCGGGGACTCCTTCCCTCAGCTTTGCGGGTTCCCTTGCTTCACCCCTTCGAGGCTCCATCTCGTTGGACACTCACTTGCCTCACCATTTGTTATGTCATCCCCTTGGGACCTCCATGCTCCATGACCTCCGTAGAGGCGCCCATGCATCTTCCCCGTGTCCCGCACGACACTATCCATCACGCCCCCCGTGCTATTACCATTGAGCATTCCCCAGCAACTGCACACATCCGTCGCGCCCATGTGCGCACTGCTAATACATTCGCGTCTCCCAACACTCTTTCACACTACCATGCCGCCGGCACAACTCACATCCGTTGCGCCACTTATACAGTCGTGCCCCCTAGCATCCTGTCACACTACCACGCACCCCCACGTTGGTCCATCCTTTTACCACGCCATGCACACCTTGCCTATCTCGTGGAACATACTCCGACCCACTCTCCACAGTGTACAGCATCCCGCAGGGATAGGCGACACCTCCGGAATACTATCTCCGTAAGGGAGCTCTAAGTGCTCGGGCATGTGGACTCCCGTGAGGTAGGCGACTCTTTCTGTACACTATATTGGCACATTTCGCGTGCTCCGGCACAAGAACTTACATGCGGGATAAGCTCGATTTCAAAGACACTATTTCTGCCAGGGAACAGCAACTATTCCGCTACGAGGACTCCCTTTCCGCCCGGTCGGCAACTCCTTCGAGATATTACCTCGGCCCTCGAGTACCCTCCTCCATGACACTACCTTGGCGCACTCCGAGTGCTCCGACATAAAGACTCACCCGCGGGATAGGCTCGCTCTCTAAGACACTATCTTCGCTAGGAAGCTCCAAGTGCGCTGTCATGACGACTCCCCTAGGTAGGCGACTCTTCCGGAAAACTACCTCGCCCCGTGAAGTAGGCGACTCCTCCGTCACACTGCCTGGGCTTCTCAGGCACGCGACTCCTTCATGTTGTGCTCTTTTTTTAAAAAAAAAAAAACAAATACATGATCGTCACTACAACAAAAAGGTTTTAGCGATGGATTTTGTGATCCGCTGGCAAAAATTTTACTTGTACGAACGAAACTAAATGGATTTACCGACGGAATATTCCGCCGGTAAAGATCTTTTTTGTAATTTTATTTCTTTTTGTGATGTTTCAAAAAAGTAGTATGTGTTGATTTTTTCACATAATCTTTTTCATTTATACTTTTTATCTTTCAATTTTTACCAGATGTTTTATTGCTAATGACCTCAAATTCGTGGTTAAATTCGAAAGTCCGTTAGTAATAATATCATCGCTAAAAATTATGAATTTTGTGATCCGTCGGCAAAATGTTTACTTCTAACGACGGAACTAAATGGATTTACTAACGGAATATCCCGCCAGTAAAGATATTTTTTGTAATTTTCTTTCTTTTTGTGATGTTTTAAAAAGTACTATCTGTTGATTTTTTCACATAATCTTCTTCGTTTATACTTTTCATATTCACTTTTTTACCAAATTATTCTCATATTTTCCATAAATACCCAGTTTTTTACGTTGTGCTTTATAATAAAGCCCTTAAAATGCCTTCATATTTGTCTGACAAGAGATGACCCACATGTCCAATTGTGTTGTCGGCTCCGAATAAACTTCCCGAGTTATCTCAACCATTTGTTTTCAATAGTTACAAAATGTTGGCCGTCCAAACGAACCACCGTACGTACTACGCAAATCCCTACTACATAACCCCTCCCCCCCGACCGGCCCTCGACCACCCAACAAACTTGAGATTGTGGTTGTGCTGTGATATGTATGGCGTCGGTTGAGGATGGGCATGAAGGGATGCTAAGAGAACTTGATGACCGAGTGGTGGTTGATTTTTTTTTTTGTGGTGGGCAATTGATGACTTGTGGCTGTGGTCGGAGGAGGACGCATTAGTGGCACTGGCCTGGTGGCTTGCCGTGGGTTGCGGCACCATCACTAGCAGCTCTACCTTGTCAGTGATCGAAGTAGTCCCGCCGGTCACAGGCATACAGTGAGGAGTGATGGCTATGGAGGTATCGCCACTGCTACTCAGTGTCATGGGGAGTAAGATCGCCGTCACCATATGCAGTATTATGCCGGTGTTGTTCTTCAGTGACTACGGAGGTGGTTGTTGATGGTGGTTCTTCTTTGGCATGGATTTATTGGACATTTAAATTCAAATTTCAGATTTTCTTATTTTTTTGTTCTTGTTGTCATTTCATTACCCTAAAAAAAGAGGCGACTTGAGATATACACAATCTATTTTTGGAGACAGTTCGTCAGACTGATCATCTCTAGATAACAGATTATTTTAATTCAATGCGATAATTATGCTGCTCCATTTTTACAGCAGTTAGGCCAAAAAATCAACTAAAGATCCTTCCCACATAAGCTTGAAAGAAATATTCTAAAAAATTGAAACAGTTCCTATATACTAGAAGAAAGGTTAGAGGACTGAAGTCCATTTATTTTTCCTAGCCGCCAAGGCCAAATAACGGAACCTAAAGATCACATTAGAACATCAATATTGACGACTAAATGCTTGAATCTCGTGTCTGGCAGAGTTTTTTACATTTACCAAATCACAAACAAGTTATGAATAGTGCTTGTAAATAATATAAACTCGCACTTCCCTTTTCATCACCTAATTATGTATTTGCTTTTAAGATTGATGATCATGTGTAATGACGGGGAGAACATCATAGAAATTGATCACGATCATAGCACAACATCATGACCACAAAATCGTCAACAATATGATACTATTAGTCGGTGGTCAAGAATCATATTTGGTGTGCCCTTGTCCACGGCAGATCAACTGGTCTAGAAGATGGCTGCACACAATGTGGACAGGATGGCTAGAAATAGGCAAGAGGCTGCGCCTCCTCTTTTACAAATTAGCATGGGTCGTCAAAAAAAGTAAAGGGGAGGGGGCCTTCTGTTTATTTTATTTGTAAGTCCTCACTAGCTCTATAAATACCGGCTCTACTTTCTCTCATTTTCTCAACCAAAACTGCACTCGTATTCCTTCTGTCTTAAGTTCTTCTTGTTCCTTCTTTGATCAGTACCTATCTAGATAAGCATCATGGTTGCCATTACCTACGATAGTGAGGTCACTTCCTCAATCTCTGCTTCAAAATTGTTTCATGCTTTGGTTCTTGATGGCGACAACCTCGTCCCCAAGCTATTGCCAGCGGCTATAAAGAGTTCTGAAATTGTTGAAGGAGATGGAGGGGTTGGAAGCATCAAGCTGATCACCTTCGGCGAAGGCTAGTTTCTATCACGAGCACCTTCTTCTTCATGTTTAGTTACTGCTTAGACATTTTACTACTCGAGTCTGGCATGAAAAACTAATGGTGCTATATATCATTGACTTTCTTGCAGTGATCGATAGATTTATGCCCATAACGCTAACGTGTGTTTTTCTCGTTACTCAACTTTGCAGGGACAAATCGTCTTAAGACCATGAAGCACCGAGTTGATGGGATTGACAACGAAAGTTTCACCTACAGTTACACACTCATTGAGGGTGATGCACTTATGGACATGATTGAATCCATCACTTACCATATTAAAATCGTACCATCCGCAAACGGAGGTTCGGTCTACAAGAACAGAAGCATCTATCATACCAAAGGTGATGCACAAATTGCAGAAGAGGAAATTAAGGCCGGCAAAGACAAGGCCAAAGGAATTTTCAAGGTTGTCGAGGCCTACCTCCATGCAAATCCCGATGCCTACAACTGAAATCTCCACATCTTCCTATATACTTAATATGTATTGAATTATGAGCTTCTGTGTGATCCTTTTCCTTTTCGTTTGGCTTTTAGCGGGTTCGTCTCAACAAATGGACTTCAGTCCAGCAACCTTTCCTCAAATTTATAATGAAGTGGTTCTTTCTTGCTCCTTCGACGAATATTAGAGTATAAATCTTTTGTTAAATTTGCTTAAGTGGGTTTGTTGCCTGAGTTCTAGCAGAATGAGGCAGCATAGTTAGCCCATTTAAAGTAGGACTAGCCCAGAATCCCGTGCCAAGCACGGGACTGTTTATTAATATTAACATGTTTTAGTAGTTTTGAAATGCATAATAAAATATATTGCATTATGGTTATTTCATCAAAAATAGTGACTTTAATTTTTGTCTTGAACTCGCTTGTAATAAAATAAATTAATCCTTATGGTGAAATATCATTAAGCAATGTTCTTGTGCATATTTGTTAATTCTGATTTGGTAACTATGTAGATGAACAAAAATTAAAAGTTCATTTAGTAAACAAAAAAGAAAAAGTAAATTCTCTACTGATAAAAATATGCGGAGAACATATTGACATCAATTTGCTATTGCTCAAGACATTTTGATTATTTTCTAAGAACTTTTTAAAAATAATTTGTACCTTGAATGCGTTACCCATAACGTTAATTACATATTAGTTTAATTTTGATAAAGAAAATTTTGGTCCATATATTTGTTTATAGCATAGACTAATTAAGTAAGGATGATGTGCCACTTTCAAAAGCAAATATAATCCACCAACAAAGTATACAGAGAATATAATAATCACTGCATGGGATAATTATATAAAGTTTAACTAACATGGCTACATAGGATAGCTCAAAAACCTCGTAGTAAGGAAATTGTTGAATAAAATTTAACCAAGATTTCACAAAGTATACAATAAGCATGCTTACTAAGTAAGATTTATCTTCAGAGATAATAAGATTTTTAATCTAAGTTTTAATTTACATTCATCACAACATAACTAATATCTTTTTAGATTTTATATGCAATTCTATTCAAACGTATAAAAGTTAACATAAAATCATAAATGGTATAATGCTAATATAGAATTTAGAATGCTTGAGAGTTTAATTACTCACAATAAAAGTACCATAGAAAAAAATTGGTTCAAAACTTTTTCAACATAAAATTAGTTGAATTTAAGAAATGCTCAACATAATTAATGTTTTAGATTTACACTGTTTATTTCATATATAATCTGCATATTATGGTAAATATGCATTTAACCATTGCGACTAAATAGGATAGCGGAAAACCTTAGAGTAAGGAAATTATTGACCAAAACTTTTAACCAACATATTTAGTTATATTCATATTTGAATTTAGAGGAAACTTAGATATGAATTTGAAATAGTACCTATTTTTTCTTATTAAATATTTTAAGTAATTTTTGTTTTACAGGTTAATATTTTATGCTAGAGAGCTTTCGATATATAATATTTAAATAAAGTCATAATAGTTTACTATATTGGTTAGAATATTTTGAATGTTTCGAATTGTTTTTTCGAATTGCATAAGGCTTATTATTTAAATATTTACTATATTTGCCGATTTAATTAATTGCAAAATTAAGAATCCCGTTCAAAATAATGTTTGGAGATCTTTAGCAACATTAATATGTTGAAGCTTAGTTTTTATAACTCTTATTATATTAGAAACACAACGCAAAGATGTGTCATGAGCTATAATTGCATTTCTCGCCTCAGTTATTAGATATTATAATTTTGGATCCTGACTCTAGCTCGAGTAAATTAATAAAATGTTTTAAAAAGTTACAAAAAGTGTATCAATGCATACCACATTCAAGAAACAAAAAAATATTATCTTATACTTTTGCTATAACTGTAATTGTTAGTAAGAAATTTTTAATACTTTATTTGTAAAAGTTTCAAGTAACTTGTCAAGACTATATTATTATTAAGCTCTTTTAGTTGTTCAAAATGTAACATCTCAAAACCAAGTCTCTTAGCTTCAAAAGTTAGGTTAAGAGTTCTTAATCTTCGGAATCGTAAATGTCAAAGTCCGTTCTTATCTTTTTCATTAATCAGTGTTTCAAGAAATTACCAATTTATTAAGATACAAACATGATATCCAGTAAAATATTTTTTCGTCTCATACACTTCTAAAATTATAGTCTTGATTAATTAAATGGTCATGCAATTGTTGCAGAATATTTGCTAGGTATATATGTTTGCTTTAATTCCTCTGAACTGTAAGTTTAAAAAATAATGAGTAGATTGTGTTACAGTGTAGTGGCTAGATTTTTGCGTTCTTTAAGTTTTTTTTTTTACATCATCAGGCTGTTCTGTAACACAATATACTATTTTTCTTTCAACTTACAGTTCAAAAGAACCAAAACAAACATATATGCGTATGCAAATATTACGCAAAAATTGCATAACAATCTATTCAAGGTTTTAATAGTCAAAATCAGAGCCTAATATGTAAATATGTCTGTAGCATAGAGTTTAAATATTTTACAATTGATTTACAAATATCGCGACAATTATACCACAAATTTTTCAACAATAAATCGTAGTAAAGAGTTTGATTTGTTTTCTAATTTCTTATAAATGGGATATAACCAGTAAGGTGGTCGTGAGGTCTTATTTAAAAATGCTAACTTATAATTTGTTTATTAAATCTATATATCACATTATTAAAGATGACTATCTTATGTATGTTAAGCGCGGGTGTTATATATATATATATATAATGATAGAACATTTGACTTAATTAGAACGTCATTTTCCCCTTCTAGATCTAATATGTTATTTTCATCTTTTTTCGATATATGAATTTTTATATTCACATTAAAGAGTAATTTTAAAAATACAATAGTTAAAATTAAGTCATAATAAGTTAGTGTATGGATTAGGTTGAATCTAAAATATTTAGAATTAAATTTTAAATTATACAACCCTTATTATTCTTGCAAAATAATCAAATTTAAATTGAAAGGCACCTATCAAAATTACGTTTAGATCATATTTTTTTCCTAATTCTCGTAAGTTGTTTAATCTTAATTGTAACATTAATTTTTTTTCTAAATCAAAAGTATTATTTTCGTTTTTTTATATATATGAGTTTTTATATTCATATTAGAGAGTAGTTTTAAAGATACAATAGTCAATGTTAAGTCCTAATAAGTAATATAATGATAAAGTTAAGTTTTAAAATGATTAGAATTAGTTTTGAATTTTAAGGACATAGTTGTTAGAAAGAAGCCTTAATAGATTAGTATATTAATTAGGTAGAATTTTAGAATGATTGATCATGTTATTTATTATAAATCTCATAAATTATTTTTTGGGTCTGGATTTTAATTTTCATATTAGAAAACACTTTTAAGGACATAATTGTCAAAATTCAGTCTTAATAGATTAGTATATTGATTAGGTAGAGTTTTAGAATGATTATAATTAGTTAAATTGTTTTCTTCTAAATCGAAAGTTTATTTTCGTTTTTTATATATATGAGTTATTATATTCATATCAGATAGTCGATTTAAAGATATAATAGTCAATATTAACTCCTAATAAGTTAGTGTAATAATAAGGTAGAGTTTTAGAATGATTAAAATTATTATTCGAATTTTAAGAACATAATTATCAAAAAGAAGTCTTAATAGATTAATATGTTGATTAGATTGAGTTTTAGGATGATTAAAATTACTTTTAATTAAAAAAGACTTACTAATATAGAAATTAATTAATCTTAAAATAAGAATCTGATGACGTGTCATATAAAGAAGCGATGATGTGTCGCGCAAAGAAGCTATCAATGTCTTTCTCGCTTCGCTTATTATATATTACTAGCTCAGTAACCCGGGCAAGGCCCGGGTGAGTTCTATTTAAATGTTGTGAGTATGTTTGAGTTTCAACATATTTTGTTATAGTTAAGGTTGGATATTTAAGAATCATGTCGACGGTTTTGAAAATTACGATTTATTCGTATTCACTTGAAGTGAACTATCGAATTCAAAACATATCGCATTCATGCATTTTACATAAAAGCAATATCATAATCAAAAGAAATTCAATGAAAGCATAATCCTAAAATTATTTCATAATAGTAAAACATGTTATAGTGCTTAAAATTTAGTAAGATTCAGAAATTCAAAATAAAATATTCAAAAAGTGAAGCATACGATGATTGATCAATTATTTCACATCAAATTAGAATGTTACTTTATTTTTTAGTATTTTAGTTAGTACTTTTGTTTTTGTAAAAAAAAATGTAAATCTCAAGAATTTATACACAAAATTATATTTACGCTATTCATTTTGCTTACCATATCCATATAAGCGTGCGATAATTTTTTAGTTTTTCATGTTATGTGGTGCATCATTGATCAACAATTTTATTTTATAAGTACCTCTGATAGAATCCTTACCATAAGTATTAAATTAGACAACTACTACAGTCCTCTACAACGAATTTTGTAAAGTTAGAATATCACATATTTAACATTATTTTTTTGGTAGATTTTCCTATATATATATGAATTAAAACATAATGAATTAAAAATTCAGTCGCACTCATTTGTATTGGAAAAGAAAAATATTAAAAAAGGTGCACGAACTATACAATTAATAGTTTATTGTTTAGATATAAATAGGTAACTAAAAATAGACATTGGAACTGAAATAGAAGCACGTGGATCAATTTTAATTCATTTCAGATAATGAATTATTTTTACCTAGCACTCATAAAAATCCCTACAACCCTCTATACAAAAGAGTTAATGATCGATAAATATGCTTAGTGTCATTTTTGTTGATACAATGACTAATAAATTTTTAAAAGTACATTTTTAAAGTCACTAAATAAGTGCCACTAAAAATATACAACGACCATTGAGTTTCATTATATGGGAGGTTGTACGCATCTTCCTATGACCTGGGTAGCGGCAAAAAATTTCTTAAATAATCATCATTTTAAAAGATAGAATTAACCCTATAAAAGAAATAGCGTAGCATTACGGTGACAATCCCTGTATTTTAATTGTTTCACTTCAAGATCACGTTCAACAAATTTTGGAGGTGCCGTTTTGATCTCTTTTTGAAAATTTTATAAAGTAATCAATTTAAAAATGTGTTATACTTGATTCTTTGTTTTGGACATTCAAAAGAGGATATGATTTCTACTTAACACTTTGAGTTATTATATTAAAATTAATTTGTGAAATAAACTGCTATTTTGGCATTTCAAAGATATCTAAAAATGAAGTCATATTCATTTTTCATATTGCTTATATGAAAATTACTAATCTTTATTTTTTATATATGGTCTTCGTACTTTATATTTGTGAGATTCTATTTTGTTATTTTAAAGTGCACTTAAGGTATTAACAATCAAAATTAAAGCCTAATATGCAAGTAATTTCATTAGGTAGTATTTTAAAAACTTTAGAGTTAGTTTCCTAGCTTTAAAATGTTTACAAAAATTGGGCCAATAATATCCACAATTTTTTAACAATTAAATTATAGTACATAGTTATTAAGTTGGGATGAAAAAAGAAAATGACCAAAACAAATAGGATGACGTGTCGTATAAGTAAGAGGGGTAAATAAAAAAAAGAACACTTAGAAAAGCTTATGTGTTTTAAAGTTCAACGTAATATAATTAGAATTAATAGATGAAGTAAAATCTCATATTCATATTTTTAAATGATTAAAAAACAATGAACTCATATTGTTTTTACATGTTGCTTCTGTATAAAGAAAATAAAATTTTTTAATTTGTGACCTACATTTGTTTTCATAAGTGACTTATATTTCTCTATGTTGAGTGTTTATGTTGTTATTTAAAGTGTTTTTGAGGTGCTAATAGTCAAAATCAAGTTCCAATATATTGATACATTGACTATATAGAGTTTTAGAAGGTGTAAAATTGATTTTTTACTCTTGTAATGTCAACTAAATTTATGGTAATTATACCTCCGAATTTTTCAATAATAAGTTACAATAAAGAGCCATGATGCATGTGTGACTATAATAAGTAGAGGTAGAAGATGATTGAAATATCAAAGCAAACATGATGACGTGTAATTTATGTTTCTTTATATTTAAGTGTTTATTTTGTTATAAAATGTCTTTCTGAGGTGTTAGTAGTCAAAATCAAGTCCTAATATGTTGATACATTGATTAGGTAGAGTTTTAGAAGTTGTAGAAGAGATTTGTTTTATTTTTATAAGGTCTACTAAATTTATGGTAATAATACCTTCGAATTATTATTAATAAATTATGCTAAAGAGTCATGATAAATGTGTGACTCTAATAAGTAGAGGTAAAGGATGATTAGAACACTAAAACAAACATGATGACGTGTAATTTATATTTTGTTTTATGTTTTGAGTTTTTATTTCGTTATTTAAAGTGTTTTTGAGGTGTTAATAATCAAAATTAAGTCGTAATGTGTTGATACATTGAAGAGGTAGAGTTTTAGAATGTGTAGAATTAATTTTTTAGTCTTATAAGGTCAACTAAATTTATAGTAATAATACGTCCGAGTTTTTCAATAGTAAGTTATAATAAAGAGTCATGATGCATGTGAGATTTTAATAAGTAGAGGTAAAAGAGAAATGAAACACCAAAACAAATTAAGTTGATGACATGTCGCAAAATTGAAGAAAGATGACGTGTCGCATGATTAAAAGGGGTAAAAAGGGAAACAAACACTAAAAAAAGCTTACATGTCGCATCTACAACGCACAATGTTTCGTCTATTATATATTTATATGATATGATATAGATTTCTGTTCGGTCCTTCTATTTTCTCGTTTAATTCATTCTTTCCAATTCCGACAATGACTTGACATTGTAGTTCTATCCAATTTCAACAATGACTTTACGCTGTATATAGTTTCTCAGTGCATGTAAATACCTAGCAATAACCCTTTTTAGACCCAAAACAAAAGGTCTAGAGTTTCCCTGTCTCCCTTCCTTTCAGAGTTTCCCAGTAACCCCTTCTTTCACTCCCTGACTCACCACAGTCACAACAAGCATATGGACGGTTTCCCAGCTTTGGACTTGAGGTTCTTCCTAGTATGCATCGTCGTTTTCGCTATTGTTCTTTTCGTAATCCAGTTGTTTCGTGAGATCGTTCATTCGATTCCCATGAACGGCGACGAGGTCGGAGAAGACTCTGAAGAAGAAGGCGACATCGAAAAGGGCAGTACTGGCCGTGACACTTCCTACCATGCACTGCCCCTTGGATGATATAGGGCGTCGTTGTTTTTGCTGATGTATGTTCTCTTCGTGATCCAGTTGCTTCGGGAGATCGTTGACTCAATTCTTTTGGATGGCGGTGACGTCCTAGAAGAATCTGAAGAAGAAGACATCGAAGAAGGCACTGCGGCAGTACCTGCCCAATCTAATGTAGCACAACTTCTTATGAAGATGAAGGTTGAGAAGTTACAAGCACTGATTTCTCCCTTTTTCATCTAATCGTTGGCAGCTTTTTGATGCAACTGGTGGCTTCCACAAATTTAAGATCTTGTCTTCTACCCTAATTGATTTCAACTATTACATGTCTCGGTATGTTAATTTAAGCGTCATTCTTGGTTATTATCTCCGAACATTAGATAGGTATTTCCCTAGGTTTCTACAAAAGCGCCACTGACCAGTGCTATGGGTTGCTATGCTCGGCTTGGCTTGTATCTAATAACTAGCCTGTCTCGTAACTTTTTTACAATCTAATTACGGTTTTAAATAACTTTTTGTACTCAACGGTCAAGAACTTTCTTAAATGACTCGGACGGCTAGATATACCCGTGCAAATCGAGGAACATGCAGATTCCTCATTTCTGTTTCGAGTAGTTGGATCATTGCAATTCATACCTTTCCATCGGGAATTACACATAGATTTCGTATTTTATATCACCCTCTTTTGAAATTTTTTGGTATTTCATTTTGATTACTCAAAAAGGTAACATATAGTTTCCATGCTTGGCCCTTGTATCTCAACTTGGGGGTCAAAGTAAAGCAAGTCCATCAAAACACAGGATTGCACTATTTTTGAAATATGTATGGCTCACGCCATGGTGAGACGCAACTTTGGAAACCAAAGGTAGGAACTTAAAGATCAATATATACATGTATATATATTATCCCAAAATTTTGTGTCACTTCCTATCTTAATCATTTTATTAACCAAAAACGTAACACAGCTACTTAAATTTTGCTTCGCACTAAGTGTCGTTACAAATGGAATATTCTAGTAAAATAGGTCGTTTTTTGTGTAGATACTTAAACTAGTAGGCGATCAAGATACTAAAATGTGTAAGAAATCACTTTTCTACGATCTACTTCGAAACTCCTCTCTTCTTGAACATCCTTTGCAACTTTGAAGTGTTGCTAGTACAAAGTATATCTAAATCACGTACAAGGCTTCCGACTCTATTTCAAACTTGTCTTTCTCGACTTTATGGTGACAAAGAATAATAGAAAACCCTCCGCAAGCCATATTACGTACAACCCATAATTAATAGGAATTACAGGAAGGGCACGTGCCCACGCACAAAGACAGCAGGGAGGGCACGTGCCAACGCACAAAGGCAGCGGGGAAGGCACACGCCCACTGCCATCCAAACAGTGTTATAAAAAGTGCACCTACGCCCTAGGCGCGGCCAGGCGCACTCCTCGCGCCTCGCCTAGGCCTAGGCGCAGCGCCTTCGATAAGGCGTGCGCCTTGTGAGCCTAGGCGCCAAGGCGCAAGGCGCATAGCGGCAGTGGAGGCCCACACCTAGGCGCATGAATAGTGACCGTTGGATAGGCTATCGTGACTTAATCTGGAATGTCCATTTTTCTTTTGGATTATATATTTTTTTAGCTCCACTTTAGCAAGTCTAAGTCTAACACACTAAACCTAACTCTAAAAATCCCCAAATCAGAAATACGCCAACTTTCACGACTCAACTCTCGGCCTCTCGCTAGTCGTCCCTGTCCCTTGCTCCGATCGTCGCCGACGTCTCTCCGGCCGCCTGCGTTTCTCTCTGTAGCCGCTACTCCAGTCACTGACACTGACGTCGTCATCGCTGCTCCAATCGCCGTCACCGCTGCTCCTCTTTCCCGTTGCTGCTCTTCTGCTCCACTCCTGATCTGTCTCGCTTTCGCTCCCTCCCTTACAACTCATAGCACTCACGCAGTCTCTTCCTCACTCCCTCATTCACACATCACAAGTCACAATTCATATTCTTAACTTGGATGCATATGCATTGGATATGCAGAAGAGATATACTAAGCAATTGTTGGATAGGTAGGCAGCCCAGTAATCATGTACTTCAAAGCAACATTTTTTTTATGAAGCCGTGAAGGATTGTCATGTTGCTGAAATTATCCTTGTACTTCGAATGCATAGAAGATAGACAATTTTTGTAATGACTGAGCATCATTGGTTACACTGGTTCATGTGTTATACCTGATTCTGTGGTGATTTTACTTGATTCACTTTGTATGGTGGATTTAAAGCATCATTGGTTACACTGGTTCATGTGCTATAAGGATTTCTCAATTTACCACCAAGGGCCGTTCCTTTTGGATTTGGTGTCAAACTAGAGTCAAGGCTGTAAGTAATTTATTGGAACGTTAATTATGTCTTTCTTAGGTTAGAGACCGTGTCATTCTTTTCTAGACCGATGTAATGCCTTGATTTCCCATGCTATTACTTCACTGGTATAGCTTTTGCAATGAACTGTTAAATTAATGGACTGCAATTTTTTAGTGGATTTAACTGTTAATTTTATTGTTTATGCATCATTATTTATTTAATTTTATTTATTTTAATATTGCGCCTCGCTTCAAAAAGGCGTGCGCTTGCGCCTTGCGCCTAGGCTCCAGGGATCTTTTGCGCCTTAGGTGCGCCTGCGCCTTTAATAACACTGCATCCAAATCTTTGACGTATAACTATGCAATAACGTTATCTATAGGGTGGAGGACCAAATCAGATCGTCCGCAACGCCCACTACTCAATATATTACTGGCTTCCAGCAAATGCCAATCTGATATCTCTCTTTGAAAATTTCTTTCACCGAGGACAATTTTTCGTTTGTTTCATTGTCAAAGAGACTATAGTACCAATGTTTACAATTAGAACTTAACCATGGTAAGTGGCCATACCTGGATCTTTATAACGAGTTCTCACCGGCCGTGTGATTTATATAATGGTGTATTGAATATAACGACGTATCTAAATTTGGGGTACAGTGACAGAGATAGCCTAATCTTCTTTGTATCAAGCTGACCCATTTTGTCTTCATAAGTAATAGTGCGGAAGTAATTTCTTAATATGTGTCTTCTGCGTACTCATGAAATATGCAAATTAATGATATCACTGTAATCATTCCATCAAAGATAAATTAAGTAATTTACTTCTATGTTGCTAAATCTATCTGTCGAAAATGTCTTCATGGGAAGTGGGAAAGATTAGAAATTAAATTGACATAAAAAGTTGAATAGTTGCTTGCGGATTAAGCAGCGGGCTCAGAGAGCAGGTCCATGAAATCTTTATCTATGAAATTGCAGGAATATTCAGCCTGTACCGATTTGGGGGGTCTAGTAAACGATTATAAATTCATTATTCGAGTTCAATTTTTTCATCTTTTAAATTCCATCTACCACTGCTTGGAGATATATGCGTGCATCCTTATGCGAGGATAGAGTTGTCAAAAGGGCCGGGCGGCCCGCGGGCTGGCCCGATTCTGGCCCGGGCTGGCCCGGCCCTCTCGGTGAACAGTGACGGCCCAGTACAGTTGGGCTTGGGGCCAGGGCTTGGACCAGGCCAAGAAAATCTGGGAAAAAGCCCGGCCCGAAAAAAGCCCGGTTCTGGCCCGGTCTGCGGCCCGGTTCGGCCCCACCTGCTTTGAATTTTTTGTTTTTCCCCCCCTTTCTCCCACCCCTTTTCCTCCAACGGAAATATTCCCCCAAAATTCCACTTTTACCCCCCCAACAGCAATATAACGGCTAGTTTGGGGGGTATTTTAGTCTAACTTAATTTTTCCAACTCCTTTAAAGGTTTTTACACTCTTACCCTCCCCAACAACTATAAACGGATAGTTTGTAGGAGTATTTTGGTCTTTTGTGAAGTTTCTAAAATCTATAAATTCACACAATTTCTCTCTAATTTTTCACACCAATCTTCTTACTCTCTCTTACCTAAACATTCTATATTTCTACAAGCTTTGCTACTATTTTCCTCTCCAATTACTACTCTTGCTAATTACTACTGGTATTTACTAATTAGTACTCTTGTTTATTAATTACTAGTCTTACTAAATTCTAATTACTAACTACTACTCTTATTAATTTGTTACTCTCTAATTCTTTTGTCTAGTAATTAGTGAATTTTTATTTATTAATTACTATTACTAAATGCTTTTTAATTACTAACCCTCTCCACATTGGATCAGAATTACCCTCAGTGATTAATATTTGTTACTCGTTCATTCTTTGAATTGTTATTTCTTATTACTACTCTTATACTTGTGTATTTAGTTACTCTTACAATTTTTAGCGTGAAATATGGCTGGATTATTGAAGAAAATGAGGCGTGCATCGTCATCACAAAAAACATCATCATCATCGCAAGCACCACCACCAGCACAAGCGTCAGCGCCACGGCCATCACAAACACCAATTCAAGCACCAACACAACCATTCGTTCCTGGATGAATGAGTACAGGCTGTATGATAGATACCCAAGCCAATTGGGAGTTCAAACAAAACATTCCAGATTTTGAATACACGTCTAATGAAGACCCCCCGCATTATAGTCAAGGACGCAGCTAGGTTGGCGAAGCTACTACTCCGTGGCATAATCTCAACCCTATGCCTGGTCATGATGAAGAAGGGCCGAGCAATGCCTCCGATAACGTGCCAGAAGTCCAAAAGGGGAAGAAAAAAAAAAGCCGAGTGTTGGAATCATTTCGATGTAGTTACGGTGGACGGCATCCGAAAAGCTCGATGTAAGTACTGCGCTAAATTATTTTCGTCTGGTAGTGGTAATGGACATCTTAACAGGCATTACCCTCAGTGTGCACCTCGACAAGGCCACGTCGAACCTACCCTAACGCAGTTATCTTTTGACGGTAAGTTATTTGTTTATAATCAGCGAGAGCAAAGAGACGGTCTCGCTGAATTTGTTATTCATGATGAACAAGCCTTTTCTTTTGCCGATAATCCTAAGCACTCTAGATATATGAACACGTACGTTCAACCTTTGTACAAAAAGGTTCATAGAAACACAACTAGATCCGATGCACTCTGACAGTACAATGCTGCCAAAGCACGCCTTATCGATTATTTCGATAAATTTGACGGTAAAGTTAGTCTTACTTCTAATATTTGGCAATCTCCTTATACTTTTGTTAGTTATTCTTGTGTGACCGCTCATTGGATTGATGCAGATTGGGTTATGCACAAGATAATCATCGCTTTGAGCACTTTCCTTTTCTGCACGATGGAATGAACATTGCTATTCTTATATTAAAAGCATGTACCACATTTAAAATAAAGGATAAGATTATGAGTGTTAGTTTTGATAATGCTTCTAATAATAAAGCTGATGTTGCAGCTTTAAAGGACACGCTTCAACCTGTAATTAATGGTGAATTATTTCATGTTCGCTGTATTTGTCACATTATTAATTTAATTGTTCAAGATGGTTTAGCTGCTGCAGGAGATATTCTTCTCAAAATGAGGGGTATGACAGCGTATGTTAATAGCTCGAGTTTGAGAACACAACAATTTAAAACGTTGTGTGTTCAATATAATATGCCTCGCAGGAGAGCAGTTACAGATGTGGTCCACAGGTGGAACTCTACATACCACATGCTTTTACACATTCTGGCATACCGAGAAGTCTATACGCATTTTCTACTAACCCAGTTCCCAGCCGGCTTGCCAACTCAAGAGGAATGGCAGATGGCCACATACCTAGCTGAATTTTTAAAGGTATTCTACACGTCTACCAATTTATTGTCTGGTACGTGCTATCCCACCTCTCCTCTCGCTGTAATAGAAATTCTCAAGATGGCTACAATGTTAACAAAATGAAGATATATAGGACCCTTTCAACAAATAGTAAAAGAGATGGATAAAAAATTTAATAAATATTGGAAGAAATTGCTTGTTATTTTTGTTGTGGCTACTTGTTTAGATCCTAGGTTAAAGTTGCATGGCGTGAACGCCTCGATACAAGAGAATCGAAATTAATGTGCTACACAGCAGATGAGACAATCGCACTCACAGCAAAAGTGAGCAAGAGGTTTGAGGACTTGTTCAACCTCTATCGTAATTCTGCTGACGTGCGCGGGCGAGCTACATCATCATCCACTGTTGAGAGGTATTATGCACCATACCTTCAGGGCTTTGAACATCTAGTAGCAAGACAACTACCAGGTGAAGGTACTTCTAATTCGGCAGGTTCGTATACTTTTTCCTCTTTTAATGAGATTGGTGTATATGCAAATACTGATCATTATTCTGATTTATCAAGGCAAGAACAGGTTAATTTTAATTTGTTAAATTTTTGGAAACAAAATCAAAACATGTATAAAACTTTATCCCAAATTGCACGGGATGTACTGCCAGTGCAAGCCTCCACGGTTGCTTCAGAGTCGGCATTATCAGCCAGCGGGAGGGTTTTGGATGACCGGAGGAGTCGTCTTAACCCCGAGTCGCTCGAGCTATGTGTATGTTGGAAGGATTATCTTGATGCGAAATACCGCGAGCAAGATAAACCGATTGATGATAGGAAGAGCAGTGACTCAGATATTGAAGTACTTCCGGATGATTAGGTAATTTCTTTTTATTTTCCTTCTCTTAAGTTTTAAGAATAAAATTTTTCACAAAATATACTTTTTTTCCATATATATAAAATAAATTTTTACAAGCAAGATATATATTTTTTCGTATATATAAAAAAATAGGTAACTTCGCCTGTTTGTTTACAAGCAGCAGGTCCCAAGCCCAGATAAAAGGAGGAGGGCCTATGAACACATTTATTTTTCTATACTTCTTACTTAAGATCGTCTCGGGAATTAACATGTATCAATCCCGGGTTTTCGGCCAATTAGTTTGAAGTAAAATATCAAATAGTAGAAACAGTCTCTCTTAAATAGTAATAATTGTTATGTGTTCAGATTTTATTAATAAAGATCACCAAGAAGAGTAAGAAAAGATTTAACATATAGCAAAAAATAAAATGAGAGACAAATAAATATATCTATACATACATATATACATACATACATATATATATATATATATATATATATATATATATATGAATATTCCATATAATGAAATAAAAGGATAAAAATTAGAGTTGTCAAATTTTGAAAATTGGACATGCCTAAAGATGAAATTTAAAATTGAATAACAAGAAAAATTAAAAAAAAAGGGCCCGGGCCGGCCCAAGCCCGGCCCTAGAAATTGGGCCTAGGGCCTGGGCCTGGACTAGGCCTAGCATTTCTCCCCAGTCGGCCCGGCACGGCCCGGATTGGCAGCCCCTTGGCCCGGCCCCGCTTCAAGCCCGATGGACCCGGGCCGAGCGGCCCAAGCCCGGCCCGTTTGACAACTCTATGCGAGGACATTATGTTATGCATGTATCCTAATTTTAAGCCTAATTCTTCAAGACTATTTATGCCAGAACTGCGTCAGTAGCTCACAGCTGAATTTTTCTTATGTCTAAATGTATTTTTCACATTATATGTTTTTCCTCCCCTATTTTGTCACTGTTGTCGCTATTCCATCCTAGCTACGCACTTTGGAGCACTCGTTGGACCCATTTTCATGACACGTCAACATTTTCAACAATCAAATTTCAACCATCCCAAACCGGTCAAACCAACACGCACGCTCAAGTCACGTGTGCGCCGATCCCTTTTCCATAAATCTCTAAGTGTCTGAATATGGCATCCCGATGCCTCAAGGGGGTCGGCCTCCCCGACACAAGAGGTCGGCCTTCACGCAAATAGAAAGTCGGCATCCCCGCCTTAAGGGGGCCAGCCTCCTCAACCTCAAGGTGGTCGGCCTCCCCGCCTCTAGGGGTCGGCCTCCATGACTCTAGGTGGTCGGCCGCTCCGACCTCAAGTGGGTCGGCCTACCTTCTTCCTTACTTCACCACTTGGGGACTCCTTCCCTCAGCTTTGTGGGTTCCCTTGCTTCACCCCTTCGAGGCTCCATCTCGTTGGGCACTCACTTGCCTCACCGTTTGTTATGTCATCCCCTTGGGACCTCCATGCTCCATAACCTCCGTGGAGGCGCCCATGCATCTTCCCTGTGTCCCGCACGACATTATCCATCACGGCCTCCGTGCTATTACCATTGAGCATTCCCCACCAACTGCACACATCCGCCACGCCCATGTGCGTAGTGCTAATACATTCGCGTCTCCCAACACTCTGTCACACTACCATGCCGCTGGCACAACTCACATTTGTTGCGCCACTTATACAGTCGTGCCCCCTAGCATCCTGTCACACTACCATTACCACGCCGGTCCATCCTTTTACCACGCCATGCACACCTTGCATATCTCGTGGAACATACTCCGACCCACTCTCCACAGTGTACAGCATCTCGCAGGGATAGGCGACTCCTCCGGAATACTATCTCCGTAAGGGAGCTCCAAGTGCTCGGGCATGAGGACTCCCGTCAGGTAGGCGACTCCTTCTGTACACTATATTGGCACATTTCGCGTGCTCCGGCACAAGAACTTACATGCGGGATAAGCTCGCTTTCAAAGACACTATTTATGCCAGGACTGTTCCGCTACGAGGACTCACCTTCCGCCCGGTCGGCGACTCCTTCGAGATATTACCTCGGCCCTCGAGTACCCTCTTTCAGGACACTACCTTGGCGCACTCCGAGTGCTCCGACATAAAGACTCACCCGCGGGATAGGCTCGCTCTCTAAGACACTATCTTCGCTAGGAAGCTCCAAGTGCTCTGGCATGACGACTCCCCTTTCGCTAGGTAGGCGACTCTTCCGGAAAAATACCTTGCCCCGTCAAGTAGGCGACTCGTCCGCGACGCTGCCTGGGCTTCTTGGGCACGCAACTCCTTCATGTTGTGCTCTTCTTCTTTTTTTGGAAAACAAATACATGATCTTCTCTACAACAAAAAGGTTTTAGCGACGGATTTGGTGATCCGCTGGCAAAAATTTTACTTGTACGAAGGGAACTAAATGGATTTATCGACGGAATATTCCGCTGGTAAAAATATTTTTTGTAATTTTATTTCTTTTTGTGATGTTTCAAAAAAGTAGTATGTGTTGATTTTTTCACATAATCTTCTTCATTTATACTTTTCATATTTCAATTTTTACCAGATTTTTTATTGCTAATGACCTCAAATTCGTGGTTAAAGTCGAAAGTACGTTAGTTATAATATCATCGCTAAAAAATATGAATTTTGTGATCCGTTGACAAAATTTTTACTTCTAACGACGGAACTAAATGGATTTATTGACGGAATATCCCGCCAGTAAAATATTTTTTGTAATTTTCTTTCTTTTTGTGATGTTTTAAAAAATTAGTATGTGTTGATTTTTTCACATAATCTTGTTCATTTATACTTTTCATATTCATTTTTTTACCAAATTATTGTAAACCAGATTTTTCGTTGCTAATGACCTTAAATTCGTGGATAAAGTCGAAGGTCGGTTGGTAATAACGCCGTCGCTAAAAAATATGAATTTTGTGATCCGCCGGGAAAAACTTTTCTTGTACCGACGGAAGTAAATGGCTTTACCGACGTAAAGATATTTTTTGTAATTTTCTTTCTTTTTGTGATGTTTTAAAAAGTACTATCTGTTGATTTTTTTCACATAATCTTCTTCGTTTACACTTTTCATATTCACTTTTTTACCAAATTATTCGCATATTTTCCCTAAATACCCAGTTTTTTACGTTGTGCCTTATAATAAAGCCCTTAAAATGCCTTCATATTTGCTCTGACAAGAGATGACCCACTTGTCCAGTTGTGTTGTCGGCACCGATTAAACTTCCCGAGTTATCTCAACCGTTTGTTTTCAATAGTTTCAAAATGTGGGCCGTCCAAACGAACCACCGTACGTACTACGCAAATCCCTACTACACAACCCCCCCCCCCCCCCACCCCCACCCCCCCGACCGGCCCCCGACCACCCAACAAACTTGTGATTGTGGTTGTGCTGTGATATGTATGGCGTCGGCTGAGGGTGGGCATGAAGGGATGCTAAGAGAACTTGATGACCGAGTGGTGGTTGATTTTTTTTTTGTGGTGGGCAATTGATGACTTGTGGCTGTGGTCGGAGGAGGAGGCATTAGTGGCACTGGACTGGTGGCTTGCCGTGGGTTGCGGCACCATCACTAGCGGCTTGACCTTGTCAGTGATTGAAGTAGTCCCGCCGGTCACAGGCATACAGTGAGGAGTGATGGCTATGGAGGTATCGCCACTGCTACTCAGTGTCATGGGGAGTAAGATCGCCGTCACCATATGCAGTATTATGCCGGTGTTGTTCTTCAGTGACTACGGAGGTGGTTGTTGATGGTGGTTCTTCTTTGGCATGGATTTATTGGACATTTAAATTCGAATTTCAGATTTTTTTTTTTTTTTTTCTTGTTGTCATTTTACTACCCTAAAAAAAGAGGCGACTTGAGATAGACACAATCTATTTTTGGAGGCAGTTCGTCACACTGATCATCTCTAGATAACAGATTATTTTAATTCAATTGCGATAATTATGCTGCTCCATTTTTACAGCAGTTAGGCCAAAAAATCAACTAAAGATCCTTTCCACATAAGCTTGAAAGAAATATTCTAAAAAATTGAAACAGTTCCTATATACTAGAAGAAAGGTTAGAGGATTGAAGTCCATTTAGTCGGTGGTCAAGAATCATATTTGGTGTGCCCTTGTCCACGGCAGATCAACAGGTCTAGAAGATGGCTGCACACAATGTGGACAGGATGGCTAGAAATAGGCAAGAGGCTGCGCCTCCTCTTTTACAAATTAGCATGGGTCGTCCAAAAAAGTAAAGGGGAGGGGGCCTTCTGTTTATTTTATTTGTAAGTCCTCACTAGCTCTATAAATACCGGCTCTACTTTCTCTCATTTTCTCAACCAAAACTGCACTTGTATTCCTTCTGTCTTAATTAAGTTCTTCTTGTTCCTTCTTTGATCAGTACCTATCTAGATAAGCATCATGGTTGCCATTACCTACGATAGTGAGGTCACTTCCTCAATCTCTGCTTCAAAATTGTTTCATGCTTTGGTTCTTGATGGCGACAACCTCGTCCCAAGCTATTGCCAGCGGCTATAAAGAGTTCTGAAATTGTTGAAGGAGATGGAGGGGTTGGAAGCATCAAGCTGATCACCTTCGGCGAAGGCTAGTTTCTATCACGAGCACCTTCTTCTTCATGTTTAGTTACTGCTTAGACATTTTACTACTCGAGTCTGGCATGAAGAACTAATGGTGCTATATATCATTGACTTTCTTGCAGTGATCGATAGATTTATGCCCATAACGCTAACGTGTGTTTTTCTCGTTACTCAACTTTGCAGGGACAAATCGTCTTAAGACCATGAAGCACCGAGTTGATGGGGTTGACAAGGAAAGTTTCACCTACAGTTACACACTCATTGAAGGTGATGCACTTATGGACATGATTGAATCCATCACTTACCATATTAAAATCGTACCATCCGCAGACGGAGGTTCGGTCTACAAGAACAGAAGCATCTATCATACCAAAGGTGATGCACAAATTGCAGAAGAGGAAATTAAGGCCGGCAAAGACAAGGCCAAAGGAATTTTCAAGGTTGTCGAGGCCTACCTCCATGCAAATCCCGATGCCTACAACTGAAATCGCCACATCTTCCTATATACTTAATATGTATTGAATTATGAGCTTATGTGTGATCTTTTTCCTTTTCGTTTGGCTATAGCGGGTTCGTCTCAACAAATGGACTTCAGTCCAGCAACCTTTCCTCAAATTTATAATGAAGTGGTTCTTTCTTGCTCCTTTGACGAATATTAGAGTATAAATCTTTTGTTAAATTTGCTTAAGTGGGTTTGTTGCCTGAGTTATTGCAGAATGAGGCAGCATAGTTAGCCCATTTAAAGTAGGGTTTCTGTTCGGTCCTTCCTTTCAGAGTTTCCCAGTAACCCCTTCTTTCACTCCCTGACTCACCACAGTCACAACAAGCATATGGACGGTTTCCCAGCTTTGGACTTGAGGTTCTTCCTGGTATGCATCGTCGTTCTCGCTGTTGTTCTTTTCGTAATCCAGTTGTTTCGTGAGATCGTTCATTCGATTCCCATGAACGGCAACGAGGTCGGAGAAGACTCTGAAGAAGAAGGCGACATCGAAAAGGGCAGTACTGGCCGTGACACTTCCTACCATGCACTGCCCCTTGGATGATATAGGGCGTCGTTGTTTTTGCTGCTGTCTCTTCTCTTCGTGATCCAGTTGCTTCGGGAGATCGTTGACTCAATTCTTTTGGATGGCGGTGACGTCCTAGAAGAATCTGAAGAAGAAGACATCGAAGAAGGCACTGCGGCAGTACCTGCCCAATCTAATGTAGCACAACTTCTTATGAAGATGAAGGTTGAGAAGTTACAAGTACTGATTTCTCCCTTTTTAATCTAATCGTTGGCAGCTTTCTGATGCAACTGGTGGCTTCCACAAATTTCAGATCTTGTCTTCTACCCTAATTGATTTGAACTATTACATGTGTTAGTGTTTTTTCAAAATATAGTGTCAAGTTAGTTCATTTTGTTTGTCAAAATGATGAAAGGAATGTGAAGAGGTAAAAAGGAAGGAATCCCACGTAGAAGGGAATTGAAAAGGTAAGTGGGTATATAATAAAGAACTCCACTTACTTTATTACTTATGTGGTATGCTAAGGTGTGTGCATGTCAATTAGGCGACTCTTCCGGAAAACTACCTCGTCCTGTCAATTAGGCGACTCCTCCGCGACACTGCCTGGGCTTCTCGGGCACGGGATTCCTTCATGTTGTGCTCTTTTTTTTTTTTTTTGGAAAACAAATACATGATCTTCATTACAACGAAAAGGTTTTAGCGACGGATTTTGTGATCCGCTGGCAAAAATTTTACTTGTACGAACGGAACTAAATGGATTTACCGACGGAATATTCTGCCGATAAAGATATTTTTTGTAATTTTATTTCCTTTTGTGATGTTTCAAAAAAGTAGTATGTGTTGATTTTTTCACATAATCTTCTTCATTTATACTTTTCATATTTCAATTTTTACCCGATTTTTTTTGCTAATGACCTCAAATTCGTGGTTAAAGTCGAAAGTCCGTTAGTAATAATATCATCGCTAAAAATATGAATTTTGTGATCCGTCGGCAAAAGTTTTACTCGTAACGACGGAACTAAATGGATTTACTGACTGAATATCCCGCCAGTAAAGATATTTTTTGTAATTTTCTTTCTTTTTGTGATGTTTTAAAAAATTAGTATGTGTTGATTTTTTCACATAATCTTGTTCATTTATACTTTTCATATTCATTTTTTTACCAAATTATTGTAAACCAGATTTTTCGTTGCTAATGACCTTAAATTCATGGATAAAGTCGAAGGTCGGTTGGTAATAACCCCGTCGCTAAAAAATATGAATTGTGATCCGCCGACGATAAATTTTCTTGTACCGACGGAACTAAATGGCTTTACCAACGTAAAGTTATTTTTTGTAATTTTCTTTCTTTTTGTGATGTTTTAAAAAGTACTATTTGTTGATTTTTTCACATAATCTTCTTCGTTTATACTTTTCATATTCACTTTTTTACCAAATTATTCTCATATTTTCCATAAATACCCAGTTTTTTACGTTGTGCCTTATAATAAAGCCCTTAAAATGCCTTCATATTTGTCTGACAAGAGATGACCCACATGTCCAGTTGTGTTGTCGGCTCCGATTAAACTTCCCGAGTTATCTCAACCGTTTGTTTTCAATACTTACAAAATGTGGGCCGCCCAAACGAACCACCGTACGTACTACGCAAATCCCTAATACACAACCCCTCCCCCCCCCCCCCCCCGACCGGCCCTCGACCACCCAACAAACTTGTGATTGTGGTTGTGCTGTGATATGTATGGCGTCGGTTGAGGGTGGGCATGAAGGGATGCTAAGAGAACTTGATGACCGAGTGGTGGTTGAATGTTTTTTGTGGTGGGCAAATGATGACTTGTGGCTGTGGTCGGAGGAGGAGGCATTAGTGGCACTGGACTGGTGGCTTGCCGTGGGTTGCGGCACCATAACTAGTGGCTCTACCTTGTCAGTGATCGAAGTAGTCCCACCGGTCACATGCATACAGTGAGGAGTGATGGCAATGGAGGTATCGCCACTGCTACTCAGTGTCATGGGGAGTAAGATCGCCGTCACCATATGCAGTATTATGCCGGTGTTGTTTTTCAGTGACTACGGAGGTGGTTGTTGATGGTGGTTCTTCTTTGGCATGGATTTATTGGACATTTAAATTCAAATTTCAGATTTCTTTTTTTCTTTCTTTCTTGTTGTCATTTAATTATCCTAAAAAAAGAGGCGACTTGAGATAGACACGATCTATTTTTGGAGGCAGTTCGTCACACTGATCATCTCTAGATAACCGATTATTTTAATTCAATGCGATAATTATGCTGCTCCATTTTTACAGCAGTTAGGCCAAAAAATCAACTAAAGATCCTTTCCACATAAGCTTGAAAGAAATATTCTAAAAAATTGAAACAGTTCCAATATACTAGAAGAAAGGTTAGAGGACTGAAGTCCAGTTATTTTTCCAAGCCGCCAAGGCCAAATAACGGAACCTAAAGATCACATTAGAACATCAATATTGACGACTAAATGCTTGAAACTCGTGTCTGGCAGAGTTTTTTACATTTACCAAATCGCAAACAAGTTATGAATAGTATTAGTCGGTGGTCAGGAATCATATTTGGTGTGGCCTTGTCCACGGCAGATCAACTGGTCTAGAAGATGGCTGCACACAATGTGGACAGGATGGCTAGAAATAGGCAAGAGGCTGCGCCTCCTCTTTTACAAATTAGCATGGGTCGTCCAAAAAAGTAAAGGGGAGGGGGCCTTCTGTTTATTTTATTTGTAAGTCCTCACTAGCTCTATAAATACCGGCTCTACTTTCTCTCATTTTCTCAACCAAAACTGCACTCGTATTCCTTCTGTCTTAAGTTCTTCTTGTTCCTTCTTTGATCAGTACCTATCTAGATAAGCATCATGGTTGCCATTACCTACGATAGTGAGGTCACTTCCTCAATCTCTGCTTCAAAATTGTTTCATGCTTTGGTTCTTGATGGCGACAACCTCGTCCCCAAGCTATTGCCAGCGGCTATAAAGAGTTCTGAAATTGTTGAAGGAGATGGAGGGGTTGGAAGCATCAAGCTGATCACCTTCGGCGAAGGCTAGTTTCTATCACGAGCACCTTCTTCTTCATGTTTAGTTACTGCTTAGACATTTTACTACTCGAGTCTGGCATGAAAAACTAATGGTGCTATATATCATTGACTTTCTTGCAGTGATGGATAGATCTATGCCCATAACGCTAACGTGTGTTTTTCTCGTTACTCAACTTTGCAGGGACAAATCGTCTTAAGACCATGAAGCACCGAGTTGATGGGATTGACAAGGAAAGTTTCACCTACAGTTACACACTCATTGAAGGTGATGCACTTATGGACATGATTGAATCCATCACTTACCATATTAAAATCGTACCATCCGCAGACGGAGGTTCGGTCTACAAGAACAGAAGCATCTATCATACCAAAGGTGATGCACAAATTGCAGAAGAGGAAATTAAGGCCGGCAAAGACAAGGCCAAAGGAATTTTCAAGGTTGTCGAGGCCTACCTCCATGCAAATCCCGATGCCTACAACTGAAATCGCCACATCTTCCTATATACTTAATATGTATTGAATTATGAGCTTCTGTGTGATCTTTTTCCTTTTCGTTTGGCTATAGCGGGTTCGTCTCAACAAATGGACTTCAGTCCAGCAACCTTTCCTCAAATTTATAATGAAGTGGTTCTTTCTTGCTCCTTTGACGAATATTAGAGTATAAATCTTTTGTTAAATTTGCTTAAGTGGGTTTGTTGCCTGAGTTCTTGCAGAATGAGGCAGCATAGTTAGCCCATTTAAAGTAGGATTTCTGTTCGGTCCTTCCTTTCAGAGTTTCCCAGTAACCCCTTCTTTCACTCCCTGACTCACCACAGTCACAACAAGCATATGGACGGTTTCCCAGCTTTGGACTTGAGGTTCTTCCTGGTATGCATCGTCGTTCTCGCTGTTGTTCTTTTCGTAATCCAGTTGTTTCGTGAGATCGTTCATTCGATTCCCATGAACGGCGACGAAGTCGGAGAAGACTCTGAAGAAGAAGGCGACATCGAAAAGGGCAGTACTGGCCGTGACACTTCCTACCATGCACTGCCCCTTGGATGATATAGGGCGTCGTTGTTTTTGCTGCTGTCTGTTCTCTTCGTGATCCAGTTGCTTCGGGAGATCGTTGACTCAATTCTTTTGGATGGCGGTGACGTCCTAGAAGAATCTGAAGAAGAAGACATCGAAGAAGGCACTGCGGCAGTACCTGCCCAATCTAATGTAGCACAACTTCTTATGAAGATGAAGATTGAGAAGTTACAAGTACTGATTTCTCCCTTTTTAATCTAATCGTTGGCAGTTTTTGATGCAACTGGTGGCTTCCACAAATTTAAGATCTTGTCTTCTACCCTAATTGATTTGAACTATTACATGTGTTAGTGTTTTTCAAAATATAGTGTCAAGTTGGTTCATTTTGTTTGTCAAAATGATGAAAGAAATGTGAAGAGGTAAAAAGGAAGGAATCCCACATAGACGGGAATTGAAAAGGTAAGTGGGTATATAATAAAGAACTCCACTTACTTTATTACTTATGTGGTATGCTAAGGTGTGTGCATGTGCACCGAGTATGGTGCGAAGCACCATACGAGGAACAATCACGAGCGTGGCAGTGGGCTGTGAGGCGCAATGTGGCGCTTTGATGGCGCACTTTGCACTTAGACGCGATTAGACGCCTTTAACGAAAACTAGACCGTCGGTTCAACGGACCGGGTCGTATCCGACCATTGGCTGTTGGGTGGTTACACTCGGGTTATACCCGAACAGTTGCACCTGTTGGGCAGCTGGGTGGTTCCAAGTTGGACAGACCCAACTGTTGAGAGGTGGTTAGTTACCAGTCGGGATCTCTACCGTTGATCTTAACGGTTTCTGATCCAACGGTCTAGATTGCTTCGGTGATGATGAAAAGGTGTGACACTTGATTAGCAACCACTAGTGCTTTATAAATAGAGCACAATGGTCAAATTTTCGGACCTGATGAAAAGCCTTTACTCTCTTTATTAATTTCCTTTCTGCAGATCTTTTACAACAAGAAATTTCTGCAGAATTTCTTATTTGTAAAACTCATTATCCAGAATTCCATACACATATCTGTGGGGTGAATATCGTGTGTGCAAACGCTATTCACTAAAGCGCTTCGTTGTATCTTGGAGGATATTTGCCGGCAACCCGCTGCACACCGTTTTTATTTGGTGGGGGCAAATATAAACTTAAAGAGAGCATTTTACAACGTCCCTCGAAGCCGATCCTTCTTTCAGTCACAAAGCCATACCGAATCTATACCCCAACAACATGTTCTCGCGTATGTTAATTTAAGCATCATTCTTGGTTATTATCTCCGAACATTAGATAGGTATTTCCCTAAGTTTCTACAAGAGCGCTACTGACCAGTGCTATGGGTTGCTATGCTCGGCTTGGCTTGTATCTAATAACTAGCCTTGTCTCGTAACTTTTTGACAATCTAATTACGGTTTTAAATAACTTTTTGTACTCAACGGTCAAGAACTTTCTTAAATAACTCGGATGACTAGATATACCCGTGCAAATCGAGGAACATGCAGATTCCTCATTTCAGTTTCGAGTAGTTGGATCATTGCAATTCATACCTTTCCATCGGGAATTACACATAGATTTCGTATTTTATATCGCCCTCTTTTGAAATTTTTTGGTATTTCATTTTGATTACTCAAAGCGGTAACATATAGTTTCCATGCTTGGCCCTTGTATCCCAACTTGGGGGTCAAAGTAAAGCAAGTCCATCAAAACACAGGATTGCACTATTTTTGAAATATATATGGCTCTCGCCACTTAAAGATCAATATATACATGTATATATATTATCCCAAAATTTTGTGTCACTTCCTATCTTAATCATTTTATTAACCAAAAACGTAAAACAGCTACTTAAATTTTGATCCGCACTAAGTGTCGTTACAAATGGAATATTCTAGTAAACCAGGTCGTTTTTTCTGTAGATACTTAAACTAGTAGGCGATCAAGATACTAAAATGTGTAAAAAATCACTTTTCTACGATCTACTTCGAAACTCCTCTCTTCTTGAACATCCTTTGCAACTTTGAAGTGTTGCTAAGTACAAAGTACATCTAAATCAAAGTACAAAGTACATCTAAATCACGTGCAAGGCTTCCGACTCTACTTCAAAATTGTCTTTCTCTACTTTATGGTGACAAAGAATAATAGAAAACCCTCCGCAAGCCATATTACATACAACCCATAATAGGAATTACAGGAAGGGCATGTGCCCACACACAAAGACAGTAGGGAGGGCACGTGCCAACGCACAAAGGCAGCGGGGAAGGCACACGCCCACTGCCATCCAAATCTTTGACGTATAACTTTGCAACAAAGTTGTCTATATGGTGGATGACCAAATCAGATCGTTTGCAACGCCCACTACTCAATATATTACTGGCTTCCAGCAAATGCCAATCTAATATCTCTCTTTGAAAATTTCTTTCACCGAGGACAATTTTTCGTTTGTTTCATTGTCAAAGAGACTATAGTACGAATGTTTACAATTAGAACTTAACCATGGTAAGTGGCCTTACCTGGATCTTTATAACGAGTTCTCACCGGCCGTGTGATTTATATAATGGTGTATTGAATATAATGGCGTATCTAAATTTGGGGTAGAGTGATGGAGATAGCCTAATCTTCTTTGAATCAAGCTGACCCATTTTGTCTTCATAAGTAATAGTGCGGAAGTAATTTCTTAATATGTGTCTTCTGCGTACTCATGAAATATGCAAATTAATTATATCAATGTAATCATTCTATAAGAGATAAATTAAGTAATTTACTTCTATGTTGCTAAATCTATCTGCGAAAATGTCTTCATGGGAAGTGGGAAAGATTACAAATTAAATTGACATAAAAAGTTGAATAGTTGCCTGTGGATTAAGCCGTGGGCTCAGAGAGCAGGTCCATGAAATCTTTATCTATGAAATTGTAGGAATATTCAGCATGTACCGATTTGGGGGGTCTAGTAAACGATTATAAATTCATTGTTTGAGTTCAATTTTTTCATCTGTTAAATTCCATCTACCACTGCTTGGAGATATATGCGTGCATCCTTATGCGAGGACATTATCTTATGCATGTATCCTAATTTTAAGCCTAATTCTTCAAGACTATTTGTGCCAGAACTGCGCCAGCAGCTCACAGCTGAATTTTTCTTATGTCTAAATGTATTTTTCACATTATATGTTTTTCCTCCCCTATTTTGTCACTGTTGTCGCTATTCCATCCAGGCTACGCACTTTGGACCACTCGTTGGACCCATTTTCATGACACGCACGCTCAAGTCATGTGTGCGCCGATCCCTTTTCCATAAATCTCTAAGTGTCTGAATATGGCATCCCGATGCCTCAAGGGAGTCGGCCTCCCTATTTCCTAATGGGGGTCGGCCTCCCCGACACAAGAGGTCGGCCTTCACTCATCTAGAAAGTCGGCCTCCCCGCCTCAAGGGGGTCGGCCTCCTCAACCTCAAGGTGGTCGGCCTCCCCGCCTCAAGGGGGTTGGCCTCCTCAACCTCAAGGTGGTCGGCCTCCCCACCTCTAGGGGGTCGGCCTCCCTGACTATAGGTGGTCGGCCGCTCCGACCTCAAGTGGGTCGGCCTACCTTCTTCCATACTTCACCCCTTGGGGACTCCTTCCCTCGGCTTTGCGGGTTCCCTTGCTTCACCCCTTCGAGGCTCCATCTCGTTGGGCACTCACTTGCCTCACCATTTGTTATGTCATCCCCTTGGGACCTCCATGCTCCATGACCTCCGTGGAGGCGCCCATGCATCGTCCCCATGTCCCGCACGATCCTATCCATCACGACCCCCGTGCTATTACCATTGAGCATTCCCCAGCGACTGCACACATCCGCCGCGCCCATGTGCGCACTGCTAATACATTCGCGTCTCCCAACGCTCTGTCACACTACCATGCCGCCGGCACAACTCACATCCGTTGCGCCACTTATACAGTCGTGCCCCCTAGCATCCTGTCACACTACCACGCACCCCCACGTTGGTCCATCCTTTTACCACGCCATGCAAACCTTGCTTATCTCGTTGAACATACTCCGACCCACTCTCCACAGTGTACAGCATCCCGCAGGGATAGGCGACTCCTCCGGAATACTATCTCCGTAAAGGAGCTCCAAGTGCTCGGGCATGAGGACTCCCGTCAGGTAGGCGACTCCTTCTGTACACTATATTGGCACATTTCGCGTGCTCCGGCACAAGAACTTACATGCGGGATAAACTCGTTTTCAAAGACACTATTTCTGCCAGGGACCACCAACTGTTCCGCTACGAGGACTCCCCTTCCGCCCGGTCGGCGACTCCTTCGAGATATTACCTCGGCCCTCGAGTACCCTCCTCCAGGACACTACCTTGGCGCACTCCGAGTGCTCCGACATAAAGACTCACCCGCAGGATATGCTCGCTCTCTAAGACACTATCTTCGCTAGAAAGCTCCAAGTGCTCTGGCAAGACGACTCCCCTTTCGCTAGGTAGGCGACTCTTCCGGAAAACTACCTCGTCCTGTCAATTAGGCGACTCCTCCGCGAAACTGCCTGGGCTTCTCGGGCACGGGATTCCTTCATGTTGTGCTATTTTTTTTTTTTGGAAAACAAATACATGATCTTCACTACAACAAAAAGCTTTTAGCGACGGATTTTGTGATCCGCTGGCAAAAATTTTACTTGTACGAACGGAACTAAATGGATTTACCGACGGAATATTCTGCCGGTAAAGATATTTTTTGTAATTTTATTTCTTTTTGTGATGTTTCAAAAAAGTAGTATGTGTTGATTTTTTCACATAATCTTCTTCATTTATACTTTTCATATTTCAATTTTTACCCGATTTTTTTTGCTAATGACCTCAAATTCGTGGTTAAAGTCGAAAGTCCGTTAGTAATAATATCATCGCTAAAAATATGAATTTTGTGATCCGTCGGCAAAAGTTTTACTCGTAACGACAGAACTAAATGGATTTACTGACTGAATATCCCGCCAGTAAAGATTATTTTTTGTAATTTTCTTTCTTTTTGTGATGTTTTAAAAATTAGTATGTGTTGATTTTTTCACATAATCTTGTTCATTTATACTTTTCATATTCATTTTTTTACCAAATTATTGTAAACCAGATTTTTCGTTGCTAATGACCTTAAATTCGTGGATAAAGTCGAAGGTCGGTTGGTAATAACCCCGTCGCTAAAAAATATGAATTTTGTGATCCGCCGGCGATAAAGTTTCTTGTACCGACGGAACTAAATGGCTTTACCAACGCAAAGTTATTTTTTGTAATTTTCTTTCTTTTTTGTGATGTTTTAAAAAGTATTATCTGTTGATTTTTTCACATAATCTTCTTCGTTTATACTTTTCATATTCACTTTTTTACCAAATTATTCTCATATTTTCCATAAATACCCAGTTTTTTACGTTGTGCTTTATAATAGAGCCCTTAAAATGCCTTCATATTTGTCTGACAAGAGATGACCCACTTGTCCAGTTGTGTTGTCGGCTCCGATTAAACTTCCCGAGTTATCTCAACCGTTTGTTTTCAATACTTACAAAATGTGGGCCGCCCAAACGAACCACCGTACGTACTACGCAAATCCCTAATACACAACCCCTCCCCCCCCCCCCCCCCCCCGACCGGCCCTCGACCACCCAACAAACTTGTGATTGTGGTTGTGCTGTGATATGTATGGCGTCGGTTGAGGGTGGGCATGAAGGGATGCTAAGAGAACTTGATGACCGAGTGGTGGTTGAATTTTTTTTGTGGTGGGCAATTGATGACTTGTGGGTGTGGTCGGAGGAGGAGGCATTAGTGGCACTGGACTGGTGGCTTGCCGTGGGTTGCGGCACCATAACTAGCGGCTCTACCTTGTCAGTGATCGAAGTAGTCCCGCCGGTCACAGGCATACAGTGAGGAGTGATGGCTATGGAGGTATCGCCACTGCTACTCAGTGTCATGGGCAGTAAGATCGCCGTCACCATATGCAGTATTACGCCGGTGTTGTTCTTCAGTGACTACAGAGGTGGTTGTTGATGGTGGTTCTTCTTTGGCATGGATTTATTGGACATTTAAATTCAAATTTCAGATTTCTTTTTTCTGGTTGTCATTTTATTACCCTAAAAAATGGGGCGACTTGAGATAGACACAATCTATTTTTGGAGGCAGTTCGTCACACTGATCATCTCTAGATAACATATTATTTTAATTCAATGCGCTAATTATGCTGCTCCATTTTTACAGCAGTTAGGCCAAAAAATCAACTAAAGATCCTTTCCACATAAGCTTGAAAAAAATATTCTAAAAAATTGAAACAGTTCCTATATACTAGAAGAAAGGTTAGAGGACTGAAGTCCATTTATTTTTCCTAGCCGCCAAGGCCAAATAACGGAACCTAAAGATCACATTAGAACATCAATATTGACGACTAAATGCTTGAAACTCGTGTCTGGCAGAGCTTTTTACATTTACCAAATCGCAAACAAGTTATGAATAGTATTAGTCGGTGGTCAAGAATCATATTTGGTGTGCCCTTGTCCACGGCAGATCAACTGGTCTAGAAGATGGCTGCACACAATGTGGACAGGATGGCTAGAAATAGGCAAGAGGCTGCGCCTCCTCTTTTACAAATTAGCATGGGTCGTCAAAAAAAGTAAAGGGGAGGGGGCCTTCTGTTTATTTTATTTGTAAGTCCTCACTAGCTCTATAAATACCGGCTCTACTTTCTCTCATTTTCTCAACCAAAACTGCACTCGTATTCCTTCTGTCTTAAGTTCTTCTTGTTCCTTCTTTGATCAGTACCTATCTAGATAAGCATCATGGTTGCCATTACCTACGATAGTGAGGTCACTTCCTCAATCTCTGCTTCAAAATTGTTTCATGCTTTGGTTCTTGATGGCGACAACCTCGTCCCCAAGCTATTGCCAGCGGCTATAAAGAGTTCTGAAATTGTTGAAGGAGATGGAGGGGTTGGAAGCATCAAGCTGATCACCTTCGGCGAAGGCTAGTTTCTATCACGAGCACCTTCTTCTTCATGTTTAGTTACTGCTTAGACATTTTACTACTCGAGTCTGGCATGAAAAACTAATGGTGCTATATATCATTGACTTTCTTGCAGTGATGGATAGATTTATGCACATAACGCTAACGTGTGTTTTTCTCGTTACTCAACTTTGCAGGGACAAATCGTCTTAAGACCATGAAGCACCGAGTTGATGGGATTGACAAGGAAAGTTTCACCTACAGTTACACACTCATTGAAGGTGATGCACTTATGGACATGATTGAATCCATCACTTACCATATTAAAATCGTATCATCCGCAGACGGAGGTTCGGTCTACAAGAACAGAAGCATCTATCATACCAAAGGCGATGCACAAATTGCAGAAGAGGAAATTAAGGCCGGCAAAGACAAGGCCAAAGGAATTTTCAAGGTTGTCGAGGCCTACCTCCATGCAAATCCCGATGCCTACAACTGAAATCGCCACATCTTCCTATATACTTAATATGTATTGAATTATGAGCTTCTGTGTGATCTTTTTCCTTTTCGTTTGGCTTTAGCGGGTTCGTCTCAACAAATGGACTTCAGTCCAGCAACCTTTCCTCAAATTTATAATGAAGTGGTTCTTTCCTGCTCCTTTGACGAATATTAGAGTATAAATCTTTTGTTAAATTTGCTTAAGTGGGTTTGTTGCCTGAGTTCTAGCAGAATGAGGCAGCATAGTTAGCCCATTTAAAGTAGGATTTATGTTCGGTCCTTCTATTTTCTCGTTTAATTCATTCTCTCCAATTCCGACAATGACTTGACATTGTAGTTCTATCCAATTTCAACAATGACTTTACGCTGTATATAGTTTCTCAGTGCATGTAAATACCTAGCAATAACCCTTTTTAGACCCAAAACAAAAGGTCTAGAGTTTCCCTGTCTCCCTTCCTTTCAGAGTTTCCCAGTAACCCTTTCTTTCACTCCCCGACTCACCACAGTCACAACAAGCATATGGACGGTTTCCCAGCTTTGGAGTTGAGGTTCTTCCTGGTATGCATCGTCGTTCTCGCTGTTGTTCTTTTCGTAATCCAGTTGTTTCGTGAGATCGTTCATTCGATTCCCATGAACGGCGACGAGGTCGGAGAAGACTCTGAAGAAGGAGACATCGAAAAGGGCAGTACTGGCCGTGACACTTCCTACCATGCACTGCCCCTTGGATGATATAGGGCGTCGTTGTTTTTGCTGCTGTCTCTTCTCTTCGTGATCCAGTTGCTTCGGGAGATCGTTGACTCAATTCTTTTGGATGGCGGTGACGTCCTAGAAGAATCTGAAGAAGAAGACATCGAAGAAGGCACTGCGGCAGTACCTGCCCAATCTAATGTAGCACAACTTCTTATGAAGATGAAGGTTGAGAAGTTACAAGTACTGATTTCTCCCTTTTTAATCTAATCGTTGGTAGTTTTTTTATGCAACTGGTGGCTTCCACAAATTTAAGATCTTGTCTTCTACCCTAATTGATTTGAACTATTACATGTTCTCGCGTATGTTAATTTAAGCATCATTCTTGGTTATTATCTCCGAACATTAGATAGGTATTTCCCTAAGTTTCTACAAAAGCGCCACTGACCAGCGCTATGGGTTGCTATGCTCGGCTTGGCTTGTATCTAATAACTAGTCTTGTCTCGTAACTTTTTAACAATCTAATTACGGTTTTAAATAACTTTTTGTACTCAACGGTCAAGAACTTTCTTAAATGACTCGGATGGCTAGATATACCCGTGCAAATCGAGGAACATGCAGATTCCTCATTTCTGTTTCGAGTAGTTGGATCATTGCAATTCATACCTTTCCATTGGGAATTACACATAGATTTCATATTTTATATCACCCTCTTTTGAAATTTTTTGGTATTTCATTTTGATTACTCAAAGAGGTAACATATAGTTTCCATGCTTGGCCCTTGTATCCCAACTTGGGGGTCAAAGTAAAGCAAGTCCATCAAAACACAGGATTGCACTATTTTTGAAATATATATGGCTCACGCCAAGGTGAGACGTAACTTTGGAAACCAAAGGTAGGAACTTAAAGATCAATATATACATGTATATATATATTATCCCAAAATTTTGTGTCACTTCCTATCTTAATCATTTTATTAACCAAAAACGTAAAACAGCTACTTAAATTTTGCTCCGCACTAAGTGTCGTTACAAATGGAATATTCTAGTAAAATAGGTCGTTTTTTGTGTAGATACTTAAACTAGTAGGCGATCAAGATACTAAAATGTGTAAGAAATCACTTTTCTACGGTCTACTTCGAAACTCCTCTCTTCTTGAACATCCTTTGCAACTTTGAAGTGTTGCTAGTACAAAGTATATCTAAATCACGTACAAGGCTTCCGACTCTATTTCAAACTTGTCTTTCTCGACTTTATGGTGACAAAGAATACATGTATATATATTATCCCAAAATTTTGTGTCACTTCCTATCTTAATCATTTTATTAACCAAAAACGTAAAACAGCTACTTAAATTTTGCTCCGCTCTAAGTGTCGTTACAAATGGAATATTCTAGTAAAACAGATCATTTTTTCTGTAGATACTTAAACTAGTAGGCGATCGAGATACTAAAATGTGTAAGAAATCACTGTTCTACAATCTACTTCAAAACTCCTCTCTTCTTGAACATCCTTTGCAAGTTTGAAGTGTTGCTAAGTACAAAGTATATCTAAATCACGTACAAGGCTTCCGACTCTACTTCAAGATTGATGATGCTTCCGACTCTACTTCAAGATTGATGATCATGTGTAATGACGGGGGAGAACATCATAGAATTGATCACGATCAGGTTGGAGAAGAAAAACACCCAAAACTGGGCAAAGAAGGCAATCACAATCACTATCTCCCCTCAAGCATGACCGACTCTAAATGAAGTCTTTTTTAGTGCTACCACGCCTCTTAACAAAAGAAACAGCTAGCCATGGTCCAAAGGGAGGTTAGACAATAGCACAACCCTAGTTGTCAAAGAAGTTTGTTTGATCTTCTTGCATGAGATTTCAGACATACTGTTACACCATGTAACTATGTGATGAATGCTTTATAAACACAATAGGCCTGGAACTTTCCTTCCAATCGTAAACTGGTTATTCTCTTGTAATCTAGGCACCTTTCCAATAAATTCTTTGCTAAAACACTTCCTTTCAACCGTAAGTTCTTTTGACCCATTTGAGGGGAAAGGGTTTGTGTGAAAGTGGGAATATGGGTTTTGGGTTTTAGGAGAGGAAGAGAGATAGGAGAGGAATGGTGGTTTCGGGTTTTAGGAGGGTTTGGCTAAGGGAATTGGCAGATTTGTCCATGCTAAAACGGCATGTGACAAGCACATGCACACTTAACGTTGGATTTTGAACGGACATATAATTTAGATTCGTTTGCAATGTTTTTGTCAAAGACATAAGATATTATTGCAAAAATTCAAATACGAGTAGCGATCTGTAAAAACGTATAACTTATAGAAGATAAGTTTGTATTTGACCTTTTTCTACGACCAGCTTTAGCGTGAAGTTTTGCAAAAGAGAGTATATACGAGTTTCTCTACTTCCTCTAATGAGGTCCAGGCATCGAACCTCACTGGCAACAAAAGATTGCCTATTTTGTTGTGAAATCGAAAATCCTTCTAAAATCAAGGCTTCTCTTTCTCCCCACCTCTTCTTCTCCTTTGCCTCGGTCGGCACACGACTGCACTGCCCAATTCCACTGCTCAACTTTACCGCACAACACATCGATCTCCGTACGAGTCCAGCCGCCCCACCGGCGCTTCCGCCGCGTCAATCTCTCATCTCCTCCTCCATTCCATCGGTAACTCGTCAAAACATGGTCAAAATGGAGTTCCTCGGGATGGACTTTAGCTGCGCCTTTGGATCCCTAAGCCAAGGCGAGTTCCCAGAGAAGGACTGCTTGCTTCCGCTCATCTCAAAACTCCTCGGTTACTGCATAGTCGCCGCCTCCACCACCGTCAAAGTCCCTCAGGTACTTATCCCCATTTGCCCTAACGCAATGCTTCGTCATTAAATTCTCAAGTCAACGTTATATTTTCCGGATTCTTGATCCATTAATGTTAGCTTTGACGTTCTGTGAATCCTAAAAGCAGATCTAAAACATAAATGTGGGGTTTATTACTAATGCATCCATACTTTTTGCGAATTTTAATACTATGCGAATGTTGAATTGAACTCTCAAAGTCAGTGTACCTATCCTAGAATTTTGCTAAGTTTCAAAGGGGGACAAATCAAATGAGACGGGGGGAGTATTCAGTTGTTTCAAGTCTCAGTTAGCAATACATAAAACTTCAAATGGGGGACAAAAATTTTCTAAGAGGGGGAGTATATTTTGGTAATTTCGTTGCAAAACTAAAAGCATAAAGTTAATTCTGGTAATTGTTTGTTTGAATGTGTGATTCATCACTTTGATGCAGATTTTGAAAATCTTGCAACACAAAAGTGTCAGAGGGCTTAGTGTCATAGCGTTTGAACTTGAAGTAATTGGTTACACCATAGCTTTGGCATATTGCCTTCACAAAGGGCTCCCATTTTCAGCCTATGGGGAGTTGGCATTTCTTCTGATCCAAGGTACGATCGGTTGCTCCATCTTATTTAATTTCCCCCCAGTGGTGGGATGTTAAAATGAAACTGTTTGTGGTGGTTTTCAAGGCTCTATAGATTCCACCGGTTCTTCTTTTTTTCTTTCGTCATTGCAACTTTAGGTGTATAGTACCGAGGGGGGATAATGGTAAATGGTCAGTTTGGGGTCAAATGGGTGCACAAACAAACTCTTGATAGAGAGAGTGGGGGCCTAAGGGTATATGAACAATTTGATTATGGGAAATACGAGGAACTAAGCAGAGAGATAGACGTTGTCAGAGATTGGTTTAACAGAGAGCTTGGGAGTTAAGTTCTCATCATCATGCTTTGAGTTACTGCATTGCGGTATTTATAGGTGAGGTGTTGCCGTGTGAGCTGACAGCATGTCTCCTTTGGGTTCATTTTGTATGTTTTTTAATTCAGAAGGAATAAAATTACATTCTGCTATGGGATAAACTGCCCCAACAAAAGCCCCATCGTGATTGCATATTATGTTAGAAAGTCTATCAGCACACCTATTTCCCTCTCTAAATACATGCATGATGTTCGAATTGGTTGCAAACAGAAGTAAATACTTTCTTTAATAAGGTTGCTTAGAGGATGAAAGTCATTCCTGTCCCTTCTCAAAACCATCTGTTTTGACACTAAAAGTCGGTTTCACTATGGCTTCCTTCGGATTTTTGCCCTTGATCAGTTGGAGGGCCGTGATTTGTCCATTAATTTGGCTTCTAGGCTTTGTCCTTGATGTGTGCGAGGTTCATGCTGAAAACATGCTCCAGAGTTGCTTTCTTTAGCTGAAGATTCTATCCATCTGACTTCATATTTTCAAAGGTGTTCCTTTCTCTTTCCTCCCTTGGTCATGACATTCGGTTCTCAAAGGGATCCATATGTCTGTACAGTTCTTCTCCATCCTCCAAATTCACAAGTGTCAAGAATCCTAATGTTCCAAGCCCTGCTCGTTGACTTGGTGCTGTGTTTCTTTTGGATATTCTCTTTTGCTAAGGGTTTGAAAGACTATCTCGGTGTAAGTTTGGCTCGGAGATGCCAACTTTAGAAGAGCTCACCATCAACTTACTATCTTTACTACCTTTGGAGACGATGATCCTGCGGTTTCGTCGCTTCCGAAACTTGTGCTCATGTGGCACTTGTTTACTTATGCTCCCTCCAATTATGTATCACTTTGGAGCAACCGTTCCACCTTATTATTTAAGTTGGTCAAATGGGCTGTCCCATTTTGAGTTAGTCAATCATGCTCTTAAGAAGACTGATCTCTGTCTATTTTTGTATTTATCCATCGGGGGGTGGGTGGGGGGGGGGGGGGCGAGAGATGGAACTGGGCCGTTGCTTCTCTGTTTCTTAATTTGGTGTCCTGAGAGTAACTCGTCGGAGAGAAAGAAAGGTAATGAATGAGAAAGAGAAGGAAGAAAAAACGCAAGGAAGCTGGAGAGGGCACAGTCCAGAAGCTCAATTATTTGTCTTTGTTCTAGAATTATTGTGGATCACAGCCTGGAATCTGAGATATTGACTCATTGCACTCGGCAGGCTGGATCATTGCAAGAAAGTTTTTAAGATTTTCAGTCACCTTTTTCGTTCGATTATATTCTGTGAAATATTTCTGCTGAGTCACTGATCGTCTTTTTCTTTTCTGTTGCAGCTATAATTTTAGTTGCAATCATCTACTATTTTTCCCAGCCTATAGCAATGAAAACATGGATCAGGGCACTGCTGTATCCTATATGCTTGCTGGAGTAGATCAGTTTTTTCATGTTTCCAGTTGACCTAATCCCTCTGTAGTATACTCTTTTAACACCCCCTGCCTCCTCTGGAGAAAAAAATTACACTCTTATGTCTAGACATCATTGCTTGTATTTCTTAACTAAAGTTTTCATCAGATATTCTGCTTTAGCACCAACCATCTTAGCTGGTCGGATCGATCCCATTCTATTCGAAGCTCTGTATGTAAGTGGCAATTACTTGCTCCCCAACATTTGTTGGCAGTTGGAGTATTTTCTTCTTTTTCATACCTTTTTCTCCTCTTGAACAACTTGGAATATGATATTCCTACACCAGGACGTCTTTGTATTATAATGAGTGTTGAAATCTAATGTTGTCTGAGGTTTTCTCGTTCTGTCTAAATTACTTGTTTCAGGCATCCCAGCATGCAATCTTCTTCTGCGCCAGGGTTCCACAAATTTGGGAAAACTATAAAGTAAGTTGAACTAAATGATCTCTCTTGTTCTCCCCTTTTACCGGTTGAAATGGCAAATACTGTACAGTTCACCCCTAGAGTGGCGTCTTTTTACTATGTAAGCTATTTAGAAACTTCTACAGCCCCCTTTTTGTGCTGGAGCGACAGCCCCTTTTGTGTGTGTGCTTGTGTTTAAGGGTAGGGAGGTTGGGGTTATATGTCACTGGTGGAAAGCCTCAAGGCTAACAGAGGAGGTAAGAATTCTGATGTTGGGTGGCCTTAGAATAGATAAACCAATGTATAAGTTCTCTGATTTTCCACTTTAAATCCAGATCTGGTGATTATTTTTTAGTTTAGGTAAATTGAAAGACCAAAGTCAAGGTGTTTATACATGTCAAACATGGAGTAGCTGAGGAATCAGGATTTTGATGTTTTTATCAAGATCTGTAATGAAGAAAGCGAAGCAGTCACCAGAAATAGATATATTGGTTTAAACCCCTGCCCACCAAAATCTGTCTTGTTAAAGCAGATCCTTCTTAACCTTGTTTTGTTTATACCCCTTATGAACTCAATTTTCTTTTGGAAACCATGATTTTAGTTCAACCGGTTCATCAGGGATGGAACCATGGGAGAGTAAACCATGCAAACAGTTCTGCACTACACGATAAAACTTTTTCGTAGCCTAATTTGTTTCCTCTCCCACAAGCATGCTTGCTGGAGTGGAAACAAACAAGAAAGAATTTATATTTTTTCCGTGTAATGCAGATCTGTTTGCAATGGAAGTGTACAAATGCTTGTGGGAGTGGAAACAAACAAGAAATAAATTTTTTTTAATCGTGTAATGGAGATCTGTTTGCAATGGAAGTGTACAAATGGGCATTCATGATGCTTTATGTATATGTTGTCAACCCCTTACATGTGTGTGGGAGAGGAAAAGAACAAGAAAAAAGTTTAGCAAATGATTGGGGAAAGCCCATCAGGTTTTTCTTGAAGAATATTGAAGAATGGAGAAGATGGAGAACTGAGTCAACCGCCCTGAACTCAGGTTCTCCTGAATACGTAGCCATCATGTTCCAAAATCCAAGCCCAATCTTGCTTACTTCTTGTTATCAACAACTTATCACGAGGAGTTCCACTGAACGTGGTTCAGCTAGTTGATATACAAGCCCAGTCTTCTTATTTATTATTACTCAAAAATGCATTTTAGGGACATTTTATAAGCTCTAATGCCTACTGATTACTTACTAGTGTTAGTGATGGGTTGTGCAGAATAAAAGTACAGGGGAGCTCAGCTTTTTGACATCTTTGATGAACTTTGCTGGTTCCATGGGTGAGTGCCCTTCCTTTTTTCTCTATGCAGTGCAGGAAAGGACGCTTGATTCAACCAGCTTAGAGCAGGTTTGAAATGATATGGTAGAATTTACGAGTTTTTCTCTTCTTGTTTCTGCAGTAAGAGTTTTCACCAGCATCCAGGAAGAAGCTCCAACAAGCGGTATCCTTGTCGCTTATTTTGGAAGCACTTTTATTTTAACTTGATCAAAATCTTAAACATTGGTGTTCTGATGGCTTAAACAACATTAATTTTTTACCAAAAGAAGTGCAAGGCAACCACTGCAGCAAATAGCCAAGTGGTTGAAGACTCGTTCTCCTCGCTGAAGAGCTTCAGTGAGGATGCGATCTTGCATGTATCAGCTCTTGTTTGGGCACTCTCATGGGGGCACTCAGACACCTGATATGTATGCCACTCTCTCCTTTTAATGTTTTCCTTTTGCACCAAAAAAGAAAAGGAGAAAGTGTGATGCATGCTTTCTCTCAATAGTTAGTCCGTATGAAAGTTACTAATATTTAGCTTGGTCGATCTAGTGTTTATGGGAATGAGGTAATGTATCAGGTTGCATTCTGTGAAACCAAAGCTTCTATGAAATAGTCTCAAGGAATCTAAGGTCGTACATCTCTTATGAAATCTTTTGCTTTGAAAAGATCGTTTGAGATTAACCTACCATAGAAACACTTGTTTAGTATAACGACAATATAGTGGAGTCACAACCTAGGTGAAGAGATAGCACGAGGATTTCAGGTTGAATTAGATCGTAGATATGACGAGCAAAACACGACTTATGTGACTATCCTATTGGGTTAGCTCTTATTTGAGTCTGTTATACAGGTCAAGAAACATATGTTCTTGCCTAAGGTGCTGTTTCATGTTGCTTTCGACAAGTTTTCTTGTATATTGATCTGCAAATCAATTTGCTTTTCACTGGAGAAATTTGATTTCCTTGATTTGTGCAAAGTTATTATGGGCTCTGTAATTGGTATAGTGACCAACGGCACCATCTTAAGTCAAATAATTACATACCAGAAGCCACCTGCAAAGAAAGGAAAGAAAGCAAATTAGGACTGGATTTTTGGAGAGATGCTTCAATCTCGATTTATTTGGCTGCGACTGGAGCTGCTTTCAGGATCATTTTATACAAAATTAGAATTTAGTGGCTAAACCTTACATTTGTTTCTCCACTTTGACATCAGATGTTCAAACTTTATTACATTTGTACGATGAAGTCTCTGCTTATATGAATTCCAACGTTGAATGCTCTGGAGTTGAAAATTGTAACAGCTGCCAGTGTAAAACGAGTGTGGGACAAATTTTTATTACATTTCATGGAAATGAGATTTCCTGCCGTTTGCCCCTTCGGAAAGTGTTGCAGTTACCTGACCAAGAAGGCCAGAAGCTAGTGAAAGGAAAATGCTTAGTGTATGCATGTTAATGTTACTCTGTCCAATCATGTTTCATTCTCAGTTAAGGTATCGCACTTGCGATTACAGTTCCAAGGATTTGAGGCTACTTGGTGGCATATCATACATGGGGCTAACATGGACAGGTTCAACCAAACGGCTTGCTGATAGCTAAGAAGACAACGGCTAACTATGCTGCCATCTCAAATTTTGTACATCAACAGGTTTGTTCATGTGGTTATGGCAGTTTTGGCATGATTGAAAGAGCATATTTGATTAAGGTCTTTTAGTGGAAAAAGCATATGTTAGTGTACCAAAGACACTTCACATGATTAAGGACATGTACGACCAGCAACTACTTAGAAGAGGGTACAACGTTGGGACTTTACCGATGATATACGATGTTTGGACTTTACCAGGTACGATTAATGAGATTAGAGTAGGAGCGATGGATAAGTACTTTGGAATCGAAGGGGCTTTAGGTTAAGCAGAAATAAATCAGAATATATGCAATCTGACTTTAGGAAGATTAGGAGGGTAGAGCAGAGTGGCGGAGGGGTAGGGTGCACTTATGTGCCTTTCTTTTTCAGCCTCTGATGCTATACAAGATCAAACATAAAACTGTCAAAGCCACCGTTTGAACAGTGTGCAGCAGAGTCTGAAAGCCCAAGGGATTGATTGCACAACTGCACTTGAGACCTTATCCGTCTTCCCGCAAGGTTTTAATAACACTATGGGGCAGTTTCAGCGAATAAAACTAGTCGAGGTTATAGCCTAGTGCAAATTAGCGGAGATTTTGAACCTTCTAGGTTTTGTATCACTAATTCTGGCAATTTTCGCGTTTAGACATTAAGATTGAATGCTTATTTTTGCCTCGCCGCGCCCCTCCTTTCTATCAACAAGAATTCAAAAGTATAGAATTTTGTTTCGCACTTTCTATTATTTTTGAAAGAATTTAGTTTTTCATTGAGTTTTCCAAAATGTGGATGAATAAAAGATTATTTATCTTAAAAGTTATGATCAATTAGTTATGTGGTTCCTGCCTTGTACAAGATTCTTGGCTCCACCACCGATGGTGTAGGCTAAATTGAATATGGATGGGCCATTTGATATCAGTGATTAAATATTTGCATACAGAGGGAAGATTGATGCGAATGTTTCAGAAAGTTGGCCAACCAAAAGCAACACACTCATAAGATGAGTGCAAGTAAAATGGGAATGCAATTGTGAATATGGACGCGCATACAAGAAGGATGCAAACAGGCATTAAAAATACTAACAAGGTGAGGGTGATTAAAAGTGAGGAGAAGAAGAAGGATCGGATCACCTTTCGAGTTGGTAAATATAAAAGTTGCAAGATTTTCGTTGGTCGGTCTTTTTTAGCTTTACATTTGTAACATGATAATAAAAACAAAGGGCAGGTGACATATCATGATCATGACAATAACTACCTATTACAATTACAAATTGAAAAACCCACGGCCGCACGAAGCAAGATTTAAGCGGTCAACCTATGGAATGTTTGTCCAAACAAGGAATCCTAGTTACCGCAAGACTCACAACGTTTCACTTCCATTCACTAACGGGCGCCTTGTCGCTTAAAAATGAAAGTGACGACCATTTACAAATAAGGGCTAAAGTCAATGCCCTAAGTTAGGGGAAAAAGGAAACATAAAGAATCAATAGCAAGCTCCCATTAACCCTAAAATGGCACCAAAGAACACCAAGTGCGAGGTGGCAGTGAGAATCTTCGAAAGTGAATAACTTTTCTAGAATCTCGGCAGAAAAGGATCGCCACTCTGCAAATTTGACTAGCTGCTGATGAGGAGTCAGGCCGTCAACGGTGAAAATCCTAGCCCCGAAAATGTAGCATCCTCTTACCATAAGAGCATTGAAGAAAACATCTACGATGGCACATCAAGAGGATCTAGTAGATCTCATAGATCAAAGTGATCTATTAGTTCTAACTAGATTTGGCGAGATCGGCGAGACCGGAGTAAGAACCACAAGTCGCCATCGTGAATCTCATAGATCTAAGGAGAAGCTGCCGAACCTAGTCGCTACCATCGACCCACTACTTCTGTCGCTGGCTAGCTCAAAGTACTAGTTAAAAAGACAACAAACACCCCAGACCCACAAACCAGGTTCATTATTTCAGCCTAGACACACAAGGAGACTAAGCCTTTATATGCACCATGTAATGGCTTCCAAGTTGCAAGAAGAGGTGGGGGGTAGACTAAGAACAACTTTTATTTGAGTAGTAGTTTTAATACCGTGAGTTGCACATTGGAGAACTCTATCGGAACTGACATGGTCTCAAAACAAAAAAAAACTAAGTAAAAGGATATATAATATCAAAAACTTATTACATGATTTATTACTTTGAACTTCCCTATCGCGTGAAATGAGCATTATAAAACTATTATGGCCTTAAATAAACATACGTTAATAGAAAAGATGATTGTCAAAATCTTAAAGGTCCAAATAAAACATTGGTTTAAGTTCTTTGAATAACGTGTGCGTAAAATAGAAGCAAAATAGCAAAAATAAGATAATATGGCTTGATAAATATATGTACACCGCAGATAGGAATAAAGAATTCATGCTACACTAAAAGCAAAGTCTTTGACATATTTGATTGTAGGTCTCACAAATAAACAAAAAGATAAAATGAGGAGAAGAAGATGATTTGGAGTGGAGAAGAAACAAGGGGCTTTGAAACTAATGGCATTTAACCTTTTCAGATAAAATTTGGAAAGTGCAAAAGGATAAAGCCAATAATGCAATTCATAAGCAATGAGCAAATCAAGAACTAAAAACAGTTTAAACAAAGCATCAAGGGAGAGCAGTCAGAATACAAAGTTATGAATCAAAACAACATCAAAGGTTGTACCCCCAAAGCAGCCGTAGAACTAAAAGCATACATGAGGAATGTACTTGAAACTTGAATACTTGGGAATGGCAGTGCTACGAGGGAGATTGACGTCAAACAACATAGCATTAAAATTAGAAATTAGAGAGCCGAATTAGACATAATATATGAAAAGTCTTCGAGTATGAGAGAAAATGTTAGTGTTTAACCACGTCGTTATTTAGCAAAAGGAAAAAATTTCCGAAGACACGTAGACATTGTGAAAGAGGTAGGTTGAAAATCCAAAGTGACCATAAGGATCCATTCAAGGTCCGCTCGAACTCCCTCATCTTACAAATGCACTAGGTCAAAGATGCTGCTTGGTATGCTAGCTTGATAGGCGAAGGGTCTGAGAGACGTTGATAAGAGAACTAATAGTTGTGAAGGACAATTCAAGAAACTAAGATGGGGAAGCTGTCAAAGGAAGTGAGAAGTATTTCACGCCATAGATGGTTTGGCAGAGCCATATTGGAGGGTGCAGTGGTAAGCACACTGTCGTGGATATGTAGTATAGCAGAGAATTGGCAGAAATCATAATCATCTGGAGGGTTACTTCATGGAGGTTCCAGTTGAATGTTTATTAGAATCTATGGTCCTTAAGTTCTTCCTCTTGTTCCTTCTTTGATCATGCAGTACCCATCTAGATAAGCATCATGGTTGCCATCACTAATGATACTGAGGTCACTTCCTCAATCTCTGCCTCGAAATTGTTTCATGCCTTGGTTCTTGATGGCGACAACCTCGTCCCCAAGCTATTGCAAGCAGCTATAAAGAGTTCTGAAAGTGTTGAAGGAGATGGAGGGTGTTGCTGCTAAAAATATGCTTCGCGTATTTTTCGGAACCTGAGCCTGGACCAACGACCTGCAAGACAGAAAATGAGTGACCGCCGAGTGGGGTTCCTGGCGGAGAACTCTCTGATGCGTCGGAGAACTCTCAAATGCTTAAGTCAGAGCGCAGCTACAAAATAGTAACTCTGAAAAAGCATTAAAGACTGTCTTTGTGTGTGTAGTTGTCCCATACCTGGGTGGTAGACCCCTTTATATAGTGGTAGGAAGAAGAGCCCTAGTAGGACTAGGATGTGGACTAATCCAATCAGGATCGTATTAGGATCCTTAAGGATCATGTGTCTATCTCTGATGATTGAGTTAGAATCCTGATGAGATAATCATCAATTTTCCAGTTTTACTGGGATTGTCAAGTATTAGGGATGGCAATTTAAATCCGACCTGGCGGATACCCGCCCCGCCCCGATCCTATAGGAGCGGGTTTTCTTGACTTTGACCGGGTTACGGGGCGGGTATGGTATATAAAATTTAAACCCGCAGCGGGTACGGGGCGGGTTTGGTATTTAGGCTAACCGCCCCGCGCCCCGCCCCGCCCCGCCCCGCTGTCTTATATATAATTAGTTTTTATACTAACCCTAGATCTAGGCGATCTCGACCATCCATCTTATAATATATATAATGGATAAAGCCTCTTATCTTTCTCTTGACTGTGGTCATGGCAGAAGTGGGCTCGAAGAAGTTGACTCTCTCTCTTTCTCTTGCCTCTCAGTTCTGCCGCCCCTTCTCTCAAACTCACTTCTCTCTCTGTTTTTTCAACGCAGCCGGCAGCCCATCTTCTCTCAAACTCTCCATCTTCTCTCAAACTCTCACTTCCGCTGCGTCTTCTCCACCGCCGGTCGTCGCTCACGGAGAATCTGAGATCGATGCGAAGGCCACCGTATCTTCTTCGACTCCAACGCCGACCGTCGCTCACCGAGAATCTGAGATCGATCCGAAGGCCACTGATCTTCTGCGACTCCACCGCCGGCCACACAGTCTGAGATCGATCCATGGCTTTGGCCTGGGGGAGCCTTCAGAGAAGGAGAAGAGTTTCAGAAGGGATTTGGGCGGGGCGAGGCGGGGCGGGGCGGGGCGGGGATGGGTTTTCTAAAGAATGTTAGGGTCGAATGTGGTATTAAGGTTACAGAGCCCAGCGCGGGGCGGGTGCGAGGCGGAGGGGGATTTCAGGGGTAGCGGGGCGGGTTCGGATTTTAGCAGATCCGCATCCGACCCGCCCCATTGCCATCCCTATCAGGTATTCCCCAATTATTGGGAGTTATATTTGAGTTATATCATAAGCCCCCCACTTCCTTAGCCAAAATGTTTGGCTGAGGAAGTTATACCAAGTGTCTTTGAGATGCGCACCAGGTTTATAAGGGATTTTCCATCCCCTTGTAGGGGTTAATAATATTTCTCTACTCCATGTGCTCGGACCTAAGCTCTCGGGAGCTTAAGCCTTGGAACTGTGCCCAAGTAGGGTGCTAGAACTCTAGCTCTTGAGAGCTAAGTCTTAGAATGTCGCCTAAGCAGGCTCTTCGGGATCGTCTTTAGGAAGACGAATCATGGGATCTCGAGACCCTTCAGAGGCTATGCCCCATGGTAGCCTCTCTAGAGAGAGGACACAAAGCTATGCATGCAAGTTGTTGCACGTGCTAAGTGTTTGAATGTCCCCTCGAGGGCTCACCTCTCCTTTGGAGGGTATTCCTTTTGCGCAAGTGTGTGTTCTTTAGCTTGAGCTGACCACATCATGCTTGCGTTTTATTTTGACGCGAACTCTTATCATCAGCTAAGAGCTGGCAAAGAAGCCTCGCACTCACGCTTGGCTGGATTTTTTTAATTGACAAAGAATGGTGAGGGATGAAGTCCCACATAGTGCTTTGCCGTTTCACGGGGTTAGAACTGTAGCTAAACCGTTCAGATAGAGCTTGAGCCCTATCATGTCACCCTTGGGGGTGTTCGTCCCTCGAGGGACCGCCCTAAAAGGCTAATGGAACATAGAGTTCTAGTAAGCGCCCTTGAGGATTGACGGAGCACAAAGCTCATGTAAATACCCTTAAGGGTTTGGCGGAACTTAAAGTTCTCGTCATACGCGCCCTCGGGGGTGGATGGAGTCCAAGCTCATGAAAATACCCTCGAGGGTTTGACGGAACTTAAGGTTCTCGTCGCACGCGCCCTCGGGGGCGGATGGAGTGCAAAGCTCGTGAAAATATCCTCAAGGGTTTGACGGAACTTAAGGCTCTCTTCGTACGCGCCCTCAGGGGCAGATGGAGTGCCAAGCTCATGAAAATACCCTCGAGGGTTTGACAGAACTTAAGGTTCTCGTGGTACGCTCCCTCGGGGGTAAATGGAGCGCAAAACTCGTGAAAATACCTTCGGGGGTTTGACGGAACTTAAAGTTCTCGTCATACGCCCCCTCAAGGTTTTCAAAGTAACAAGTACTTGTTGTCTCGGCGGTAAATAAGAAGGCGCGGGGCATTGAGCCTGTAATATGGCCGCTGCTATGAAGCCCCCCTGTCATAAAGAACACAAGGCATTAGGCTCGTAATATTGTTGATATCTTAAGATATGAAGCCCCCCTCCTTTGAGAAGGAATGGTTATACAATGACGGATTTTCAGCCTATATGCAGGGCACGGTTGCAAGAAGACATGTATGAACAATATAGAAGACCATAATTCGCCTGCTCGACTGGTCGAGCATATAAAGGTAGAGGACGTGGAGTCCGTCTGAGCAAGATATCACTGAGTGATCAATAAAGTAGTCACTGCAGTTTATCGATACACTGAGAAGCAAGCATGAGCTTACAGTTGTACCAGCATACTCGTGATGATTATTAGTAGAGGCTGATGATGTGCTCTGATTCACTGATTGAGGTCACTGTGTGACCGAATATCACAAGATAATAATAAATGTCGAGTCGGCAAGATGCTGCAGCAGAAACCCTAGGCATGACTTCCAGTCGTAGGGTCCTGTGAATTTGTTCCTTACTTCATGAAGCAGTTTATACGTCACTATTAATGCTTGTAGGCGCAGTCTAAGCCCTTGCATCAAGAAAAAGTGTGAGTGAAAAACAGATTTTCAAAGCAATGAAGCATATAACAGTGTAACTATATTTTTAACATAGAATTAAGAACGGTGTTCAGACACCGTGGCCCCATTAGGGTTTTTGTCAGTTAGACGACATGAGCATGTTCAACTGCATGGCGCGAGTGGGCAAAAAAAAAGTCATAGTACTCGGAAGGCCCGACATGTAATGTGTCTGTGCCAATTGACGCAATTGCATAATGCTAGACCAAAAATTAAATAGGTCTAAGTAATAGAAGTACACATGAAGCAGCCTTTAGGAAGGCTTGCTAGCGCCTAAAATCGTAGTCGCTTAATTTTTAACGACGTGCCACAAAATATAACATGTACGCATACTTTAAAGAACGCGTAGCATATGCAAATTAATGAGACCATATAGGCTTTATGTTCGAATATGCGTTAAAAAGCTTAATGCTTGTAAGAGTTTGTGGCATATGTAATAAGACCATGTGGGCCTAAAGTATAAATAAACATTTTTTATAGGCAAAATGTTTAATGCTTCAAGCAGTGTGTGGCCTTAAGATAAATAAATGAGACCTTTTGGGTTTTAAACATAAATATGTTTTTTGCATAGGTTAAAACCTTAATGCTTTTAACAAATGTGGCTTAACCCAAATAAGTGAGACTTTTGGGTCTTCAACATAAATTTGCCTTGGTATGGGGTGAAAATCATATGCTTTGAAAGGGAAGATGTCACCTTTGTATTCAGTTTCTTTCTTCACGGCTGAAGGAGACTTTGACTGGCAAACCACCGTACGGGATCATCCACACCAGAGCAATAGCAACGAAGGTGGCGTAGCAGCGCCCTTCGGTGGCACCGGTAGCCGCTATAATGCGGGCCCAGATAGAAGACAGCGGCGAGGCTGTGGATCTCATTGGGCAGGAGATCGCCGGCGGAGGGAAGGAGGCAGAGCTGGAGCCGAAGGTCGCAACAGTGCGGCGAAAGGGTGGTCGCTGACATAGTGGGCCGAACCTGGCGGCGATGCACCTCAGAAAATTGCAGTGGTGCGCATCTCGACAGCTCGGTGGTGGTGGCGTAACGGTGATGGTTTGTGCCACAGCCTTCTGTTGCTCGACTCCGGTGGTAGGACCGATTGGCGCTGGCGACGGGTTATGCCGGTAAGCCTCGGCGGTTCCCACGGCGCTACTTCTTCCTTTTTTTTTTGTTGAGTTATTGTGATTGTGCTGTTGCTCTGACAGCTTCACGGTGATGGCGGTGGTTGTGTGGTGCCTGGGCTTGTGGTAGAGCTGCGTTGGCAGCATGCAGTAGTTGTGCAAATTGGTGCTGGTGGTTGTCGATATAGCGGCATTTTTGCCTTCCTGGAAGGCTTGCCTGGTAGTGACGGTGATGGGACGGCATGGCGTCGGTGGCGTAGATCTGGCCATGGCTGCTGCAATTGTGGCTGCTAGGTGGTGACTGGGTAGATCGTGACGGTGTCGTCGGTGGATTGGCGGCACTTTGCTGGTTCTGAATTTTCTTCGGACAATGCGTTTGTAGTTTTGCGACTGTGATAATAATTCAATCTGGAAATTTGTAGCGACGGTGGTTCTGTAAGTGGTTCCGACATGTTGTCGTCGGTAATTTGGGATAAACCGTTGAATTTTTTTGAGGTCAAACGGCTAGGCTGGCGGGTCTCACGGATGGGGTCAATCTGTTGCTGTTAAAAATATGTTCTGCGTATTTTTTGGAACCCTTTTTTGGAACCCGAGCCTGGACGGACGACCTGCAAGATAGAAAACGAGTGACCGTCGGGTGGAGTTCCTGGCGGAGAACTCTCTGATGCTTAAGTCAGAGCGCAGTTACAAAATAGTAACTCCGAAAAGCATTAAAGACTGTGTCTCTATGTGTGTAGTAGAAGAAGAGCCCTAGTAGGACTGGGGTGTGGACTAATCCAATAAGGATCGTATTAGGATCCTTGAGAATCATGTGTCTATCTTTGATAATTGAGTTAGAATCCTGATAAGATAATCATCAATTTTCCAGTTTAACTGAGATTGTCAGGTATTTCTCAATTATTAGGAGTTATATTTTAGTTATATCAGAGGGTTGGAAACATCAAACTAATGACCTTCGGCAAAGGCTAGTTTCTATAACTAGCACATTCTTCTTCATGTTTAATTACTGCTTAGACCATTTACTACTTGACTCTGGCATGAAAAACAAATGGTGCTTTCGTTGACATTCTATGTAGACATTGATAGATTTATGCACGAAAACCCTGATGAGTGTTTTTTCTTTACTCAGTTTGATGGAACAAATCGTCTTAAGACCATGAAGCACTGAATTGATGGGATTGACAAGGAAAGTTTCACCTACAGTTAAACACTCATTGAAGGTGATGCAGTTATGGACATGATTGAATCAATCAGTTACATATTAGTTTGTTCCCTCTAGTGATGGAGCACTACAAGAAACTGTCCCTTTAGCGACCGTAAAAAAAGTGGTAGCTAAAGTGTAGTTTAGCTACCGCTTTAGTGACTGCTTTTCTTAGCGATCGCTAAACATAGTCAAAATCTGGTGGGATAAAAAAAAATGGCGATTATTTTAACGACCGCATTTAGTGACCGCTTGCGGTCGCTACAGCAGTCACAAATTTTAATGACCACCTTCACGGTCGCGGTCGCTAAAGGGAAGGTATAAAATCTCATTTTCGAAGCCATAATCTCTCTCTTCTTCTCCCTACCCAACAGCCGCCTCCCCTCTCCGAACCACCGTGCAGGCCTTCGGCAGTGGCGGAAGAAAGGGGGTGGCACAGTGGGCATGTGCCCACCTCCACCCTGTGGCATGAAGTAGTCTTCTGCCCACCTCCACTCTTCGGCATGAAGTAGTCTTTGTGTTATGAGTCTTATATTAATTGTCCTGTTACTCTGCAGTCCCTCGAAGAACTTATGGTTTTCAATAACCCTTTTGAAGTCATTGTTCTTTTTCAGCGTACACAAAATTATTCATACCACATAAGAATCAACAAATTCTAACACTTGTTTTTACTTTCACTTTTTTCGCTATAAATATATAGTAACACGTCTGATGCTTTTAGGGATACTTTATTAATTTTATTGTCCAAAGTAGATTGCAAGTACAAAACGAAATTTATAGTATGCTTCATCTTTATTAGTTATAAACCAAACACGTTAAAGATATCTTTAAAACTTTGGTGCCCACCTTATAAAGAATTTATAGCTCCGCCACTGGCTGTCGGCGAAGGCCACTCTCCCTGAAACCACCCACACCGGCAAGCTCACCTCACCGCGAACCCGCTGGCAAGTCCACCTCGTCACGAATTTGCCGGCAAGCCCAGCTCGACGAGAAGCTGCCCACGCCGCCACTGTCCGGTCGTGCCACCATCAATCTCCTACATGAAGCTGCCCACGCCTCCTCTGTCCGACTGTCCCACCGTCAATCTCCGGCGCCAGGTATGTTACTACAATCCCACGTAATTTATTTTTTCTGATTATTTTCTGCAAAGATAGTTCATGCCGTTAATGGATGATTAATTCCTCTTCTAAATGGTTGTATCTGAAAAAAGGTGTTTATTTATTGGCAATTTGTCTTTTAAAGTTAGGGTAAGTTTCATTTGGTTCTTACTACTGCATGATCAAAGACATAGGAAAAATGCTCGCAGCAGCTGTGTTAGTGTTGTGTGATCTGTAGTGGTTATGTCATGTTCTTTGTCCTGTTTTAAGATTTTATGGCAAATGTAATGGCTCCTTTGCACAGTGTAAAACATGATACTTTGACTTTTACCATGATTAAAAGGGAAAACAACTAAATGAAAGAAAGAAAATATTTGCAGCATGGTGTCTTATGACTGGCTGTTAACCGTAGCAAAGATGATCTTGGCACTATTTACAAGCCAAAGAACTTGTAAACATTGATTTTACTCATTGTTTTTGCGCTAGCTTTCTTTAATATGTGGCTACTATTTTAGTTCAATTTTATGTTTGGATTTTCGAAATCTGTAGTAGAAATTTGCTAAATGTCGAAGGGATGGAAAATTATGAAGCAAAGGGAGTATCTCACCCATGTGATGCTAGTGAATTCCATGACTGCTGATTGAGTGTAGAAGTTTGAAATTTGGAGGTGAAAATGCTAAAACAGAGGGGTATCTCACCTTTCTAATGCTAGTGAATACCATGAACTCTGCTACTTGAGTATAGAAATTTGAAATTTTGAGGTATTGTTTACACCTGAATTAAGGAGTTTGATATAGCAAAGAAGATTCTGATCAGTTTGAACCATGATTAGAGTGTGAAATGTGCTCTGTGTCCTATTATACAAAATGCCATATGTTCCCAACCCATCTTGGTCGGACCCAAGGGCCCATTAGGGGTCCCACTTCGCGCGAACACGTCGACGCATTCAACGGTCAATTTTTCAACGCATCGAACCGGTCAAAGTGCGCACGCCCAAGCCACGTGCATTTTTCGCTTCACACGCCTCGTGCGCGACTTAGGCGCCAATTCTTTTACGTCAGCGTGACTCACGGTAGCACGATCGTCACGCCGGGACCATCCGAACACTTTTTCACCAAAAATATCGGCCGACGGCGGAACCGAAGCATCGGGGTCAAGGGGCAAAGGCCTTGGCCTACCCCATGGGGTCGGCCTCGGCCCCCCATGGAGGTTGGCCTTGGCCTTCCTCCCCCCCCTGTTGCTCACTTCTCGTGCAAAGTCATTTTCGCGCATTGTTCATTTTGTACACTCCGTATGTGACTTTGGCACCTTGTTCATTACGTGGGTGCGACTCACGGCAACACGTTCGTCATACTTCGACTACCCAACACCTCATTGTCCACCAAAACACCAACCGTCGGCATGCCCAAAGTTTACCAAAAAAGGGAGTGACATTGGCCTCCTTTTGTGGGAGATGGCCTTGGCCTTACCCACCCCCTAGGGTCGGTCTCAACCTCCCTCCCCAGGGGGGTTGGCCTTGGCCTTCCCCCAAATGTTGTACTTTGGCCTCCTCTCCCACGCACACTTGTCTTCACGGGTCTTTGCATCTTCGCGATGCTTACCAATGCTCGCACACCAACCTCGCGACGTCCGTCGTCCGTCACCAGCTGTCGCGTATGGCCTTCGCGATGCCCGTCGCCCAAAGTCGCGTGTTACGGCCGAGTGACCCTTCGCCGACGGCTGCGTACCATCACTCCCAACTTTGTCAATACTAAAGAGCACATTTATTATTTTGGTATAACATACACACTCGACTCACGCCCCGTCTCCGGGACACCCGACGCGCGCCCGTGCGCCGTCTCCGCGACGGTCGTCGCCGCGCCCTTGCGCCACTTCCACAACATGTGCCTCCGACCCCAGGTATTGTCTCGCGATGGTCGTCGCCGCGCTCGTGCGCCACTTCCACAACATGTGCCTACGACACCAGGTATTGTCTCGCGACGGTAGTCGCTGCGCCCGTGCGCCACTTCCAAAACATGTGCCTCTGGCACCAGGTATAGTCTCACGATGGTCGTCGCCGCATCCATGCACCACTTTCATGATACATGCCCCGACACCAAGTATGGTCTCGCGACAGTCGTCGCCGCGCCCATGCACCATTTCCATGATACATGCCCCGGCACCAAGTATTGCCTCGCGACGGTTGTCGCCGCGCCCGTGCGCCACTTCCACTACATGTGCCTCCGGGGTATTGTATCGCGACGATTGTCGTCGCGCCCATGCGCCACAATCAATGTCTCATGCCATTGGCATCGCGCTCATGCGCCACAATCATGTCTCGTGATGTAGGCACCTCGTCCACGCACCACAATCATGTTATATGCCTCCGGGCACCACACCATGTGCCCACGCCATAGACGTGGAACATGCTTCGACCCACTCTCCGGAGTGTGCAGCATTTTGGGGGGCTCTGCTCGTAGTGCTCCGGCACGAGGACACTTCGCAGTGGGATAGGCTCGTTACCACAAAGCTATCGCCGTCTGGGGTGACTTGCATGACACTAGGCATTGAGCTGCGACCATGTACACTCACGTTACCGGTGATCATCGGCGCCCCCAGGACGATGACACCCTGGGTCACTCTAGGACGGGAGCAGGTCTTTGGAGAGCCTTGCGCCTAGTCCGCCTGGGAGTTGGCTACAGGGGCAACCCTCGCCGCTGTCAGGTTCTCTAGCGTCTCTTGACGCACCTTGTGGGATTCAGTAAAGGCTTGGACGGGTGGTTGCGGCAACGGGCTTACTCTGATCATGTTGTCATGGTGTGGTCAGTCTTCTCAGACAGGTAGAGCGACGCTGTATGGGGCAGGCAGCGCGAATTTGGGAACCGGCAATCCAAAGGAGAATCGGTATTTTTGGACCCCCCCCCCTGGTGGCGTGTCACTCCCAGGGGACGAAATGTGGCATTTTATGACACAGGACACTGTTTCCTATAAATAGTGGACTTTATGACTTATTCAAGAACTTTTGGCTCATTCTTACAAAATCACTTTCTCACTCTGGAACTTGAGATCTCTTGGATTCTAGAGAGAGAAACACAAATTGGACATAACTTTGGACATAGCATTGGACCGTAGCATTGGACCCTGACTTGGACTGTCGACTGTCGGCCATGTTTGTCTCAGCCTTGTCTCTGCATTACTGTCATCTCTCACGGCATGTCTGGGAAGCCTTGCTCTCTGCCCTTACTCCACCCTCACTGTCTCTCATTTTGTACATTTTGAAGCTGACTCAGACTGCAGCCTTTGTGGCACCTCCATATAAGTACGAACTTACTTTCCTTTGCATCACCATACAATGGTGTCGAATTTTGATTTACAAAATGCTCCGTTTCAAATGTATTGTGAAAGCATGTGCTCTGAAACTTAGGGTCTCTTTGAAATCACTTCCAATTTTGGTTTTCTGTTTCCAAAAAAACAAATATCAAAACCAATTTAGTTTTTATTTTTTACAAAAACAAATGGGTGTTTGATTACCCAGTTTTTATTTCGAGTTTTTTCTTTTGGGTGTTTGAATACACAGTTTTTATTTTAAAATTTTTCTTTGGTAGTGGTTGCAGTGGCGGTGGTCGGCGGCAGGCGATGGCCGGTGGCGACGGGCGGTGGGAGGGTGGTGGTGGTGGTCTCAAAACTAAAACTAAAATTAAAAATCCAAAACTCCAAAATAGAAGTTTTAAAAAATAGTCCTGTTTTAAAAACTAGTTTTCAAAACTGAAGGAAAAAAAACTAAAACTGTGTGTCAAACCCGTTTTTTTTTTTTCTCTAGTTTAAAAAACTGAAGAAAAAAAAAACAGAACACTACCTTAACTTCTATGCTAGCTGTCAGTCTCTTAATCTAGAGATGTCAAAAGGGCCGGCTGGCCCGGCCCGACCCCTTTTTGGCCCGGGCTGGCTCGGCCCGTTTTTGGGCCAGGGCCAGGGCCAGGCCGAATTCTTTGAGAAACAGGCCCGGCCCGGCCCTAAAACGACCCTTTTTTGGCCCAGCCCTAAAATGGCCCGGGTTTGGCCCGGCCCCGTTTGCCCCCCCCCCCCCCCCCCAATTTTTTTTTCTTTTCTATTTTTCTCGTTAGATCAGTATTTTCCAAGTGTCGAGGGAAAGATCTACTGGGAGGGCTTCATACCGGAATCAACACAAAGTATATAGCCAGCACTAGCACAATGGTACTCTTTCCTGCAACTCTTTTGCAATGATCACTTCTTCTCTTTTTGTTAGTGAGCCACTTTATTTCAACTTTCCTCCTCTTTTCCATGCAATTACTTGTAAGTTAGGGAAACTATATGGTGCATTTCCTAGTGGTTTTGAATCCACCACAGAATTACTACCAAATGAGCAAAATTCTTTACTGTGTCCACCAAAACCACCCATTGTTTTGTAAAGCTTTGTGGTTTTATCAAATCACTATGTTTGATCATCTGATAGTAATTTTTGAACATTTTATAGTAACTTTTGCACATTGAGTAGTCAAAACGCTAGCTAGGAATATTAGTGTATGGTACATTTAAAACCACTAAAATGTACCAACCATTTTTAAGTTTGTTCCTGCAGGTTGAAGAGTACAGTGGACTATCCCTGCAACCTCATAAAGCCATTGTTGGAGCTAATGCTTTTGCTCATGGAAGTGGAATCCACCAGGTTAGTAACTACGAACAAAAAATTTTGGATTGGGCCCGGGCCCGGCCCTAAATATTGGGCCTAGGGCCTGGGCTTGGACTGGGCCCATATATCCCAGGTTTTAGGCCCGGCCCGGCCCGTTTTTCATTTGTGAGGCCCGGCCCCGGCCCGATTTCATTGAAGGCCCGCTGGGCCTGGGCCGGGCCTGCCCAAGCCCGGCCCATTGACAACTCTATCTTAATCACAAATGCTCCTTTGTACGCTCCGCATTCAATAAGAAATCCCAATTGCTCCTTTGTACGCTCCGCATGCAATTAGAAATGTGCTCACTAGTACTGTCAATCTTAGAAGGCCTTTGTCAATGATTGTCAAGTAATGGCGGGGTTATGGCAAAAAGCATGAATTAAGTTGATAGTTTTGGTTTAAAGGCGGACGTCTTATGTTCTGCTAAATTGAAAACGTTGGATATGCTAGAGTTCACCTTTAATAAAATTTCTCTTCGTCACTCTATTGAAAGCAAATTATGCTTGGAAATTTCTTGTGCTAAGAAAATATTTTGTGAATTGTTTGCTCTGGCATGCTTGCAATTTTGTGCTCAAACATTTCGGCCATTTTGTATGTAGCTCTGAGATTACTTGGTATGGGTACTCTGAGTTTTGTAAAAAGAAGTTTATCCGAAGTTCGATTTGGTTGACATATTCTTTGATATGCGTACTGCCAACGTTCTTGAAGTCTTTTGGGTTCTAAAACTAGTCTTAGAGGATCAATCTACAAGAATAGAAGCATATACCATGCTAAACTTGATGCTCATATTGCAGAAGAGGAAATTAAGGCCGCCAAAGACAAGACCAGGGGAACTATAAGCTGTCGAGGCCTACCTCCATGTAAATCCCGATGCCTACAGTTGGAATCACAACCTCTTCCTATGTAAATATGCGAGTTAAATTTTGAGATTCTGTAGACTTTAGTCCTGCAACCTTTCTTCCAACTTATGATTTTTAGCGGTTTGTTCTTGTTCCTTTGACTGATATAAGCCTATAAAACTTTTGTTAAATTTTCTTCAGAGGGTTTGTTGGCCTAAGTTCTAAGCAGCATAATTACGCCATTTTACTTAATTGAACTATTGAGTTAGATGTCAGGATTTTCCTTTGGCAGACACACAGAACCGTTCAGCTAAAGTAGAACGGAGATGCCAGGGTTCTTAAGTAAGAAAAGAATTGCACAAATTGTCCTATGAACCGAGTGATTCAGAAGGCAACAACCCTATTCCCATATATAGTAGGACTCTTTTATGGTCCTTTTCTTTTCTCGTGTAGTTCATGCTTTCCCATTCTAATTATAATGACTTGACATTGTAATTCTTTCCAGTCACGACAATGACTATATACTACAGTTTATCAGTGCATATAATACCTAGCAATAACCCTCTTTAGACCCAAAAAGAGTGTAGAGTTTCCCAGTCTCCGATCCCTTTCTTTCAGAGTTTCAGTCTCCCTTCCTTTCTGTTCCTCAATCACCACAGTCACAACAAAGCATGGACAATTTCCCAGCTTTGGACGTAAGATTCTTCCTGCTACCCATCGTTGTTTTTGCTATTGTTCTCTTCATAATCCTGTTGTTTCGTGAGTTCGTTGATTCGATTCCCATGGACGGTGACGAAGTCGTAGAAGAATCTGAAGAAGAAGAAGACATCGAAAAGGGAGGCGTTGATACTTCCTACCATGCATTGGCCCTTGAATGACAAGTTACAGTACTGCTTGCCCAATCTACCATCAAAAGAGTCAGATCCTCTTCAAAATCAATGACTTTGGAGATCTTCAAACGGCAGTTAATGTGGCAGTCAAGGATCCATGTTAAATATCGAGTTGATATGTGTCCTATGATTAATTGGCATGTATCTTTTCTCCATTATGGTTGTGCTTTCTCCCTTTCTAATGTCAACGTTGGCAGTTGTTTCCATGTAATGGGTGGCTTGGCTTCCATAAACTTACGATCATGTCTTGTGCTATAATTGGTTTGATCAATAAAGATGTTCCCTATATATATTACATGTGCTTGCAATTGCCTACGTTAATTTAAGCAGCATTCTTAGTTATTCTCTCCAAACATTAGATAGTTATAATAGAAGGGCTGGTTAACCTCGACAAAAACTGGTTGTTTCTTTTGTTGTTCAGCCTTGACATGTCCTTGCTCTTGCTCAACCTTGACAAAACATGTTAATGGTTGTATATAGAAGGCTGGATTTGGTTAATGGTTGTAAGATAGAAGGATTGGTTCTAATCACTACGTAAATAGAAGGAATGGTTTATACAAAACTATTTACAAAAAATATTTGGCGTGTTTATCATAAAACTATTTACAAAAAAAAATTACGGTTTATACAAAAAGAGGACAAATTTCTCGGAAAATGATTTACCAAAATAAGAACCGGAAGTCATTTTCCAAAACAAACTCCCGTAACTTTTTCTCCCTTCTGCCCGATTCATCGTTGTCAAATATAAGCGGAGATGATTATTATCTAGATAAAGAGTGTTCTTCAGGCAAAGTCAAATATAAAGTGAAAAATAAATTACTAAAAGGAATGTAATGAAGGGAATTTCCAAATTATTATGAGCGCAAACTTACCTTTCTATGAAAAAACACACTTTGCCTGAAAATCATTGGGTACTTTCAGTTTGCATCTAACAATGCACTGCGTCGGGCTGGGAGACGTAAAATGATTGAAATGCAATTTCTTACATAGATTTTACATTTAAGAGCTTTTGTTTGGAGTTTGAAAACAGAAAGAGGTGGATTGAAGACGGTAATAAGGGACGGGTTTTGAATAGAAGGGCTAGTTTGGTGCACGAGGCTCCTTGTATTGTGGGGCATGATTTGAGTTATTTGTAGTCCATTTTGCTAGAAATCCTACTTGTCCAAGGATCAATCAAAGTACAGTGCTATTGCTGCATTTTTGGTTTGCGATTGCAGTTGTTCTACTGCAGGTTTTTCTTACTTCCACTTTTTACCAACTAAATAAACATCACTCACACCTCTCTCTCTCTCTCTCTCGGACTGTGCTTAATAGCCGGTTGGAAGAACATATATAGAACCAACATTGTGGTATCATGCATGCAGATTACTGAGGATAAATTTACCTGAATGGCTAATGAAAGAAAATTTGGACAGAGCACACAGAGTACTGAGAAAATTTTAACCCATGTCAACCAATACCATATACTAAACATTACATGTAAAAGTCCTTGTAGTAGCCGTTGTTAGGAGTCTTCTCCCTATGCATAGTGCAAAGACATTTTCAGAAGTCTTGGTGCAGCAAAATCTAAGGATTTGATAAACTTGAGATGATATCTTCCTTTTAGAGGTGTCAAAGGGCCGGGCTTGGGCCGGCCTAGCCCGGGCCCAGAGGGCCAGAAAATGGGCCGGGCCATTTAGGGCTTCGGGCCTTGGAAACCGGGCCGGGCCCGGGCCTATTTTATTTTATTTTCTATTCCTGTTTTATATTGCATTTCCAACGTTCTATTCTCAGTTCTTTACAGTCTCTCACCAGAGCGAACGTATGTTTGCAATTTACAAGTCGGATTGTTTTTGCGAACTCGGTCTTGGATTTGAACTGCTGATGCCTCTTTCTCAAATTTCTCCCTAAACGTAGATAAGTGAACGTAACCCCTCCTTGTTTCATCACCACCCACCGGTTACCATGACCACCACTACCATTACAAACAGTCAAACAACAAGGTACCCACCACCGTTAACGACTTACCAGGAACGTACCGACCACCACCTTCGCAACGTCACCATCACCAACATCCATCACATGCCATTATCAGATTCACCATATCTCTAAAAAAATTTACTCAAACATACCTCTACATTTGCATTTTACGTAGTATTATGTATCTCATTAAAGCATGCATCGTTAGACCACTTTTACCATGAACTTTCTCGTACTTTCTGGAGTTATGTTCCCCATTTCCATTGCCTAAATTGTGTTGTTTCTAGTTCCTAGACAAATAAACATATATTTTCTCTTCATAATTCCATGAAACTAATATAGAGGAGGATTGCAAGTAAAAGTAGATAAAGAAGTAGGAACCATCATCATGAGCTGAAAAAAAAATGCGCATGTCCAAAAAGTTAAATAAAATGAGAAAAATATGAGGTAGAGAGATAATGAGGCGCGAGAAAGAAGGGGAAAGAAAAAAAAAAGTAAGTAACTCAAAATGGTTTAGGGCCGGGCCGGGCTTTTTTGAAAAATTTCATGGCCTGGCCCTAGCTCTAGCCCTTGGCCCTATGGACCTGGGCCGCACTATTCATTACTTAGGACAGGGCAGGGCCGGGCCGGGCCAGCCCGCGGGCAGCCCAGCCCTTTTGACATCTCTACTTCCTTTACTCTGCTTGAGATGCCGATGCCACCAGCTTTTCCACCGAGTCCATGGCACATCTTTCTGCACTCACAGTATCACTTGTGTGAGCTTGACAATTAACTATTGTTGTTTAATATGTTTATGTGTTATCTTGAATATGTGAGTTCATTAGATTTTATTCATTTCATAATCATTTATAGCATTCCTTTTTGGATGGATATATATAGTGCACTAAAAGTCTGTTATTTGTTTCAAAATGATTGTGTAGATGGACAATAAATGCATTCGCGCTACGATATTGGGTGTAGCTGTCTCCGTAATGTCTATGAGAGTTGTTGTGCTAGAATACCGCCGGAAAAATAGGGATTATATACCAAGAGAGCCCGATGTTAAGGATAAAGTTGCGAGGGAGAGGTACATGAACACCATTTGTATAGAGGTGATCAACATTGCATAAGCCAAATACCTATGAGGCCTTCTGTATTGTTTGGACTGTGTGAACTTCTAACAAAGAAAACTTTAGTTTTGCAACTACAAACATGTCAATTAGAGAACAAGTTTTAATTTTTCTCCATGTACTTGGTCACAACGTAAAATTTCGGGTGATAGGTGGACGGTTCCATAGGTTTACCGAGACAATCCATAGATATTTTAAGATTGTCCTTAAAGCAGTATTCAAGTTGTATAAAGAGCTTATTGTACAACCTGAGGATTCCACTCCAACAAAAATTAGAAATAGCATTTTTCCCGTAATTTAAGATTAGTTATCATGTATATTAAGCGTGAAAGAACATTAGAAATACATGCTTTTACTTAACTATTTGTAATGTTATTACGAACAATAATAGTACTGTTGGGGGGCACTGGATGGAACTTAGCATTCGTGCTAAGGTTCCCCAAGATATTCAAGGGAGGTTTCGTGGTCGAAAGGAGGGAAAGACACAAAATGTCTTACATGTCATCAACTTTGATTTGAATTCACTTATGTACTCGCGGGATGGGAAGGAAGTGCGCATGACTCTCGTATTGTAACTAATGCACTTTTGAGGCCGAGAGGTTTAAGCATTCCTTAAGGTATTACCAGAAGTAGGAATATTTTAGTTGTTTCTAACAAGTAGTGTGCCTTAAATAATATATCTTTATTCATATTTACAGGAAAATACTATCTTGGAGATGCTGATTATGGTACCAGAAATGGGATTCTCTCTTATTATCGAGGTGTTCGTTGTCATTTGGAAGAGTTTAATGAGCATCCACCTCAAGATGAGAGAAGAGCTTTACAACCTCGGCCACGCTTCTTTGCGAACAATTGTTGAAATAGGTTTTGGAGTATTTAAAGGGCGTTTTCGCATGTTAGATGTTGTTCCACATTGATCATTCAAAAGACAGGTAGATGTAGTACTCGCATGTTGTATCATTCACAACTACATTATGGTTGTGGAACCGAATCACCAAATTATTCAAGATGTTATTCAAGAGATAGAATCCCAACGGCAAAGTGGATGAAAACAAGCATGATGATAGCCATCTCAATAGACCTGGCAAAAAAAATGGACTCATGGGTCGATTTGTAGCCGGCTAAAAAATGTGATACATGTACGTATTTTGAAGACCCGTTGAAAACATACCCGTACCCAAACCGACCCGTAATTTTTGGGTCGACCCGGGTCCGGTGCGGTTTACCCGGGCTACTAGAATTTTGAACTATATAAGTGCTAGGGTTTCATGTATACTCATTCTTTGCTCCCTCCCTCTCCTATGCGCCGCTCCACCCTCCCTCTCTGAACTCTCTCTATCTCTCTCCACGTCACTCTCTCACGAGTCACGACATCGTTCTCTCACATCAACTCGACGACTCACATCAACTCGACGATAATGTCGCTCTTTATCACATCAACTCGACGCCAATTCGTCCCTCTCACTCTCTGCCGCTAGATTCACTGTAGATCCCCCACACTTTGCCTCCAGTGTCTCCGATCAGATCCGCCACGGCTCCACCGCCTCCGTCTCCGCTCAGGCAAGAGTGAAGTACGGAAGTTACAACACAGTCCAAAGTGACCTCCGATGGTGGTCTAAGATCGACTTTGATAGGTTTGTTACGCTTTGTTTATTTTCTGTTTACCAGGTAAATTTTTTTTTTTCCATATCTACTTGTATTATTTGTGTTACTTTTTTGTATGTATTTAAGCGTTTGGTCTTTGTGTTAAGGTATTGTGGTTATTGTGTTCGGTTAAGATGATTGTTTGTGTTAAGGTATTGTGGTTATTGTGTTGGATTGAGATGATTGTGTTGTAGATTTGAAATTTGAGATGATCACCAAGTGGTAATTGTAGAAATTAAATTAAAAAGTGATTGTTATAGTAATAAAAAAGAAGGAAAAATACTCTAAAAAATAGTCTCTGCAAATAAAAAAAAAATCTAAATTTTGACAACCCATGGCCACGGGTAATACCCGACCCGTTTGGGTAGGGTGCGGGCACTAAAAACTTTTATACCCGAAAAAATCGGGTAAATTTTACCCGACCTAATTTTGTCCGTACCCGGCGGGTTTATCCGTTTGCAGGGTCTAGGAAGAACATAGAGAATGGGCAAAGAAAAGAGACCATATAGCAAGGAAAATGGGGAATGATTATCTTAGAAGGGAGGAAATGTTTAGGAATCTGTTTATTTACTTTTATCTTGTGACATTTTTATTGTACTTATTTTTTCGCTTAGAATATGTATGTAAATTAGATAAGGCCGTTGTATAGTTTACTAATTTTTTAGTGATTATATCAAGTTTATGCTATTTTCTTTCTATTTAATATTTAGCATACGACCGTAGGTAGTTTTTATCATTTTTCCGTGTGTCCTCCAAACAGTGTAAAATGAAATTCTGGAAAATATTTTCAAGAGATTGTTATTCTCCGGAAAACATTTTCAGAAAAGTACTTTTCGTGAAGCATTTTTCATGAAACAAACAGGAAACTTGAAATTCATTCCAAACAGTATGGTTATACATTGTAATTGATTATGCTTAATAAAACTAAAATATCATAGCTAACTTCATTTTATCGCGTGTGCTACGGTAACTAACTATCTGCCTAGAATGTTTGGCACTTAACATTATAAAAAAATTATTAAAAAAGACAAACAAAAATTATGGTAATTAGTTAATAACTACGTATAAGGACGTGTTTGGTTTTCAATAACACTTCTATGTCATGCTTGATTTTTTAGCTACTTTCATATTATTAATTTTATTTTTTACACACATATTGCGTGTGCCGCAATAACTATGACATGTTTACTTTTCAAAATTTGAGAGTCTTTTTAATTGCGTGTGCCGCAGTGACTATGACATGTTTAGTTTCTAAAATTTGAGATTGTTTCCACACACAAAAAAAAATTGTTGTTTAAATACATCCTAGAACCATGCTTGATATTATAAATATATAATGTCGCTAACTTTATTTTTGCATACGCATTACATGTGCCATAGGTATTTTATTTTATATAAAAGGTAGACCAATTTTTTGCATAAGACCATTTTTTATGTTACTTGCAAAACAAGGGACACACCAACCGAGCGACAAGTGGCACTTCAAAGTAGTAAAGATTTAAGTTTTAAAAAAGCGGCAACCACCTAGAATTTAGTAACTTTTCCTTTCCTCTGCCTTTTTCTTTATAAATAGTAGCACTAAATACAAAATAACTAACCTATTTGGATATGTTTGGTTTTTATAATTTAAGATTTATTTCTAGATATTAAATCCTTATATGTCATGCAGTGGCGGAAGCAGGACTTCTCTCCAGGGGGTGCAAAAAATATACTATTTTTGTCATGTTTGTACATGTTTACCATTTTCATTTCCATTTTCAGCAACTTTTTCAAATTGATTCTTATACTTTTACTTTTTTTAACACTGTCATGCAAAATATTTCAGTTCCTAATATCAATTACTCTAATTCCAAACACCACAACCAAACCGCATAGCAAAACTAAATCACCAAGTTCAAAACATAATACATAAAATCTTATAATTACCGACTTCAAAGTGTATATAGTACAATGAAAGCTGATAAAGGAATGTCCACATTAGATCATATGCAAACAAACAAAGGTAGTTAACAATAAGAAGGCACTACTACTAATAGTATAACTACTGCTCTTTCCTTTAGGCAGGTGAGCAGGTCTAATCATTTCATCAAACAGTTGGTGTGCGTTCGAATCCGGACCCCGACTCATCGCTAACCATATCAAACCAATCTCATTAAAGATTATTATTATCTACAACAATTTACAAGATCAGTGCTAGCTTCACATGGCTAACCAAACATGTTTTCCTTTTTGTAACCAAAAAAAAAAGTAGAGAGAAAAATAAAAAAAATGTTTCATTCAATCGAAAAAGAGCATATTATCATAGCATTTCATTTTGAAGAAGACTGCTCTGTTAGCATGAAAGTTAGCAGGAGCAAAAGGAAGAAATCAGGACAGGAGGGCAAATAGGTACCGAAATGGCGAAATAACAAACGGCAGGGTTTGCCCGCGGTGGAGTCCTCATCGATGTCGCTGGCAGAGGGATGTCAGCCGGTGGCTGTGGAGTCTTCGTAGGTCACTCGCCGCCATTGCCGACTCGCTGGTCTTCTCTTGAATCTGGAACAGAAGGAAGAAAATCGCCGATCTTCTCTCGACTATCTTGATTCGAGGAAGAGAGAGATAGCGCCAGAGAAACCCTTTGTGCCGTGTCACCGTCAGGCCATCGCCCGTCGGCCAGAGAGGGATGCTAGAGAGAGTGGGTCAGTGGGTGAGAGATTCGGCCACAGAGAGAGAGAGAGAGAGAGAGAGAGAGAGAGAGAGGTGATGGAGAGAGAGGAAGTGAAAAGATTTTATTTTATTTTTATCTTTTTTGAAGTTCAGGGGTGCATTAGCACCACCTCGTCACAATGTCGTTCCGCCAGTGATGTCATGCCTAATTTTCCAACAAATGTCAAATCACTAATTTTACTTTTGCAAGCCCTCTGCCACAGTAACTGTTGTACGTAATATGTACTGGAACCCGAATTTCTGTGTGATATGTTTACTTTTTGTTTGGCTCAATAAATGGACTTCAGTCCAGCAACCTTTCTTTAAATTCATTTATGAAGTGATGCTCTATTGTTTCTTTAACGGATTAGAATACAAATCTTTTGTTAAATTTCATTCAGTGGTTTTGTTGGCCTAAGCTCTCTAGTAGAATGAGGCAGCATGCTTGTGTAATCAGCAGACCCATATCACAATACCGATCGGAATGAACATCCAATTTGCAAACCGGTTCCGATTGAAATGCTTGTCTCTTTCAAAAGGACGGGAGAATAATCAGCAAACATAGTAATAAGTCAATAATTGCACAATAGGCGGAGTTTTACTACAAGATATGTGAGAGGCGAAGAAATCCGAAATCCAAACAGAGAAAGTAACAGAACTAGAAATGGACATCTAAGAAACATCACCAACCTCTCAGTCCCTCCTTCATATTAGTAGCACACTCGTTTACTTGGGAGAGCAAAAACTTGGCAGTTTGAGGCCCTCCAAGAAAAGCTATCACGATCCATCTTAAACCTAGGTTTCCCAATAACATAGAGGTAACATAGTAATCATGCGAAGCATCAGACTCGTAAGTTTCGCCTCACTCAAATCGGCTCCATGCCTTCTTCTTCCTCGTCCTCGTACTCGCCTTCCTCATCGGCGGTAGCATCCTGATACTGCTGATATTCAGACACGAGATCGTTCATGTTGCTCTCAGCTTCAGTGAATTCCATCTCGTCCATGCCTTCTCCTGTGTACCAATGCAAGAAAGCCTTCCTTCTGAACATAGCAGTAAATTGCTCGCTGACTCTCCTGAACATTTCCTGAATCGAAGTCGAATTCCCAATGAAGGTGGAGGCCATTGACAGTCCTCTGGGTGGAATGTCACACACACTGGACTTCACGTTATTTGGAATCCACTCAACAAAGTAAGAAGAGTTCTTGTTTTGGACGTTGATCATCTGCTCGTCCACTTCCTTGGTGCTCATTTTACCCCTGAACATGGCTGAGGCAGTAAGGTAGCGCCCGTGCCTTGGATCAGCAGCGCACATCATGTTCTTGGAGTCCCACATTTGTTGGGTCAGTTCAGGGACTGTAAGGGCACGGTATTGCTGGGATCCGCGCGAAGTCAAAGGAGCAAAGCCCACCATGAAGAAGTGCAGACGGGGAAAGGGAATCAAGTTCACAGCAAGCTTTCGGAGGTCAGAGTTGAGTTGGCCAGGGAAGCGGAGGCAGCAAGTGACACCGCTCATGGTTGCAGATATTAAGTGGTTCAAATCTCCAACTACAACAAAGAGAGTGAGTATAGCAGTAAGTTTGGAGAAACATATTTGAAACACAACTGTCAAAATAAAATGCAGCAACGAGCACGACAATTAATTATAGTTGTAACAACCCAATTAGTTAATACATTTTGGTAAATAAGCTGCGAATGAGGCTTTATATAGTCACTCTTATTACCAAATATCATATACATCAGAGCACAACCACGAGCAAATAACATGAAATAAGGAGCGAAAAAACAACAGGGAGACAAGATTTCAAAGCTACATAAATGCCAATTCTATTAGGGTGGACAGGACCCATGTAAATCTTTGGCACTCCAGATAGCATTGCACATGTAGATCCTAAAAAGATAACCAACTTTGCATTATATCTCTCGTCTGTGGACCAAAATCTTTCAATGTCATAACAAATTAAAGGGACCACAGGTGGCATAATAGTGTTTGACAGCAACCTAAATAAAGTGTAACTTGGACCTACAACACATAACCTGTACCCTACGAAATCAGCAGGGTGATTTGAAACCACCAAACTTTTGTGATATTTTACCCACTCTAATATATAGTTCAAAAGCAACACCATAAACTGAGATATATCTGGCAGCTTATTTAGCGAAGCTAGATTAGACTAGTAAAAATACTGAAAATTCCACCGCAAAAACCGGAAAATAATTAGTGCTAAAGTAGGTTGATGGCTGCTTTTTGGAATAAGTGTATCAATAACCCAGTATGTTTTGCAATGTTGTGAAATGCTTTCCAAGGAGATAAATGATTATTTGATACTCTTTTCTTACCTTGCTAGACTTGTATCTGAATTTACTAACCAGAACAAGAGAAGAAATTAACAAGGAAAAGAAAAAAAGTAATGCAACTAATAAGCAGCATAAATTAGTAAAGCAACAACTAACAAATCACAGTAAACCACATCTACTACCAGAAAAATAAAGAGGATATACTCACAGCTAGGAGTGGTAAGCTTGAGAGTCCTGAAACAGATATCATACAAAGCTTCGTTGTCCAGCACCATACATTCATCTGCATTCTCAACAAGCTGATGGACAGAAAGGGTGGCATTGTATGGCTCAACCACAGTATCTGAAACCTTGGGTGACGGGAACACAGAGAATGTGAGCATCATCCTGTCAGGGTACTCCTCCCTTATTTTGGAAATCAGCAAGGTACCCATCCCAGATCCTGTACCTCCGCCCAGCGAGTGGCACACTTGAAATCCTGCAAAAAGAATTAACAATATTACAATTGATCAACATGGTCTCAGTGGTGCTTCTTAAAATTCTGATTGAACAGCACATTTAGTGAATCACAAGTTCCTAAAAACACTTCAAGAAACAACTCTCAAAATTTGATTCACTTGAGGAGATGAACTTGCCAAAAACAACTAGAAAGGATAGTAGAGAACATTTCCAAATGTCAAAAGGGATAAGAAAATAATGCGCTGCAACTCTGAAGAAAACAACCAAATAAGCTGCAGAAAAATCACTGTCCCTTGTTATACTTTTTACCATGGCTATTAGTGCATCTGTGCAAGTGCATACACAGCTTATATGCAATTCTTTTAATAACTTATATAGCATGCATCGCATGCCTGCATTTCGCTAATGGCATTGTTGTAATTCTACAAAAGTCACGATCTAATGCATTATGTACAAGCTTTCAACACTATAGTAAAGACTAGTTGCTGTGGTACAGCAATGCATGTGCAATTAAAAATGAAGTTGCAAATCTTGAAAAAAGTGGAAGTTACCACATTATAAAGGTTCTGATAAACTACATTTTTCAATATGAGCATTTCATATGTAGCATTCTTAGTGTTTAACACCAATTACTTAGCAATCGTCATTATATATATATATATATATATATATATATGGTATAGAAGTGTAGATGAGTGATCTAATCCATCCTTTATGCATACTACCTAACATGTCCACTCTTAAGTTATCCCAGTAGGTAGAATGCTCAACCAGAAGTCCAAAAAGTTCAGTTATACCTTGCAGACAGTCACAGTTTTCAGCTTCCTTCCTCACTACATCAAGAACAGAGTCAATAAGTTCTGCACCCTCAGTGTAGTGTCCTTTTGCCCAGTTATTTCCAGCACCAGACTGACCAAAAACAAAGTTATCAGGCCGGAAAATTTGGCCATAGGGACCAGTGCGAACACTATCCATGGTGCCAGGCTCCAGATCCATGAGCACAGCACGAGGAACAAATCTCCCACAGGAAGCCTCATTGTAGTAGACATTCACACGCTCCAGTTGCAAATCTGAGTTCCCAACATACCGTCCGGTAGAATCTATGCCATGCTCGTCACAGACAACCTCCCAGAACTTTGATCCAATCTGGTTACCACATTGTCCACCCTGAATATGGAGAATTTCTCTCATCTTTTACTGAAATTCACAATAAAACAAACTTAGATCACAAAAAATGGATGCATATGTGACATAAAGTAAACCAGATCATATTAAAAAGATCACAAGATATTCAAACTAAACACCAATCAACTAAATTTCACTAAAATAACTACCAAAAAATTGAAAGAAACACTAGGTTTTGAGAATCAAATTTTCATAAAGCCGCAAGTTAAAATCCATAAACATGAAACAGATTATTATAAAATATAATAGGTCCAGAACAAATCATGGATCAAAATATAAAAACAATTTCAGCCTCAGAGGTAATAGAGTCAAACATCAAATCACAGCTTGATTTTCATGAGTAAATCAAGATAATCAAAAAATCTATTAAAATGTGAGACATGATCCTCCAAAACCTTGTAGATCATACAGAGCATCACTAGAATAAAGCCGTTCCCAAAGCTGGCAAACCAAACAGGGAAATAGCACACCGGTTGCAATGCGATTCAGAATTCCACCAAACAGTTAAAATGCCGCTGATGTGCCGTGTTTAATTCAGATCTCTCACGTAAGAAGTTATTTCAGATTTCTTGATTATTATAATCAGATCACTCTACCGAAGAAGTCAACAACAATTAATCGATCACTACAGAAGTTACACCGCAAAAAACCCTAGAAATCACACGAGTTACATCTGTTATACAAGAAAAACACTGAACAACTGCAATCCAAAGTGGAAACAGGAAAATCAGACATTCAAACGCCTATATATCAAACATTGTCAACAAATCAACAATAATCGGAACAACTTCCAAAAAACTTCAATACTAGAACAAAACAAGTCAACATCGACATTCAATAACTTGAAAGGTCTTTCACCAGATCTACAGGTCTATCACCAAAACAACTGCAAAAAAGGGAGCGCATATCTTTCCGTGCACTCGCTTTCTCGCTAAAAGAGTGCATCAACGACAAAACATAATCTTTTCGCAACAAACCGGGTGGAAATGCATAATCAAAACGTGGAGAGTTGAGATTCTTTACCTTTTGGAATCGGGAGACCGATGGATCAGGAGAATGGCACTGCAAAGAGGAGGGACAGTGGGGGGAGTGGAGTGGAGTGTGTGGGGAAATGTGCACAGGCCTGCACTTTTTTTTATATTGCGGGAACTGAGATCTGACGGTTCTGGTTGTTTCCCTCCTATTTGTATGCCAGCCGTTGGATGCCGTCAGATTTTGGGGAGAGACGGTTGGGATGTGGTTTTGTTGGGGAGACAAAGACGGGGTTTTGAGTTTTTTGAACTAGGAGATGAGATGAGAGGTCTTTGTTACTGACGGGTATGCCCTTTGCTTAATGACTGCATTGCCCTTCCATTTGAATTCTTTTAAAAGTAAATTGCACTAAACCTCCTAAAGTTTGCAACATTTTCTTATCTAAAACTCTCGGGCTTCAATCTCAACACTTAACACCTAGGCGTTTGAAGATTGAGAAAGGCAGACGGCAGTTCATATAGAGGAGCAAAAATGTCATTACAAGACAACCACACCCAACAGCCCAATCGTCGTTACCCCCACCAACCACCCCTTCCCTTACCACCCCATAGCTGCAAACACTAGCTGTCTCTACCCACGCCCCCTCCAAACCCCAGCCTTGACCCCCCAATCCCCGCCCCTCTAACCCAACCACCACACAACACCAATGTCCATTACCCCCCATCATCCACAATTGATAGTCTCCCACCTTTGACTCCCCATCAACCTACGCACACCCTACATGCGCACACACATTGTCACCCCTTGCCCCCACCCCCTTCCCCAATCCCCATCACCACATCTCTCGCTCTCTTTTGATTCACACACACGCGCGCGCGCGACACGGAGACGATGAGTGGTTGTTAGAAGGTGAAATATATAGGTCAATGGTGGAGTACAAACCACTGAGCATCGGCATTGCTACAGCGGGGATGTGGTGATTTAGTGGTCATGATGTGGTTTGTGCTGTTGCAGTGCTGGGGTCGCAAGGGCAGTCTAGTGATGATGTGATTTTGGCAGCGAGGGGTCGTGAGGGGCAGACTATAGGTGAAGGGAGGGGGTGGGTAAGTGGGGGTGCCACCAGTAACTCTGTGGGGTGTTAGGTGTTTGGGGCTAGGTAAAAGAGGTGGCGGGGTCAAAAAAAGTGTGTGTGTGGGGGGGGGGGGGGGTGTTATGTGTGTGCTTGTCTTGAAAATACAAATGGTATTATACAAAGTTCCTACCATACTAATGTAACAAGTTTTACATCACCGTTTAATGCCACAAATAAAAAACATAGAAACTAGCCATGAGCTCATTACAAATATCCTAACATTCAAATATAATTAATGTTATACCAAAAGCAAAACAATTAGTCAAAAGTCAAATCTAACATCCAAAACAATAATCTTTTTGTAAGGAAAATGGTAAGTTTTTCTAAGAAACCCTAAGACTTAAAAATCTTTAAAATCTTAGGTTGCGTTTGGTAACACTTCTAGTTTTTGTATCCTGCTTCCAAAAAAGTAAAAATCAAAACCAGTTTAAATTTTTTTTTTTTACAAAAAACAAATGGGTGTTTGATTACCCAATTTTTATTTTGAGTTTTTTCTTTTGGGTGTTTGATTACCGACATTTTATTTTGAGCTTTTTCATTGGTGATGGTTTGCAGTGGTTGTGGTGGCCGACGGTGGTGGCGGGCGGTGGCTACCGGCCGCCAACGGTGGTCGCCGGTGGTGGTTGCCTGCCGTCGGAGGATGCTGTCGGTCACATGCGGTGGTCGCCGGTGGTAGGCAGTGGCGGTGGGCAGTGGGCAGTGGCTATCGGCGATGGGTTGGTGGTGGTGGTGGTCTCAAACTAAAACCAAAACTCTTTTTTGCAATTTTAAAAAACAGTCCTGTTTAAAAACTGGTTTTCAAAACTGAAGAAAAAAAAATTAAAATTGTATGCCAAATGCGTTTATTTTCTCCAGTTTACAAAACTGGAAAAAAAATTAAAAAAATAAGTGTTGCCAAACGGAATCTTAGTCTTCATTATCTCAAGGATAACATGTACATTATTAAAGTACTACTTATGAAAATCTCATTTCTCTATGTTTCTTCCCTATTTTGAGAGGAAATGGTTGGAGAGAAACAAGCCCAAACTTTTCTCCATTTTCTTTTCGTTTCTCTCCTAAAAAAAATTTACAAACTAGAGAGAAGGGAAGAACCGAGTCACTTTTTTTTTTTTCTCTCTCTCTTAAAAAAACTCAAAAATAGGCTACAAAGAAGACTACCGAGGGTACATATGTCACTAAACAGAATACAAAGGAGGGCAAAACGAACAAATCAAAATAACTCGAAAGTGAAGAAATCGTTGATAATCCTCCTTCCATCTTGTTCTTAATGTAATCACCGGATCAATGAATCTTAAATTTTCCTGCTAGTATCACGAGCGGGCACAGCGCGTTTACCGTAACTCTCACTTTTAATTGCAAGAATTCCAACTCGTGTAGCACACGACATTGAGAGCGCGTGGGAAGCACAGATCCTGTTGGGAGGAAAGAGACAAAAACAGGTCCAAGTATTGAGCAGCACGTCACATGAGATAAAGCTGTCGGCATGTGACCTGCCAACCAACCCGATCTCATAGATCTCCCTCGCTCAACTCTCTTTTAACCCTGGTTAAAGGCTGACCACATTCTCTAGTTAATCCTTGCTTGAGTTGGGGTCTAAGCATTTTTTTATGAGTTTTGTGCCTCAACAAACTTGGACAAATACACCTAAACTAATACTTTAAAATTACTTTTTTTTTTTTGAAGAAATTAGTGGTATGTCCATTTTAGAGCCAAAAAAAAAAAAATCTTTTCTTCAGACTGTCATCGCGGATGTCAATTTACAAATTTAAGTAAGTCTCGTACAGATTGAATCTTACTCATATTTTAAGGACGGGCTAAACTTTATATATTTGCCATAAAGTATTGCTCGAAAAAGATTTAATGAAGGTATATCTTCGAAGAATATGGAGATATATTATGTGGTGGTAGAGTGGAAAGTGTTATGATAGCTCTGAACTTGGGTAACATATGAAGATCACCAGATTGATTGATGTGGACGTGTTGGGCAATAATTGGTCATGACGAACGAAACTCCGAAATCTGATGGAGAAATCATACCATGATCACCAATACTGGAAACGGACCCCAACTCACACTTTCAGAAAAAGCAGACAATAAGATAAGGGGAATTAGTGACAATTTTTTTGAGTTTCTTTAGTGACAAAAGAGTTGATTTTGGCAGGGACAAAAGATGTGTAGATTAACCCACATAAAGATAATCTTAAAATTCAAATAAAATACATCCTTATAGCACTCTTCCTAATAGGAGATTAAAAATAAAAGTTTCATAACTGAACGGGCTTATTCCAAGGTGCACATTTCATGTTTGATAAAATGAGCGGTCTGGTTCACTTTTTGATTGGGAGCGTCAATTCCTATCTAATATTGGTAATATCTAATCTCATATCTCCCGATACGCACGTACGATTACAAAACACTACCTTATCAATTACAGAGTCGGACTGAGCGTAGAAGTTCACTTTCTTTTTTAAGTATTTTTATTTCTCGAATTGGCAATGAATAGTTTGGCATAATGAGTTATTCAATTCCAAGAACTTCATTCAATTCATTGGAACCCTTCAGAAAGTTACAATCTCATAATGGCATTTGACAATACAGTATAAACGCTGGAGTGGAAGTTACAAAAACTCAATGCAGTTGATTGATAGCCAAGTCTTCTACCACGGGCATACCAACAATATTCACGAGATATTAGTAATATTCGCGAATTTATCGCAATAAATCTATACTACCTATAAAAGTAAGAATATTGTAAATTATTTTTGGACGATTATGTCCTTCGTTAATTTCGCTAATAACATCCTACCCTTCATTTATGGCTCCCTTTTAAATTTGGTTAAAATTAAATAAATATCGAAAAAAGTATCTATTCTATATATTGGAAAATGAAAAGGATGATGAGAAAGAAAAACAAAACAAAGAAATTCCTTTATACTCCCTTTTCTATTTGGTTGAAATGAAAAAAAATATTGGCTAATGAATGTATTCTAAACATTGGGTAATGAGAACTGTGATATAACTTGCATTTTTAGGTTAGTGAATAATTAACTAATTGAAAAACTAAAATGCAAAACAAAACAAAGAAACTGAAATACGTGAAAAATCAGTTAAGAAACAAAAAAAACTGTTGAGAAAACAAAAACAAAAAAAAAGGGTTAAATATGCATCAAAAATGGGAAAAACAAACAAAACTTAAAATATGACATGAATTTGAATTGAAAATCTATTCAGTTATTGCAGTTGAAGACTAGATTTTTTATGCACAGTTCCATATCTACTTCTTATTCTTGAAATCAGAAACGTACATTAATTATAACATTATTATGTATTGTTTTATGTAATTGATTTATACACACATGCATAATAATTGTCTATATTCTGAATGATGGTTTTTGTTTTGGACATATACAATGTTTCAACAAGCTTATCAATGATTGTTTGTTAGTTAAAAACTCCCTATCCCTCTCTCACTACAAGAAATTTGCCATTTAGCGACAAATAAATTCTCGACGAACTTAAGTTCGTCAACAAAGGTAGATAAACGTTGACGAATACCGAATTCGTCGATAATAGTCCAATATTTCTTGACAAATGTATTCATTCGTCGATAAATCATTATTTTTATCGATGAAATTGTTAATTTGTCAAAATATGTTCAACGAGAAGTGGCCCGGGAAGGAAAATGATTTTTGGCGCATCTTTTGACTTACTTTTCACAATAAGCGACGAATATATTTCGTCAAGAAAGCAAAAAATAAATAAATAAACTCTGCTTTTCGCTTTCTTTATACCGCTTCTCTGTCTCTGTCTGTCTCTCTCTCTCTCTCTCGCCTCTGCTCGATCTGGTGTGCAACTCTCTCAGGCTCACTCTCGCCTCTCTCTAGCCGACGGCTACATGGACGCTCTCTCTCTCTCTCTCACGTCTCTGCTAGATCTGGTATGCGATTCTCCCAGTCTCAGTCTCAGTCTCACCTCTCTCTCTAGCCGACGGCTACATGGGCGCTCTCTCTCTCCCTCAAATAAAGATATGCCAAGAGAAGACCGGCCTGAAGAAGGTCTTCAATTCTCCTTCTTGTTCCAGATCCGAGAGAAGACCAGCGAGAGACCGGCGATAGTGGCGGCTGACCAGCGAAGGCTCCACCGGTGATCTCTTCCCGCTGCCACTGCTCTCCTCCGCTGCCGCTCCTACTGCACTCCGCCGCTACCACCTCTCTCTCTCTCTCTCACGGTGCCATCACAGTATCAGGTATGACATCCTTCTTTCTGTTCTTTTGTCAGTCACAGACACCACCAAACCACATTTCCTTTCTTATTCTCTTTCTCTTTCTTCTTTATTCTATCTCGCACACACACAACTAGTATAAGATATAACGTCTATAGCCAATTGGTTTCAGATCTCAGCGTCTCTCTCTTCATACAACATCAAATGTTGCCTAGGTATGGTCTCTTTCTCGCTTCTCTTGTTCTCAATTCTTTGTTTCTTCTTCTCTCATTTAAACCCTTTTTGCATGCAGTCACTTTGTTCATTGTCAAAGAGAATCGCCCCAAATTTGATCTACCTTGATCGCCTCTATCACCAATCTTAGTTACAGTTTTTGATGTCTCACACGTATATGTCAGGTATCTGGTTTTTAATTCTCTATCTCTAATTTAATATATTTCTTAGAAATTTAGGACCAATCAATTAATTTGAGAACCAATTTAAGATTACTGTAAGTTGCATATTTTTTTCAATGACTCAATTTTGCATTTTGATCAATTTTATGAGCTCTGGTTTTGGTTCAAAGTTATCCACCGATAGAATGTAGTAACTTGAGTGAATTCATCTATGTACGTTCATTTAATTGTTTATTGGCTTCAGTTACTTAATGGGTTGTGAATGTTTGCATTGGGTTGAGTTTACGGCTGATTGACCCCATTCTTTGTAGGTGTGTAGCGGAGGATATATAATTTTCTGCCATGGACTGCTCTATTATGATGCAGAAGTCGAGCACCAACCAGTTGATATTCGACAGTTTTTGTGATACTGGTCAGTAGCTAGGTGATATGGGTATATTTGGGTATGTTACTGGAGGCCTAATTCCTATACAACTGAAATTGTCGTGCAATGGCAAGTTTTTTTAAGATGCCGAAAAACACAAATTCTTACACGTAAATTATAGATCTTATAAATTTTTCGTGTATGTTCTAAACATAGGATATATCTATTTGGTAGAGCATAAGAATGGAAGTGGATCCATTCTTTGTAAGAGCAGATAATTCATTGCTTCACCTTGTGAGATTGTATCTTTCTTTGTTGTGGTGGAGAATTGTAGGGATTTGTAGCCTTGCCCTTCAAGTTGTTGTGCGAGCCTTCTAGGCCTGGTAGTTTCACTTTTTGAGGCCAACATTATGTCGAGATTCACTGTTGTAGTGTCTTTGCTAATGAGATTGACTGTTAGGATTAGCAGTAATATGAGGGCTGATTATTGCTTCATCGAGGTGGTGGAATTACTAGTTGGGGGAGATAGTTTGGCTTCTAAGCCTTTAGTTTCCCTGTATCAAACTGATAAAACACAAAAATTCACTCCGTATTCCTCGTACTTTGGTTTCATCTAATCAATGTTCTTGTGCTATCTGGTATATTGTCATTATACCAAGTTGCTTAATCAGTAGGGGTTCTAACTTTTCCTTATTGATCTCTTTAGTGACCGGTAATTTACTATTTTTGCCACTATGTAGTCGTCAATTATGATGCATGCCAAATGACTACTTTACCAATTACATTGACTATCTGTAGCTCCAACAACTATGTCCTCTAGTATTCTTGTTTGACTCAAGTTGAGTTTCTAATTAAGAAGTTGTTGTCGATGCTCCCATGTACGCTACTCTAATTTCATTGCTTCTGTCTTATATGCCCAAGTGTTGCACATGCTTCGTATTGTTTCGCATACTTTATGTTGGCTCATCGGTCATTGTGTGAAATTGTTGAAATTTTTTTTGCCAGGTACCTTTCTTTTGGCACAATGCATATGTTGGCTGCAAGTTCTACTGCCATCTCAGCTATGTTTGCACCGAGTACGTAACTAGTATTATTCAGCAAATACATAATATGATTCAAATACGTATTTTCCTGGATTAAGTAGAACTGCCTGAGCTGGACAAGGTATAAGCCATTGAATTGGATCACAATATTTAACAAGGACATGAACTGTCTCGTAAGAGTAGGCAACTCATTGTTTGTCTATAAATGGTTAAAAGGTGGACTGAATTTATAGAACAAGCGTCTTCTCAGTCAAAGCATTAATTATATACCCCATGGGCAAATTTTTCTTCTTGCATGCTTATCCAGTATTAGGTGCTTTATGATTTTGTGCATACAAACACAAGGTCAATACACCATGACTATTTATTGTATTGCTAGCTAATTAGATGTACAGCTTCAATTGCAGAATACTATTTGTAAGGAACTCTTTTGCTTGATACTTAATACTGTTGGCTTTGGGTTGTGAATATGATGATGCTTATTGTAGGGTGAAGCAATGAGTCTGGAATACCGGTATTCCAGACTCATTGCTGTAGTATACCATTTATTTTTCACCTCTCAATTTCCACAATTTTAATATATGTTGATTTTGTATTTTTTTTCTTGTTCGTTTAATCCTTCCACACTCCATTTCTGAACCATTTTTATTCTGGCTCAGTTCACTGCGAAATGGCAACCAAGAACCATTGCTCATTCTTACCCTGTCTCTCTTCTATCTTGGATGGTATACAAACTAGATTTTGATACAACCATAATTGATGATTTATTTAATTTTAAGTTTTTGGGGTTTGTGTGGGGGTGTTACATGAATTGGGGTTTTGATACATGAATGAGGGGCTTCTTTCTGGTGGAGTACTCCACCAGAAAGAAGCCCCTCGCTCAGTCAAGCACGTGCAACCAGCTCTGAACCTCAACAACAAACCTCATGCCTCCATAACTTCGTATATCTGTTTCATTATGTTTTCCTTTCTAGAGTTTTAATTTACTTTCCATATAGCATACATTCTCATCTCTTTTTTTTGCTGTGGTAAAAGGTCTTTTATTTACTAATGAAAAACATCAAAAGTCATCTTACATCTGAATCATTTGTCTTCAATTAAACAAGAAAACAAATTTAGCTCCTATCTCAGTGATGCAATACATTCAAAGGTATCTCCCAGTTTTGACATGGTTGTATATTAGTTGTAGATGCCACTGCCTTCTTCCAGCTCAAAATTCTATAAAATATCCATTTCTGAATCCTTGCTACAATCTCCTTCCTCCCTTGTTTGATTCCCTTGAAGATCCTTTGATTCCTTTCCTCCCATATGCCGTATATGGTGATTTCCAATGTGAGCTTGCATAATCTAGCTCTAAAACTCTTCCCCCTGAATTTGTTGCATGCAAATTGTAGAAATTGAGACCATGTGTTGAACTGCCCAGAGACTAGAATTTTGCTAAGCACTTGATTTTAGATATCTTTACTCCTGTTGCATTCCATAAAGATATGTTCAGCTGTCTCCTGATGTTGATTGCACATACTGCATTGATCATCTTCAACAATTTTCCATGCCTTTAGTCCTTAGTTTGTTCTTGCACAGCAACCACAATATGACACCACACTTTGGAATTTGTCCAGGAAACCAAATGATCTTCCACCATGAGACTGTAGGCTTGTGCACTCTGATAGCATTCCAAGCTGATTGAATACTAATTTTACCACTTGGATGTGCCAGCCATTTGATTTGATCCTCAGTGCTATTATTGTTAGGGAGTGCTGGCAATTGATTGGCTAATTGCTTTAGATCCTCTGATCTTATAGGTATATTCCATGTGCCATTCACCAACACCTCTCTTACCTTTAGGTTCATAGAGCTAGCAGCATCATAGACTATTCTTGTACCAAATTATAATAGATCCATTAGGCAACCAGTGTCAAGCCAGAACCATGTGTTGTTGCCATTTCTAATCTGATATTTAATTAATGGCTGCATTTTACCTCTCAGTTGGATCAGCTTTCTCCATGTCCAAGACTGCTTAACTGATGGTTTGAAGAATCAGATATTTCGGCATACATTCTTATCTTGATACATTATATCACAATAACAAGATTTAAAGTGAAAAGAATGGGGTGGGGTGGGGTGGGGTGGGGGGGGGGGGGACCCACTGTTTGCATGGCGATTTTGTGGCACATTTAACAAGTCAAGTTTAGTCCATAGCTTCCGGAAATTCTAGCCTGCCCTGATTAAAATCCTTTGAAGTCCAACCACTGAATAGCTCTAAACCAAGCTCCAACTATTTGGAAAATATGAACTTTATTTATAATAGAATTCCACCCAACGGAACTCGATGTTACTTTATATCTAATCTTTTTTCCCACAATCGCTTTCTTTAGCCGGCCTATTCATGGTCCAAGCTAGAACTACTATAGGTGCATCCTACATTTTAGTTCTAATTAAGGATACGATTGTATTACATTGATTGCCGGTGGAGTATTGCTTTTTAGATAGTGATTTCATTTGTAGACGTCCATTGTATATATGTTTCACTGAACAAGTTTAATTTCTTTAGCTATCTTATACTTGCTTCTTGAGAGGCTAAACATGATTGAGTAATTTGATTGTGCGCGCATTTGTGATAAGAAAAAAGATGTAATTGATTGTGGTGGATTGCATGGAGTATGTAGATCGAGGTTTGAGCAACATCTTAAGACGAATACTTCAATTCCTCTTTTCATTTTTAATGCAGGCTTGTGATCATTGTTCTTTTAGTTGTGGTGTTCTCGGATGCGATATATATACGGATCATCTTTGGACATGATATGAAGCAAGAGGTCGATATTTTATGTGTCACCGACAGGATGGTTTTCTTTTTTGGCATCAACATGTGCATTGTATAGTTCTAATTTTTACTTAGAATATATGTCAAGCTTTGTTGCTAAATGTACTTATGTCCTCGCCTTGTAACCAAGTAAATCTTTGTAATGCATAGCATTAGTTTTATATATTAGATTAAAACTTTTTCTACTATTTGTCGCTTAATCTTTCTATTATTTGTCATTAATTAACATCTTTAGAATTTGATACTTATCAAAGAATAAAATATTCGTCGCTGAAGGGGCAACAAGTAATGACAATTTTTTTTGTCGGTGAATGTAATTTTTTAACAACAAATTAGAGATGTCAAGGAAGATTTATGACGATCAATGTTTTTTGTGACGAATTTGAGTTTATCAACAAATGATACCATTATTGACGAAGAAAGTATGTCAAGGAAGAATTTTTTGTTTTATTGACGAATTTAAGTTCGTCAACGAATGTCACTATTATCGACGAAGTAAGTATGTCAAGGAAGTTTTGTGACGATCAAAGTTTTTCTTGACGAACTTGAGTTCGTCAACAAAGGCAACAATTAGCGACGAAATAAAGATGTCAAGGGAAAAAAGACTGACGATGACTCATTTGTTGACGAATCCAAGTTCGTCGACTAATTAATTCATTCTTGACGAACTTGAACATCCAGCGACAAATTCGAGCAACCTATTACGATGAAATAGTTCGTCGTTAAATATTGGACATTCCTTGACGAAGTAAAAAATCGTCAACAAATCTACTTTTTGTCGACGAACACATGTATTCGTCGAAAAATACATTTCTTGACGGCGAGTCTTTGACGAACTGCGTGACGAACTTTTTTCGTCACTGAATGTCTTTCTTGACGAATAAGAGACCTTTCTCGACGAACCGTGTTCGTCGTTGAAGGCCAATTTTCTTGTAGTGTCTTAATGTTTAAAGAAAAAAGGAATTGTCCTTCTCTCTCAATGCCGCAATCAATCGACAATAGTTCTCTCTTTGTAAACTCAATTGTTTAAACAAAAAAAAAAAAAATTGTCTTTCTAACGCTTTGAGTTCTTCTTTCTTGTTTATTGTTCGATGTAATTCTTTTTTTAAAATAAATAAAGAAAGCTTTATTTTGTCTTCTCATGATGAATTAAAAAAATAAAATCTAGAAAACTTACAAAAACCAACCAAAACTACGATAAAATGATAAAATTTATAAATCTTAAGTGTATACCATAAACCAGTTTAATAGGTTACAAAAACAAAGACGTGAATTGATTCTTTTAATTTCTCTATTTTCGTTTCTTTTCAGCAGCAACATCAAACATTTGTTCAATCAAGAAGCCTACAAAGAAGATTTCATTGAACTAATTACTATTGTGAATATCAAGTATACATTTCTTCTTGCAAGTCACAAAAGAAATAAAAATATAATTGAATTATAATATTAATATTATAATTCAATTATGTTCTTAGCATCATGTAAGCCTACGGCGGCGGTTTTTTCACTTTTCACGATGGCAACCGGCCGCCGGTGTAGAGCTTTTTCCTTGTAGTATTTGATCCAAAAAAAGCTAATGATATCAAATCAAAAATTACTCTCGATCAGGTTCACGTGCAATGCACGTGCTCCATATTAGTTAGTAAAAAGTTTAAACGGATACTTAACGTGATTAATTGAAAGACTTGCGAATAACTCATGAATATCGCGGATTTAACAAATTTATCGCGATATCTACAAATATATCACGACTAAAAGATCTTCCTTTTCTCTAACAAGGCATTCCCGCCGGCCAAATTCAAACCTGGTTATGACTAACGGTTTTGTGCCATCACCCCATCAGGAGTCTTGCTCAATTTCTGCAAAAGTAGTACATATGCAACTTAGCCACACATGAGCATTACCCGTATATTATGTCTCAATTCTTTTTACCCATCACCTAAACAACGAAAGAATTCTTATATTTTTGTTATTTCCAATACAAAGTTTACAAATCTTATATACTCAAAATTATTGTAACCTGAACGATTAATTACCGCATTATTTTCGACTTACGATACGAAATCTGTTGTTCTACCAAAATATTTTTCGATTTTTCCAATAAAGTTTATAAATTTTGTATACTCAAAATTATTGTAACCTGAACGATTAATTACCGCATATTTTCGACTTACGATACGAAATCTGTTGTTCTATCAAAATATTTTTGATTTTAATGACGAATTTCTCGGAGTAATTTTCGGATTCCGTGTTATTATTCATGCCAAATAATACCGAATTTGTGACTATGATCACAGGACTTGGCAAAAAAAAATCGAAACGAGGTGAGAGTCCATAACTGATGCCCGGGGCCCAACTAATACTAGTACTAAAATGTTCCACATAAAGCCCACAACACATGAGCCTCTTAAGTGGGCCTATAAAATGTTTCCCCGGTTCACAAAAATGTACTCTGATCTCCTCATCCAAGCCCTAAGAAGAGCCGAAAGAGCGGCAGTAGTAGCTCTGCACTTGTTGTTCTGTAATCCGAAAGGAAAAAATTTGGCTGTAACTTAGGTCGTAAGAAGGGCCAAAATCCTCCACATAGTGACAAAGATGACCACCAAATACGCTTAATGACCTTTTAAGTAGTGTTGCTTCAAAAGCGCTGCTAAAAATTTTCGTTCAAAGGAAAAATTTAGCCAGATGTTCATTCACTGTTGAGTCTTACTTTTGGCATTAATCACTAAGAGCAGACATCCTAGAAACCTGAAGTGTGGACATTGCTGGGGCAAACCATGTTCTGTGCATGGTTAAGGCCATCTCTGTTGTTCGGTTGCAATGGTGTGATATAGAGCATAGAAAGAGACAGTGGTGATTTAGGGTAAACATTGTATGTGAAAATTCAATGTACGATCCCCCTACGGTTTCTTGTAGATTCTTTTCGAAAAGTAGCCAAGGGTGCGAGAAATGACATGCTCTCTCAATTCAACAGCGCATTCTTTTATCCGATTTTCATAAACTAATGAAACACTAGATTGGCACACACTTGATAGTAAAATTAACTGAAAAGTATGCTTCAATTTCACAACCACAACCATATTGACAAAGAATCAATTCATTGATATCCAAACTGAACAAAAAGACGGTTTCTTCACACAACATCAGTGAACAGGACTCCTTTCTATCACACAACATCAGTGTAGTGTGCTGCTCCCTCTCACAGAAAGTAAACAGGACTCCCTCCTTTTCATCACACAAGATCAGTGATCCCTATCTCTCTCACACCTAATTCTCTGTATGCAACGGGTGTTTCACAATGCAAATCAGGTTGTTTGTCGTGATGCCGCCGGGAGAGTCTTGGCTGGTTCAAGTAAAGTAACAATGCCTCGCTCGGGATCAGAGTACTTCTTATATATCGCTTTCAGGTTGTTGTTTCGTTTAGCAGAGGAATGTAAGCCAATCAGCAGCTTAGCACAATCCCTTTTTGTCAACAGCAACGGAATAGGCAATAAGCAACACAACTTGATTGAACAAAAAACTTTGAACATAAAAGTAGCAAAATGCAAACTTATCACATACATCAGCTGTGTCTCTGAGAAACCCGTGTGCCATTTGAGCGTGTCATTCCAAACAGGGCTCTTGTTTAGGGTGCACCGAGCAGCGTAGACTGCTGAGGCAGCAACCATTGATGGACAGTACAGCACAGAGACATAATTCATCATCCCCAACTCAGCTAGAAAATAAACCATATTCTCCATCTGTTCACAAGTCAAATTATTAGTCACCAAATAAAACAATATGTGAAACAGCACAGAATTCCCAATTGACATACAGAAAACGGGTAAGAAAAATTAAAACTCACTTTATGCTCAAAGAGTGAGGCTTTGATGAATCGAACGAGGAAAACGTAAGGCGTAGGGACGGTTAAGTTCCACTCCAGCGCACCCAGAATTCTCTTCTCCATTGAAAGTACTTGTTCATGAGTATAAGCACTGTCTGAAATTTGCACAAAGTCATTCACCTCTGGTGCCCAAATTTCTTCGTACTTGGATGCCATAAGCATGGCACCGATCCCCACTAACTGCAACTCCTTCCTTACCACTCTCTTCGCGGAAAGATAGCGATCCAAGATGTTGACTGTAAGGTAAAGAGTCTCAGGCATGAGTTCAAATTTGTTATGAACCTCAGTCAACCAATCAACTAGGATGGACCTCATGCTGTTATTGATCTCAGGCTGCGAATCCATATAGTCATGAGCCCGGTTCTCATGCTACATCAAGAGTTCAGTTGGACAGCACAAATCAGAAACATGTACACTGGAACTACATAGAAAGATCAGACTTTCCATCTTACTAGGGTTGGTAGTATACCTCAGCAAGCTTATAGAATTTGTAAATATCCTCAACATACTCAACAACTGCCAACTCATTCTTGGCATCTTGAGCATCAATATCCATAATCTGAACCTTCGGTTTTCCAGTAATGCCGCAAGCAGCCTGCAATATCATTTTAGGATTGGATTAAACTTAGCTCAGAAATGAATTCAAGGAGGCACCGTAGCCAAGGAAGCAATCAACCAAAGAAAGTCCCGATAAGTAAAGAACAAACAAAAGGAACAGTACGATAATCCTCTTATAGCACAGAACAGAAACCCCAATTATACTGGTTTGATTTGTCTTACCTTGCTCCTAGCCGTGAGAGTTGAAGTAAGAGTTTGGGATTTCTTCTTTGATGACCCTTGATCTGCATTTTTTTTTATTACAACCTTCTCCTCCGCCTTAACCTTCTTGTCGGTGTCGGGGCTAATCTCAATCACCTCTTCAGGCTTTGGTTTGACAGTAACTTTCTTCTGAGCTACCCTATGTGCTCCTTTGCCTCCTTTGACTGCTACTGCTCCATCCACAATAATTCCCCCATCAACATTAACTACTGCTGGTTTCTGCAAATCACAAATATATTCAGATTAACATCCACATAAATAGAGATTTGGAAATTAGATAATTCTGAAGGACCATATTGTACCTTCTTGTTTTCTGCTGCTGCTTGTGCATTAGCAAGTAATTGTGCACAGAAACTCCTAAAACAATAGAAAATAGAATCGATACCAAGCAAAAGACTAATATAACACACACGCACACACACACACACACGCACAAAGATTTTTACCTTGTAACAGGGCGATTAATTTGCTTGCCATCCATTCCTCCACGAACCGGGACTAGATTCCCAATATCACCCAAAGCACGGCGGTTTCTGCCTTCAGCCGCCATGTTCTTCTGGTTAACACCCACATCAACTGCTTCACCTGAGAAAGTTGCATTTTAGTTACATGAAAATTATTGAAACCCAGAACAAAGTTTACCTATTATTACGAAAACCCCCAAAAAAGAAGACCGACCCAGTTATTGAAAAATCAAGAAACGCTGTGTCCCTCTTGTCTTTATAAATCATTATAAAGCTTAGACTTTCAAGAAATCAAATACACATTACTGACAAAGTAAACAAGAACACGCGAAATGACTAAAATCACAACAATATATAGAGACATGTAACTTTTTCTCGTTTTGTTTTAAAGATCAGATAGCAACCCATATAGATACAGAACTTAATATTCACAAGACCCTTAAAGACTTGAAATGTAAAGAACTCAACGACCCAATATTACGGTGAACATAGGAATCGCCAGTGATCCTAATAATTCCCAGTCTTAGCAATAATCAAATATAGCGATACCACTTCACACAGTCTCCAAAGAACTCAATGAAACAGTAATACAATCCGAGTAAAGACCATACAAAACCATATAAATGGCAATAATTCCCAGAAAGCACAATCTGTTTAATCATTACTTCGTTTTCATAGTTACAGCGACACCCATTAAAAAGCTTGAAATCTAAATAACTCAACAACCCAAATCATAAAAACACCCAGAAATAGAAGAACAAGGAGCGAGAGAGAAAACAATTATACCTCTGTTTTGTTGTTGAACTACGGGTCTTGAAGCCATTATAACAGCAGAAATCTTCAACAAAGCCCTAGAAAAAAGAAGCCTCAAAACACGCTCCTCCTTCTCTCTGCGTCTCTGTCTTTCGGATTTGCTCTCACATGGATAGTGAAGAGAAAGAAATAAGGGGAAGAGAGGCGAGGACCCCCCCTTTTTGAAGCTGAGTGGACCGACGCCGACTCGCAACGGTCATATTTCCAATTGAAGGGTGGCCGTTGGATTGGTGCCTAATCTGACGGCTTTGATTTGGGTTCTAAAATGGGTCTGACCCCTTGCTTTTTTTAGCCGTTGGGATGTTCAAAAGTTACCGTTGGTGTTAAATTTGAGTTGGGTGATATGATAGGGTGCGGTCTCATGGGATTATAGTGGAGCCTAAGGCGGGCCCCTACTGACACTTTGGATATATGATGATGTAAATGGTCGCAATAGAATTATAGGAAACAAACTAGTTTGTTTTTGGTAAGTGATTTTATTAGGCACACAACAAGAGTCTTTGGGCATGAATTTGGTATGGTCAAAGCAACTCTAATATGGAAGAAATCAGGTTGCCTGCGGAAAGCTAAAAAAAATTATTTTATGATCTTATAAGAATGTATTTTTGATTTGATTTAAGCTTGATTTATAAATGACCTTTCACCAAAAAAAAAAAGAAAAAAAAATGTTGATTTGTATTTGGAAAATCTTGTTTAACCTAATAAAATATCAAAATTAGCACTATTGTTTTTACACGAAGAGATTACTTTTGAAGAATGCCTTATTCTAAAAAGTAAAGTGCTGGATTATTTTTCCATGCTCAGGCTGCTTTCAACACTATCTACAAGAACGTCTTGCACTAACTTTATAGTTTATATTATAGCAGCATAATATTGACCAGTTACACTTGAAATGAAGTAAAGCTGATTTTGAAAATGAAATCTAGTTTAGAATATGGTTTTCAGAGCAGGCCAATACGTCTTTAAAGGGCTTTAAGTTGTTACACGAACAGAGTCTTCCTACACGTCTAAAGGTGGAACATGCCGCGTGCGGGACAACAAAATTCTAAGAGGAAACCTCTGACTATGATATCAAAAGCATAATCTAATCTTTTCAAAACTATATCCCAACTATTTGCTTCTATTGGTTGGACAAATTTTGACTGCTACTCGGTTAATCGAAAGATGCATAGAAACCCAAATATGTGGACAATAATTGCGTGCTAAATTCTTTTTGTGTCATTTTATGTCAACACCTTTAGCAACAACTTTTACTAGCATTTTTTTGGGTCGATGAATAATGTTACTAAAAATATTTAGCAATTATTAATTATCATTATTTTTTACTATCTGCGCAGCAGTCAATTTTTTTTTTTGGTAATGCAGTTGCATTGAAAACTACTACAAAAGAAACACCTATGCTATTAAGCATTTAATTTTCTCATCGAGTCAAAATGACCTTTGTCATGTTTAGAAGGTCATAGGTGCAAATTATGCAGGCCTTGCATCTGATTTTGTTCCGCAGAGATGAAAGAGATCATAGTCAAGTCACTGGTCCCCTGCCACACCAAGATCAAGAAGTTTGGCCAGATTAGTGCTGGCCCGCTGAGTCAATCATCACTGTGGGGTCAAGCTAGAGAGTCAAGTGTTCCTGCTATTATTGACTACATACACAACAAGATCAAGAAGTTTGGCCACATTAGTGCTGCCCTGTGGCCATACATAGCATTACAGGAAAGAGAACATGAGCTTTCGCAGTAATCATTTTACGTAATGCAAATTAATTTGGCACTGAAATCCACTTTATAATTCCACAAATGTAAGGAAAAAATACAATCACAAAGTTTTTTTTTATAGAAACCGAAGTTGTAGCTCTTTGTGTTATGTAATCATTCTAAGTTATTGGTTATGTTAAGTTATTATCTGTTTTAAACGTTTAAACTATTAGAAGATGAGAGAATGAGCCCAACAATATAAATCAACACGTGACCACCACCAAGTGCACGCCAAGAAGCGGAGTGCATGCATAGTGCAGAATGGACCAAATATGCAAGCGAGAAGAATTGAATAAAAGACCTTGATGAACTAGAGTTCTGATACCATGTTAAGTTACTAGTTGCTATTAAACTTAAGCTATCAGAAAATGAGTCCAATTAATATATATCATGCTTTAACAAGTCCAAATGTGGCTAGACCATTCGTGTGACACTAGGCTCTTTACATTTTTTTATTTTTTTTTTGTGTTAGAAACTTCCTTACATCCTATGTCCCTAGGTAATAAAGTTTTTTAAGAGCAACTTATGAGATTGCGTGATGTTCTGTGAGTAGCATTAATTAAATAAACCAAAAAAGTAAAAGTAAAACACAAATGGTGAAAAAAATACTGTTGGTTGGTTACTTTTTGTTGCTCTACACTATTAAACGACGGACGGTGTTCAAAACATGTCTTGTGTTTTGTTGGTGAGGAAAATCCAACCAGCTACGCCATTGTAGTTTCAGCATTATGTTTGACATATGGTTTCGCTGTAAATTTGGTGGCCACCTACCAAATATGAAGAGAAAGAAAGCCTATACGGAAGGCCACTCAACCATCTTACGTTTTCTCCGCTTAGTATAATATGTGAGATAGAGTTAGTTACCTCGTTCTTCATTGAGAGATAATATTGAGTGCGGCTTACAAGAGATGTCCAGTTGGATAAGGGTACCAGAGATTTTGGAATTAAACTCTTAATTGTGCTCTTGTACTCATTTTGATATTTGATGCCAAGAAAAGTGGGTTCGCAGTCGACGTGGAGGTGTCACAAGGAATGAAGTCCGAGTCAGATGTCAAGTGCGCTGATGTGCGACACAACAAGGGTGAAGTAAGGCAGAGACCAAGGGCTTCCCAGACAGAGCCTGAGGGTGGCAGTGCTGCCAGGGCGATGGCGCAGGGTGAATACATAACGACAGTCACAGTCCGATACTTAGGTCCAGAGTGAAGGTCATGTATGTTTCTCCCTCTAGAATTCTAGAGTGAGAAAGTGAAAATGTTCAGTCCCGAATGAATTCTCAAGACCCCTATTTATAGAGTTTGAGATAATGATGTCATCAGCGTACACGTGACGCTCCCCAGCCTAGGAGTGACACATCACAGAGAGGTCCACAGGTGCCTGTGCTTTACGGACTATTGGATCGCATATTCACCTCGTCTGTCTTGCATAGCGTCGCTCTGTCTGTCTAAAAAGACTGGCCCACACAACGTCGGTGTGGCCAGAGAACCCCCTTGATCTAGCCTCAAATCCAAGCCCTTGCAGAGTCCCACAGGCCTGGCAGCGGTGGGGAAGACCCGACGCCCAACTGCCAGGCGAACCAGCTACGATGCCCTCCGGAGACCTGTTCCCGTCTCGGAGTGACCCGGGGGTCATAGTCCCTAGGGGTGCTGATGAAGCCCCCAGTGCCGGAGCACGTAGGCCAGTCACGCAGACACCCTGGCGGAAATAGTGTCCCGGATGAGTCGCCTATTCCGCGGGCCGGGGTAGCACCCCGGAGGAGCCATCTACTTGGCAGAAGGGGAGTCTTCGTGCCAGAGCACTTAGAGCTCCCTGGCGAAGATACTACCCCGGAGGAGTCGACTATCCCTGCGGGTGAGTCCTTGTGCCGGAGCACTCAGAGTGCGTCAAGGTAGCATCCCGGCCAAGCCGTCTACCTGACGGGCTGAGATAACATCCCAGAGGAGCCGTCTACCTGGCGGAATTGGAGTTGAAAAGCTCCATGGCGAAGATAGTGTCGCGGAGGAGTCGCCTATCCCCGCGGGTGGGTCCTTGTGCTGGAACACCCGAAGCGCGTCAAGGTAGCATCTCGGAGGAGCCGTCTACCTAAAGGGCCGAGGTAGCATCCCGGAGGAGCCATCTACCTGGCAAAAAGGGAGTCTTCATGCCAGAGCACTTAGAGCTCCCTGGCGGAGATAGTGTCTCGGAGGAGTCGCCCATCCCCGCGGGATGCTGCACACTCCAGAGAGTGGGTCGAAGCATGTTCCACGACCAAGGCAAGGTGCGCATGGTATGGTGAATGAGTGCGGTACCCGGGAAGCATGTAACATGATTGTGGCTCATAGGCACGATGAAGTGTATATGGTGTGGTGCGCGGGCGCGGACGACGGGGGGGGGGGGGGGGGGCGGGCGACGGGAGTCGCTGAACTGTCGCGTGGACGTAGGGCACGGGCGATGGGAATCACGAAGTTGGCGTGCGGGTGTGGACGATGGGGGTCGCGGAGTTGGTGCGCGGGCGCGGGTGACAGGAGTCGCAGAATTGTTGCACGGATGCGGGCGATAAAGGTCGCAGAGACACGCGTGCGGGCGAAGGGGAGTCACAGAGATGACATCCGGACCAGGGGCGACGGGGGTCGCGGAGATGACGTTCAGACGAGGGGCGACGGGGGTTGCGGTGATGACGCCCGGACGACGGGCGACGGGGGTCGCGGAGCTGACACCCGGACGACGAGCGACGGGGGGCGCGGAGGTGACGTCCGAGCGACGGGGATCGCATGGTCCCTTGAAGAGTAGTGAAGGTACTAAGGATAGAGGTCAAAGGCCAACCCTTAGGGGAAGGCCAAGACCAACCTCGAGGCCAAGGTCAACCCCAAGGGGAAGGCCGAGGCCAAGGTCGAGGCCGAGGTCGACCCCAAGGGGGAGGCCAAGGCCAACCTCCTTGGGCAAGTGCCATGGCGCGTCAACGGGCGACGTGCGACATGCGACGGTCGCAACGTGATGAGGCGTCGCGTGAAAATGAGCTTCTTAGTGACGAAGTAACGTAACAAAAGTGAGAAGTGCACGTGACTTGAGTGTGCATGTTTTGACCAGTTGGAAGGGTTGAATATTGACTGTTGCTTGTGCGGATGTGTCGTGTAAAATGGTACCCAGTGGGCCTTTGGGTGAGACCAAAATAGGTTGGGAACAATATTCTTATGGACAGAAGAAGTTTGCAAGTCGTGTGACTGTAGGCACGTTATGGCCGAGCCACTTTAAACTCTTGTGTCAAGATCATTTTGCACTTACCTTTTTTCATATTGCAGTTCCCTTCACTATTTTTTCCATTATGTACCAAATATTTTCACTGCATCTGCATGAGCGATACTAACAAGTAGTATCATAGTGTTCACTATTTATTGCTATAGCAGAAAAAATGGTGGGCATTAAAATCGATGTTAAGTCGTTTCATGGAAAAAGTAATTTAGTCTTTGGCAAAGTATTAACAATGATATTTCCGTCCAACAAGGACTCATAAAAGCTTTAACAAGGTAAAAAACCTGAAAAGATGGACGTTGATCATTAGAAGGAGCGTGAGACAAAAGTTGTCTGTACAATCCATTATAGTTTGGCTTGTGAGGTCTAATATAGAGTGTGTAGGAAAATTCTCCTTCAGCCATTATGGGATTGATTAGAAAAAAGTTACATGTCAAAGTCTTTGACGAATCGACTGTATTTCTAAAAGCAATTGTAATAGCTACAGATGGATGACGATCCAGATATCAAAGATCCTTTGCATGTGAGAAAAAATAACAACAGAGTTGCTGAACGTTGAGGTTAAGATCGAAGAAGAAGATCTAGCTATTATTTTGCTTTTATCACTTCCAGCAGCATATGAGACCTTGAGAACGATATTGCTTGTCGAAAGGATATACTCATAGTAGATAAGGTGATCGCGGCCCTCTTGGAGATATATACACTCAAAGATTTAAGAGGTACTTACCATGTAGATGGCCTTGTTACAAGAGTATACCCGAAGTCGGGTTCAAGGCGCAACAAAAAAGTGGTAACGAGAAGGAAGAAATGGCAAGGACAAAGTTCAATTACAATCACGCGCACGAGATGTTGTCATATTCTACTATTGCAAAGTGAAGAGTCACTATAAAGATCAGTATCAATAAACGAGAAATGATTTGAAAGAATACAAGCCAAGAAGAAATTCGCAAGCAGTGCTTGTGTTGCCAAAGAGAAATTAGATAAGGGTGAAGCAGACGTTCTATCATGTTCATCACTAGTTTTGAAAGGTATTAGTTCTCTGGCAGATAGTTGGATACTAGACTCTGCATGCTCATATCATATGATACCGAACATATATGACATATGATGCCGGAAGTGTTCTAATGGGCAATAATGCTACTTGTAATACATTGAATAGACACCATACAAGTCAGGATGTTTGTTGAAGTGGTCAGAACTTAGCACGACACATTCCTGAAGAAATGGAATCATTGCATAAAAATACAACTTTAGAGTTAATACTACTTTAGAGTTAGTAGAACTGCCCAAAAAACAAAAGCTGTCAGGTGCAAGTGGGTGTTCGAAAAGAAAGAAATAGTTTCTCAATTAGAAGCTGAAAAGCTCAAGGCAGGATTAAAGGCAAATAGATACTCTCAGAAAGAAGGTCTTAACTGTAACAAAATTCTCTCACCAGTTATAAAGTATACATCTATTCGAGTTATTTTGTCTATTGTGGCTATGTTATACTTGGAACTTGAACAATTAGACGTGAAAACTGCTTTTCTTCATGGAGATTTCAAAGAAATGGTTTACATGCAGTTGCATGAGGGTTTTATAGAACCCAATAAAGAGAACCATGTTTGCAACTTGAGAAAATTGCTTTACATTTGAAGCAATCTACTCATAATGATATAAGCGATTTGACTTATTTATGGTATTAAACGGATATACTCCATGAGTATGATTGTTGTGCTATTTGAAAGCACTTCTTGATGGATCACATATTTTTTTGACATTACATGATGATATTAATTGTTACAAAGAGTAAATTAGAAGTTGCTCAACTGAAGTTTTGCTGAGTGTAGAATTTGAGATGAAAGATCTCTAAGCCACTAAGAAGATCAACAATCGAATAAGCTACGGATAAATCAGCAGAAGTGCAATCAGAAACTGCCGGAGAGGATTAGCATGTTTGAAGCTAAACCAGTGAGGATACCATTTGCCGCCTATTTTAAGTTATTTGTACAGCTAAAGGACAAGGTGGAGCTTATGTTCAAAGTGCCTTATACAAATATAGTATGATGTCCTACCAATGATATGATTTGTACGAGGCCTGACGTCTCTCAAGCCGTTATTGTTGTTAGGAGGTAGATGCCAAATCCCGGTAAAAAGCATTAGAGTGCTGTGAAATGGTTTTGGAAAAGTTATACTCGTTACTCATAAGTTTTGGGTTTAACACAGTCGCTACCCCCTTACTCAAAAAATTACACTAACACCCTTACTGTTGGATGGTGTTGTGTTTTTAGTTAAAATAACTTAATTGCCCTTATAGGAGCAATAAATTTTTTAAAGGTTAACCCTAAGTTATCTTAATATTAAAAATAGTCCCACCTCTCCCCAATAGCAGTCCACCTTCCTTGCCCATCCTCCATCCTCCAACCAACACCAACCACCCACCCTCCTCGCTCACCCACACCAATCTCCACTAGCCACCACTACCACCATCCTCCATACACAAACCCATAACACAGCCACCCGTCACCCTCCACCAACTCTCACACACAAAACCACCACACATACAAACGCACACACATGCACACACACACACACACCCACAACGCCCCTATACACCCCTACACATAGACACATATGTCAAGCACGCACCCACAACCCACACCTCCTACACTGTCGTCGCACACACACACACCCCCACGATGCCATCTACGAACACCTACACATGAAGACATGAACTCTCTCTCTCTCTCTCTCTCTCATTACACACACCCACTCACCACGACCCACACACATACACACAATATCATAGGAATTGTTCTTGTGTGTGTCATTTGTGTGTGGGGTAAGAGGTGGGTGCACTAGTGGTGGAAGGAGGGGGATAGGGTCGTGAGTCGTGACCGTGGGGTGTATGGGTGTGGGTGCGTGTTTGTGTATGTATGCGTAAGCAGTGTGAATGTGTGTGTGTGTGGGTGGTGGGGTAGAGGGTGAGAGCACTTATGGTGGAAGGGTTAGGTAGACGGTGACGACTAGGGGTGAGCACGGTTCGGTTTGGTTCGGTTTGGGGGTCAAACCGCAAACCGAACCAATGGACCTCGGTTCACAAATTCTCAAACCAAACCAAACCGAGACACCTCGGTTTGAACGGTTCGGTTTGAACGGTTCACTCGGTTCAAATTGAACGGTTCGGATCGGTTTTAGCGTAGTTCAAACATTATTCTGTTTCAAGAAAAAACAATAGATTGGAAAAGTGAAAACCCAACAAACACCAACATCTTCACATGTACAGGATGAAGTTAAGAACAATTGATTCAACATGTAAGATTGGAAAAACTGGAAACTGAAATTGGAGGTTAATTATGAAACTGGGTACCTCTAATGGGGGGAAGAACAATGAAAAGTGAAAACCCAACAAACTCGTGAGCTGTCTTGCCAGTTGCCACTGCTGCCGGCTTCACCACTGCTGCTGTCCACTGCACTGCTGCCGGCTTCACCACTGCTGCTGTCCACTGCACTGCTGCTGTCCAGTTGCCACTACTGCCGGCAACAATGAAACTGAACCGAACAAATGAAGGAGAAGAGCAGAAGAAGATGAGGAGCAGAAGAAGAGTTACCCAGAAGAAGAAGAGTTACGGCTTCACCACTGCTGTGTTTGATTTTCTCTGTGGGTGTGCTCTGAAGAAGAAGAGGAGCAGAAGAAGAGTTACGGCGTCGGCAAATGAAGAATTGAAGATAAGGGTTTTATTTAGGGCAAACATATTAAATTTACCCTGGTTAGTTAGTTAACCATGGTAAGGTATATTATTTTTTTAATGGTTATATAGTCATCGGTTCGGTTCGGTTCATAGCCGGTTTGAAAATCCCGAACCGTGAACCGAACCGAACCGGCCTCGGTTTGAAAATCTCAAACCAAACCGTTCGAGCTTATCAACGGTTCGGATTCGATCGGTCCGGTTTCATCGGTTTCAATGGTTCGGATCGGTTTTATCGGTTCGCTGCTCACCCCTAGTGACAACCGTGGGTGGTTCAGGGCTTTAGGTATATTCGGGTTCCGTTGTATTTTAACAGCAACATTTGACATTAAAATAAGGAAGGGGGTTTTCGATAAAAAAGGATGTCAATGTCATGGGTGGTCATTGTAATTTTTTAGATAAAGAGGGTGGCGAGTTTATTAAACCTAAGACTTAGGGTATTAAGAGTAATTTTTCAATGGATTTTTCGGTACGTCAGAGGCATAGTTTTTTTTTTTTTGGGAAATTTTCAGACTTGCATTATGGTATTATGTTTGATCGGAGTGGTGCTTTAGATTGGGTTGTTGGTTTTGTTGATTTGCATTATACTAGAGATCTTGATTCAAGAAGGCCCAAGACTAGTTACATCATCACATTTTGTGAAAGGCCCATTTGTTTGAGGCTGGTGTTACAGTCTAAAACAACATTATCTACAAATGAAGCAAAAAAGCGTGTTCCCAACCCATTCTGGTCATACCCAAGGGCCCACCAGGGGTCCCGCCTCACGCGAGCACATCGACATTGTCAACGATCAATTTTCCAACGTATCAAACCGGTCAGCGCCCGCACGCCCAAGACACGTCTTTTCCTCGCTTCACGTGCTTCGTACGCGACTTAGACATTTTTATTTCGCGTCGACGTAACTAACGCTAGTGCGATCGTCACGTCGAAACCACCCGAGCACCTTTTCAACAAAAATATCGGCCGACGGCGCATTTGGAGAAATGGGGTCAAGGGGGAAAATGGCCTTGGCCAACCCCAGGGGGTCAGCCTCGGCCTTCCCCAGGCCATAGGGGTCGGCCTCGGCCTCCTGGGGGGCTTGGCCTTGGCCACTTTCCCCCGGTGGTTCACCCCTTTCCCGCATACCCTTTTTTTGTACTTCTTTCCCCTCGTACGCTTCGTACGTAACCTAGACACTTTGATCGCTACGTGGGTATGATTCTTGGCAACGCGCTCGTCATAACACAACTTACGGATTCGTCATTGCTTATCAAACCACCTACCGACGGCGCACCCGAAGTTCGCAAAAGGAGAAGTGGCCTTGGGCTCCGAAAAATGGAAGATGGCCAAATGACCTTGGCCAACCCCAGGGGGTCGGCCTCGGCCTTCCCCATGCCATGGGGGTCGGCCTCGGCCTTCCCCAGGCCATGGGGGTCGGCCTCGGCCTCCTGGAGGGCTTGGCCTCGGCCATTTTCCCCCGGTGGTTCACCCCTCTGCGCAAACCCCTTTTCGCACTTTTTTCACTTCGTACGCTTTGCACGTGACTTTGACATCTCGTTCGTCATGTAGGTACGATTCACGTCGACACGCTTGTCATAATGCAACTTTCGGATTTGTCTTTCCTCATCAAACCACCTACTGTCGGCGCGCCCGAAGTTCACCAAGAGGGGGGAGTGGCCTTGGGCTCCTTCATGGGAGTTGGCCATTTGGCCTTGGCCAACCCCAGGGGGTCGGCCTCGGCCTTCCCCATGCCTAGGGGGTCGGCCTCGGCCTCCACGAGGGGTTAGCCTTGGCCTTCCCCCCATTTTGGCCAATGGTCTCTCATCCCGCGCGCACTTGTTTTCTCGAGTCTTTGCACCTCCGCGATATTCACGGACGTTCGTACATCAACCTCGCTACGTTCGTCGTGCATCAACCTCACGACGTCCGTCGTGCATCAACCTCGGGACGTCCGTCGTCGATGACCGCACACTGCTCCTGCGATCCCATCGCCCAAAGTCGCGCACTATCACCGAATGACCCGTCGCCGACGACCGCATACCATAACTACCAACTTTGTCATTACTATATGTTGCATTCATTATCTTGTTATGACAGGCACACTCAGCTCACATCTCGTCTTCGGGACACCCGATGCGCGCCCTTGCGCCATTCTCATGATACGTGCCCCGGCACCAAGTATTGCTCAGCGACGTTCGTCGCCGCGCCCTTGCGCCATTCTCATGATACGTGCCCCGGCACCAAATATTGCTCCGCGACGTTCGTCGCCGCGCCCTCGCGCCATCGTCATGATACGTGCCCCCGGCGCCAAGTATTGCTTCGCGACGTTCGTCGTCGCACCACTTTCATAACACGTGCCCCCGGCACCAAGTATTGCTCCGCGACGTTCGTCGCCGCGCCCTTGCGCCATTCTCATGATACGTGCCCCGGCACCAAATATTGCTCCGTGACGTTCGTTGCCCCGCCATTGCGCCATCGTCATGATTCGTGCCCCCGGCACCAGGTATTGTCTCCGCGACGTTCGTCGCCGCACCCTTACGCCATTCTCATGATACGTGCCCCGGCACCAAATATTGCTCCGCGACGTTCGTCGCCGCACCCTTGCGCCATTCTCATGATACGTGCCCCGGCACCAAGTATTGCTTCGCGACGATCGTCGCCGCACCACTTTCACAACACGTGCCCCAGGCACCAGGTATTGTTTCGTGCTATAGGCACCGCGCTCATGCGCCACAATCATGTTGCATGATACCGGGATGGGCTCACAACCTTATAGCCATCGCCGTCTCAATCACAAGGGGGGCTTCGGCCTCGTACCGGGATGGGCTCACAACCTTATAGCCATCGCCGTCTCAATCAAAATGGGGGCTTCGGCCTCGTACCGGGATGGGCTCACAACCTTATAGCCATCGCCGTCTCAATCAAAAGGGGGGCTTCGGCCTCGTACCGGGATGCGCTCACAACCTTATAGCCATCGCCGTCTCAATCACAAGGGGGCTTCGGCCTCGTACCGGGATGGGCTCACAACCTTATAGCCATCGCCGTCTCAATCACAAGGGGGCTTCGGCCTCGTACCGGGATGGGCTCACAACCTTATAGCCATCGCCGTCTCAATCACAAGGGGGCTTCGACCCTCGTACTGGGTTTACTCTGACCATGCCGTCATGGTATGGTCAGTCTTCTCAGACAGGCAGAGCGACGCTGTGCGAGGCAGGCAACGCGAATTTGGGAACTGGCAGTCCAACGGAGAACCGGTATTTTGGGACCCCCTGGTGACGTGTCACTCCGGGGGGACGACATGTGGCACTTTATGACATAAGCACATTGTTTTCTATAAATAGTGAACTTTACAACTCAAAAAAGGACTTCTTCTTCATTCTCACAAAAATCACTTTCTCACTCTAGAATTGGAGAGCTCTTGGATTCTAGAGAGAGAAACATAAAATTGGACATAGCTTAAGATCGTAACATTGGACCTCGACTCGGACCCTGACTTGGACTATCGACTGCCGGCCCTGTTCGTCTTAGCCTTGCCTTCACAGCACTGCCATTCCTCACGGCCTGTCTAGGAAGCCTTGCTCACTTTGCATACTTGGAAGCTGACACGGACTGCAGCCTTTGTGGCACCTCCACGTAAGTACGAACCCACTTTTCTTGGCATCATTTTGGCGACTCTGCTGGGGAGGTGAGCATCGTACTGCAGTCTGTCTATCTTCCGTACTCAGTCTCTATGCCTAGACAACGAAAAGTTACGAGGGCTGCCAGCCAGGGCCTTATCCATGCCGTGCAAGAAGAGGACCACTCGGGTGAACAAGAGGGGACCAGTGCTGTGCGTCCCCAAGACCAGCCACAAACTACCGCACCTGACATACAAGTTGCAGTCAATGCGGCCATCCAGCAGTTTTCGCCCACTATAGCCACTCTTATGATAGCCATGGTAGAAGTGCACATATCAATCCAAGTCTTGACTTCACAATCACCAATTTCCCAAAGCCTTAGAGCTCTGCACCTTGTGCCCATTACTCACCCCATGTTATCCCAAGATCCAGGTTTGGCCCCTCCTGCTCATATGCAACCTTCAAGGCCTGGGCTAGTTTTGGACACTGCTCAGGTCCCAGTGTCGCGACCACCGCTGCCTTGGTCCTCCGGCCCTCGACAGTAGGACTCGCGGCACCTCAGTCCCCGGCGCCACGCCTTGCCCTTGTTCGAAGCACTCCGGAGACTCACGAATCAATTGAGATGGAGCCTAACCAGAACATAACTAGTCGAAACCTAAACACAAGTCATTCCCCTGGCTTACTCCAGTCGACTTTTCCTGACGACCGGCCTCCAGCAGCTGACACTACCCATGTACAAACCATGCCCCAACAAGTTGCTCACCACCACCAACCCCTCTCTACCATCGTCATCCCCTCAATGCCTCAGGTTGTACCGTCTGGGGGCTCTGGTGCTCAGATCATCACGACAGGGCACAAACCCTCACATGCGTCGTACGTCACTAAGCATGACCTTGATGCCTTCCTTCACCGTCTCAAGCAGTCATCCTTACCCTACTCCCCATCTAAGCTGTCAGGCCATGCTCCCTACTCTGGCAGCCTCGCTACCAAGCCTTACCCCGTCAAGTACAAGCAACCATCCTTCACTTTGTTCAATGGCAAAGAGGGCAACGCCCGCGAGCACCTCACCCATTTTGCTGGCTCCCTGGAGCACTTCGGGGAGGACGACACTTTGAAGCTTCGAGAATTTCACAAGTCCCTGACTGGCCTCGCCTACTCTTGGTATCACCAGATTCCCGACAGTACTATCCACTCATGGTCCGACATGGTCCAGCTCTTCCTTGACAAATTTCACTATGAGACGGAACGTGTGACCATCGTTGACATCGCCGGAATCCGCCAGAACCCCGGGGAAGACCTCAACACCTATGTTACGCGATTTCATCACAAGTGCTTGGAGTGCACTGACTTCAGCAAGGATGAAACCCTTGTGCCCATTTGCATCAAGAACATGAATGACATCTACAAGGTCTACCTTGAAAACCTTCAGCTTCGATCTTGGGGACATCTCAAGGAAGCTGCACGACGCACCTATGATTCGGTCGGTCCGTCAAAGACCCCAAAGCCCCAACCTCATATTGCCTTGGCCGCGACGATGGAAGCAGCTAGTAACGACGACAACAGCCGCAAGCGTCAGTCCCAAGGAAGGGACGGACGTCCTGACAAGAGAGGGCAGCCGATGCCTACCCCGGACTACCCGTGCGACTTGAAGATTGTTAGAACTCTCCTCAAGACATGGATCGGAAACAATGCCATAACCCTGCCCAATGTCGACAATGAACCTACCCCGGAAGACTTAGCCCATCACAACTACTGCCCCTATCATCGAAAGGTCGGTCATGGCCTCAAGTGGTGCAGGGGCCTCAAGTTTGTCTTCGCCGACAAGATTGCGTCCGGAGAGCTCAAACTCTAAGTACGGGACATATGACCTACCCGACCAAGCCTTGGCATGCCTTAGTGCATTTTCCACACTTGTAATTTTTTCGTTCATTTTGCAAGTTTCCATGTACATCATACCCATGTATCAAGGCATGCTGCCTATCCTTCGTTATCAATGAACTTAGATTTTCCAGACTTAGAAAATTTTCAAGCTACATTGTTCTTGCACAAGTCTATTGATATCACCCTTCATGCCATCACACACTCCCTTGGGGGCTTCACCCCTTCCCAATCCCTTCGGCCTCACATTGCAACGACTTGGTACGTGGTGCGCGGGGTGGCTCGAGCCCGTTACTACGGTCGCATCATCATCCTCCATCTACTTTTCTTGACACTTAGAAAAAAAAATTCATTTTTTTCGCACCGGTCATCGATGATCATCCTCAGTGGTCTCCCTCGGCATCCTTGTCTCGGCCCAACACTTAGAAAAAATTTCATTTTTTTCGCAACCGGTCATCGATGATCATCCTCAGTGGTCTCCCTCGGCATCCTTGTCTCGGCCCAACACTTAGAAAAAATTTCATTTTTTTCGCAACCGGTCATCGTTGATCATCCTCAGTGGTCTCCCTCGGCATCCTTGTCTCGGCCCAACACTTAGAAAAAATTTCATTTTTTTCGCAACTGGTCATCGATGATCATCCTCAGCGGCCTCCCTTAGCATCCTTGCCCGACCGAGCTCAAAATTTTTTTCAACACTTAGAAAAAATTTCAAGTTTTTCATCTTCCCCACTACTCTCCACATTCAAGCTCTCATCACTCTCCCTCACACATTTTCCTCTCCTCCCTCACCATCCAACACCTCGTCACCTTTTCCCCACTTCACACATCACTTCTTTCTCCATTTTATGGAGCAAAATTTCATACTTCTCTCATTCTCTTCTTGTGCATTATGAAAAAAAAAAAGTCATTGGGGGTTCCCTCTCCTTATGAAGGCCAACAAACAAACAAACAAACAAAAAAATTTTTTTTTTTTTTGGGCCCCACCCCATCACCCCACCCACCCACCCACCACCCAGGCGCCTGGGCAGCCTCCCAAGTTCGGGTAGCCCACCCCCCTTACTCTCTTTTTTTCTTTCCCACATGGGTCTCCCCCACTCATCTCCCTCTTCTTTAAAGTCAATGCATTAAATGCCCAAAGACAAGTCTCACTCTTTGTCCTCTCTCTCCAATGAATAACCATTCAACCTTTCTCACTTTTTTTTCTCACCCGTGAAGACATCATCTCACACTCTCCCATGAATCATTCATCATTCTCTCTAACACCCTCTTATACAATCTTTTTCTCTCTCATTTTATTCTTACTTTTCACCTCTCTCTTCACATTACTCACCCCCTTCCCACGCCCCTCGGCCTCGGCCTCCCTACCCCCTTCCCCTAGGCCGACCCCACTCCCCCACCCTCCTTATCATTCTTCATTTTCTCTCATTCATTACCCACTTACAACATTTGTTTTTTTCACTTACATGCTCTCTCTCTCTCTCTCTCTCACATTTCACGTCACACTTCACGTTACCTCCCCTCCCCCCCCCCCCCCCATCAACTTCCCCTTATCTCACCCTCCCCTATCTTCCCACACACTCACACTCGGCCTCGGCCTCCCCACGCCCCTCCCCCAGGCCTCCGCACCTTCATTTTTTTTTCTTTCTTTCCCTTATTTTCATCTTAACACTTCCTCTTTCCTTTGCACTCTCTCAATAAATACAACACACCCAACACTTTAACTTTCACTCAACTTTTTTTGGTACACAACACTAAACATTTTTTTATCCAACCAAAAACAAGCACCAATATACCAATATATATTTTTTTCACAAAAAAAAATTTATGTGCTTTGGGACGACACTTCTTTGCCCCGTTACCCATTTTCTCTTTTTTTCCATACTTAGAACTTTTTTTGCAATTTAATCATGCCCCGTGTTGCGATGACCCCCGACGTCAACGTCCTTGGTAGGTGGTGCGCGAGGCAGCTCGAACTACCTACTTCTATTCATTGTTCAAATGTCAGTCGCCAAACCCAGGCACCGCGACCCCCGTCGCCCGGACGCCACTCCATGACCCCATCGTCCGGATGTCATCTTCGCGACCCCCGTCGCCCAGACGGCACTCCGTGACCCCGTCGTCCGGACGTCCTCTCCGCGACGCTCTTCGCCTGGACATCATCTCCGCGATCTACACGACCCCTGTCATCCGGACATCATCTCCGCAACCCCGTCGTCCGGACGTCCTCTCCGCGGCGCTCTTCGCCTGGACATCATCTCCGCGATCTACACGACCCCTGTTGCCCGAACATCATCTCCGCGACTCCTGTCGCCCGGACGTCATTTCTCCGACCCTATCACACCTCGTCCGGACGTCATCTCCGCGACCTCCGTCGCTCGTGCGCCGACTCCACGACCACGCTCATGCGCCCTATCGTTGTGCTCTTATGTCAACGCCCAAGCATTCCAAGGTCTCAATAGGTGGTGCACGAGGTGGCTCGAGCCACCTACTCTTTACCTGCGTCATTCAGAAACGACGTTAGCCACTCTCCGGCCAAAGAGCATAATTTTTTTTTCTTTCTTTTCTTCCAAGTGTTTATGCGTGCGGCGCCCGCTCGAGTCGCCCCTCCGCGCACACCACACGCAGGGGGCTTATGTTCCCAACCCATTCTGGTCATACCCAAGGGCCCACCAGGGGTCCCGCCTCACGCGAGCACATCGACATTGTCAACGATCAATTTTTCAACGTATCAAACCGGTCAGCGCCCGCATGCCCAAGACACGTCTTTTCCTCGCTTCACGTGCTTCGTACGCGACTTAGACATTTTTATTTCGCGTCGACGTAACTAACGCTAGTGCGATCGTCACGTCGAAACCACCCGAGCACCTTTTCAACAAAAATATCGGCCGACGGCGCATTTGGAGAAACGGGGTCAAGGGGGAAAATGGCCTTGGCCAACCCCAGGGGGTCGGCCTCGGCCTTCCCCAGGCCATAGGGGTCGGCCTCGGCCTCCTGGGGGGCTTGGCCTTGGCCACTTTCCCCCGGTGGTTAACCCATTTCCCGCATACCCCTTTTTTGTACTTCTTTCCCCTCGTACGCTTCGTACGTAACCTAGACACTTTGATCGCTACGTGATTATGATTCTTGGCAACACGCTCGTCATAACACAACTTCCGGATTCATCATTGCTTATCAAACAACCTACCGACGGCGTACCCGAAGTTCGCAAAAGGAGAAGTGGCCTTGGGCTCCGAAAAATGGAAGATGGCCAAATGACCTTGGCCAACCCCAGGGGGTCGGCCTCGGCCTTCCCCATGCCATGGGGGTCGGCCTCGGCCTTCCCCAGGCCATGGGGGTCGGCCTCGGCCTCCTGGAGGGCTTGGCCTCGGCCATTTTCCCCCGGTGGTTCACCCCTCTGCGCAAACCCCTTTTCGCACTTTTTTCACTTCGTATGCTTTGCACGTGACTTTGACATCTTGTTCTTCATGTAGGTACGATTCAGGTCGACACGCTTGTCATAATGCAACTTTCGGATTTGTCTTTGCTTATCAAACCACCTACCGTCGGCGCGCCCAAAGTTCACTAAGAGGGGGGAGTGGCCTTGGGCTCCTTCATGGGAGTTGGCCATTTGGCCTTGGCCAACCCCAGGGGGTCGGCCTCGGCCTTCCCCATGCCTAGGGGTTCGGCCTCGGCCTCCACGAGGGGTTAGCCTTGGCCTTCCCCCCATTTTGGCCAATGGTCTCCCCTCCCGCGCGCACTTGTTTTCTCGAGTCTTTGCACCTCCGCGATGTTCACGGACGTTCGTACATCAACCTCGCGATGTTCATCGTGCATCAACCTCACGACGTCCGTCGTGCATCAACCTCGGGACGTCCGTCGTCCATGACCGCACACCGCTCCCGCGATGCCCATCGCCCAAAGTCGCGCACTATCACCGAATGACCCGTCGCCGACGACTGCATACCATAACTACCAACTTTGTCATTACTATATGTTGCATTCATTATCTTGTTATGACAGGCACACTCAGCTCACATCTCGTCTTCAGGACACCCGATGCGCGCCCGAGCGCCATCGTCATGATACGTGCCCCCGGCACCAAGTATTGCTCCGCGACGTTCGTCGCCGCGCCCTCGCGCCATTCTCATGATACGTGCCCCGGCACCAAATATTGCTCCGCGACGTTCGTCGCCGCGCCCTCGCGCCATCGTCATGATACGTGCCCCCGGCGCCAAGTATTGCTTCGCGACGTTCGTCGTCGCACCACTTTCATAACATGTGCCCCCGGCACCAAGTATTGCTCCGCGACGTTTGTCGCCGCGCCCTTGCGCCATTCTCATGATACGTGCCCCGGCACCAAATATTGCTCCGTGACGTTCGTCGCCGCGCCATCGTCATGATACGTGCCCCCGACACCAGGTATTGTCTCCGCGACGTTCGTCGCCGCGCCCTTGCGCCATTCTCATGATACGTGCCCCGGCACCAAGTATTGCTTCGCGACGATCGTTGCCGTACCACTTTCCCAACACGTGCCCCAGGCACCAGGTATTGTTTCGTGCTATAGGCACCGCGCTCATGCGCCACAATCATGTTGCATGATACCGGGATGGGCTCACAACCTTATAGCCATCGCCGTCTCAATCACAAGGGGGCTTCGGCCTCGTACCGGGATGGGCTCACAACCTTATAGCCATCGCCGTCTCAATCAAAATGGGGGCTTCGGCCTCGTACCGGGATGGGCTCACAACCTTATAGCCATCGCCGTCTCAATCAAAAGGGGGGCTTCGGCCTCGTACCGGGATGGGCTCACAACCTTATAGCCATCGCCGTCTCAATCAAAAGGGGGGCTTCGGCCTCGTACCGGGATGGGCTCACAACCTTATAGCCATCGCCGTCTCAATCACAAGGGGGGCTTCGGCCTCGTACCGGGATGGGCTCACAACCTTATAGCCATCGCCGTCTCAATCACAAGGGGGCTTCGACCCTCGTACTGGGATGGGCTCACAACCTCATAGCCATCGCCGTCACAGTCACAGGGGGCTCCGACACAAGGACCCCTCGCCACAGACTCGGAGCACTGAACTGCGACCATGTCCGCTCATGTTACTATCGATCTTCGACACCACCAGGGCAATGACCCCCGGGTCACTCCGGGACGGGAGCAGGTCCTTGGAGGGCATCGCGCCTAGTCCGCCTGGCAGTTGGCTACAGGGGTAACCCTCACCACTGTCAGGTTATCTGCGCGTCTCTTGACGCACCTCATGGGATTTAGTAAGGGCTTGGATTGGTGGCTGGGGCAACGGGTTTACTCTGACCATGCCGTCATGGTATGGTCAGTCTTCTCAGACAGGCAGAGCGACGCTGTGCGAGGCAGGCAACGCGAATTTGGGAACCGGCAGTCCAACGGAGAACCGGTATTTTGGGACCCCCTGGTGACGTGTCACTCCGGGGGGACGACATGTGGCACTTTATGACATAAGCACATTATTTCCTATAAATAGTGATCTTTACAACTCAAAAAAGGACTTCTTCTTCATTCTCACAAAAATCACTTTTTCACTCTAGAATTGAAGAGCTCTTGGATTCTAGAGAGAGAAACATAAAATTGGACATAGCTTAAGATCGTAACATTGGACCTCGACTCGGACCCTGACTTGGACTGTTCGTCTTAGCCTTGCCTTCACAGCACTGCCATTCCTCACGGCCTGTCTAGGAAGCCTTGCTCTCAGCCCTTACTCCGTCCTTGCTGTCTCTCACTTTGCATACTTGGAAGCTGACACGGACTGCAGCCTTTGTGGCACCTCCACGTAAGTACGAACCCACTTTTCTTGGCATCAAAGCTTTATAGTTGAAAGTTGATTGAAGAGCTTGGTTCCAAGCAAGCCGGTATACTTCTGCATTATAATAGCCAAAGCGTAATTCACTTGGGGGATAATTGCATAAAATACCCATGTGGTTTGGGGTAGTTGCAAAAAAAACCCTCTCGTTACAAAATTGTAAGAAGACACTTAAGATTTAAAAAGTGTTACACCCGTCAATAAAACCGTTTGTTTTAACCGCGTTTGTGGTAAACGCGCCTGGAGAGCAAGTGCCACTACTAAATAATTATTGGAAACCCATTTTTGCCCCGAGATACCTCTCTTGCAGCCAAGCTCTAATTAGGGCCAGCACAAGAAAACAACAGGAAATCGGGGAAAGGGAGGAGAAGGGAAGGGGGAAAGGCAGGGGACCAGGGGAAGAGGAGATGAGGGGAGGGGGAGCCACGGTTGTCATCGGCGATGGCTGTGACAGCGCCGGGAAGAAGAATCGAAGGCCAAACCGGGGGTGGACGGGGCTTGAAAACGGTGGCAGAAACGGGCGGTGGCAGAAAGCGGGTGGTCGATGGGGCTTGACGAGGGTGGCGGCTAGGTTTTGGGCTTGAGGGGCTGTGGCGATTTGGCGGAGTAGATGGCTGTCGGCGGTGGCGATCGTACTGAGGCGGCGATGGGATTTAGGGCTTAGGAATGGGAAGGAAGAAGACATAATCTATAAATTCGAAGGGAAAGGGGAAAGGTAGGGGACCAAGGGAAGGGGAGAAGAGGGGAGATGGAGCCGCGGTTGTCACCGGCGACGGTCGTGACAACGCCGGGGAGAAAAACCGAAGGCTAAACCGGAGACCTGCGAAGAAGACGACCGGAAAACCAGAAAAAGCGGCAAAACGAAGATTTGTCGGTGACGGAACCTCGACAAATCTGTAAATCCGAAGCTTAGGCTGGGGTAGTTTAGGAAATTTGTTAATTCTGTAATGGGAGTTGACGGGTGTATCACTTTTTAAATTTTATGTGTCTTTTTGCAATTTTTGTAATGGGAGGGATTTTTTTGCAACTATCCCAAATCACAGGGTATTTTCCGCAATTATCCCTTCACTTGGCAAAAGAACAAGTATATCATGCAAGAACCAAACACACCGAAATAAAATATAATCATATCAGGGACTGGATTAATCTAGTAAAATAAATTTGTCCAACATCCACACCAATGAGAATGCAACCAGAAGATGATGAAGTCAGTGACCACAAGAAAGTTCAAGCATTACTCGGACTTGATCAATCTTCTATGTTGCTAAGATTGGTCAGGTCGTGAGAGTTGACATTGTCACATATGTCAAAAATGAAGGTTATTATCTGAGGTTATGTTATTGGAGATTAAGGGTGTAACTTGAATGAGTTGAGTTGGTTTTTTACCCAACCTAAAAAAATCGATATGTTTAAAAAGCCCAACGAGCTTTAACCCAAGAAAGATTGAATAAATTGGGTTGAGTTGGGTTGGGTTAGTGGGCTTTTTTGGGTTTCAATGGGTCAATAAAATTAGAATAAATATATTTTATATTTAAATAGAAAGTGCAATGATGGTGGCCGGTGATGGCGGTAGCCGCCGGAGTGGTGGCTACCGGTGGCGGCGGTCGGCCAGCGATGGCCGTCGGTAATAGTTGTTCAAAACTATGACTTTTTATCAAATGAGTTTTAAAAGTTCAACCCAAATAACCATTATTATATAAGCTTAGTCCATTCTAACCCACTTTATACTTAGGTGGGTTGGGTTGGCAAAAATTAAAATTTTTTTGGGTTGGGTTGATTAAAACCATAAAGCTCAACTCAAAGTCGCAGCCCTCTTGGAGATTGTTGAGTGGTGACTTTATGTCACTCTAGACTATTGAACCATCGGGTTGAAAACAAGTGTTTATTGACTTGTATTTTCTTGGTGATGGGAATCAAACAACGTACACTTTTGTAGTTTCTGCATGGCTTTTGGTACGTGGTTTTTGCTGTATATATGGTGGTCACTGGCCACCCACCAAAAATGAAGTGAAAGATAGGCTTTAAAAAGACCAATCAACTATCTCAGGAATCCATTTCAAGTTTTCTCCTCTCGGTGTAATACGTGAGTTAGAGTTAGTTTCCTCATTCTTCGTCAAGAGATAATATTGAGTAAGATGTACAAGAGTATCCACTTAAATAGGAGTCTCGGATTTTTTGGAATTTAACCTTGAGTATTCTCTTGTACTTGTCGAATACCTTGAGTGCATGCACGTGGAGGAAGACACGTTATAGCCGAATACGGTAAAATCTCGTGGCCACATATTTTTGCGCTTACCTGTTTTATATTACAGTTCTCATTATTATTTTTTACATTATAAATCAAATATTTTCGCTGCATCTGCATGAGCGATACAAACAAATATAAATCAACCAAACATCATAAAAGAGCATAAGGAGTATATTGACATCCGGTTTTTTGGCATCGCATTCGAACAAGCAGCTGTTTCCCTGTGACTGCTTTCAAATGAATCTCTCTGGAATAACGAAGCGCGTCCAACAGAGTTAAATTGCCATGTCCATCTAAGCTAAATAATGGCGGTGATAAACCGGGTCAAAGGGGCATATGGATTGACAAAAGGAAAGCCCTATATCTGGGCTGCTGCAGCCATCCATCCCCCGCAGTAGTAACATCCGGGTTGGTGTCATTGCCTTGGAAAGCAAAGACATTTGGCTGTGCTGCAAGTAGACCTGACATCGAAAACATTGGATTACTCGCGGTTATACCCGGCCAAAGATGGGCTGGGCATAGGTCCAAGAAAATTCTACCCGTAAAACTCCGGGTAAATTCTACCTATAGCCATCACGCCTCGATCTGTAATGGGCTATCCGCGGGTACTCGTTTGTAATGGGTTATCCGCGGTCACTCGTTTGCCAGGTCTAGCTGCAAGTAGGTTGTTGTGGCCTGCCACGTATTCGATTTTTCTATGTATAATATAATGAAGAATAAAATGTCGTGAAATCAATCTAGCTGAAAGCAAAGATCAAGCCAAATAATGTGCATGTACGTCCTGTAGAAAGCAAATCAGCAGCAATTGAACCATTGAGAAATAAGTGGGTAAGGAAATTGTTACAACCAATGATCAGGCAAATTAAAACTATGCCTAGAAGGGGATGCAACCAAGTTAGTGGACGCCCAATTACAACAACCAAATCACCTATCACCACCACAAAACACACTACAAAATCAAATAATCACACTTAGAAAACCTGTAACTACTCGCATTAGTGGATATCTTCGAAGTCAGTTAGCTATACAACGATGCTAGATCGTCTGGACCAGCAAGCACTACCTGTCATTTCAAACACGTTCCAATCAAAATCCGGCATTCGGTAAGTTTCCCCAAGCCATACTTGATGAAAATTAAGTAAAGACGTAGATTTTTTAGCGACGACTATCAGAGAACGTTGAAAAAAGAAATGATCTACCGCATAATAACACTAAGAAGATATACGTACATTGCAATCGAGAGCATATCTCCTAGCAAGCATAAGTGCTGCGTTTCTTTCTCGCTCTGACTCAAACAATAGCACGAAAGATTGTCCTTTCCTTGCTAGCCAAAACAATGACTTGGCTGCTGAATTTCCTCCACCTCTAAATCCACATAGCTGCAGGTCAGATAAATAGGAAGTGAGATATGCTTTGTTCCTGGAAAGTACATGATTGCATTCTAATGTAGAACAATTCGGTCGAGATGGGAAGCCAAAAACGAAAAGAGCAAGCATATAGAGATGGTCTATCTCAAGGGACGAAAGGAGAAAAAACAAGATCAGAGTAGCCATAAACTTCACATGTTTCCAGCTATTCACATGGCCATGTTGTACTAGTGTTCAGCATTCATGAATGTGTATTGTACACGCCATATATATAGATGCTCATACGTGCGGGGGGGATGGAGGGAGGGAGGGGGAGAGAGAGAGAGAGAGAGAGAGAGAGAGAGTTGAGCAATAAAAAAAAACAAGAATAATGCTGTTAAGAGTCATAACATCTCATTTTTTCCATCAAGTTTGAAATCCCATTTCAAATGTTGCTGCTGTTGCTGAGGGTTGCCGTCAGTGCTTGTTCTAGCTGCTTCGGCTCCTTGTTGAGTTTGCAATTACTCCTGCTACTCATTAGTTTAGCGCTGCTGTTGTAGCCGTTGCTACTATAGCCTAGCTGAACCTCTTAAGTGATGGATATTGTGTATCTTCTTCAAACCATTGAGATCGAAGAAAAGTTGTTGCATTAGGGGGACTATTCCTATAGCTCCTTGGGTTAAATCGACTTTTTGTCTAGAAGTACCTGGCCTTATAAACTTGTAGCGTGCCTGATTAGTGGAGACACTGTAACTTTAGTATTTCAATCTGTTTAGCGATACTTTGTAGATTGTCCGTGGCCTTGGATTAGGTCTTCTGCATGGGTCTTGATCCTTGACTTGCAGACATCTTGGATAGGGGCTCTTTTGTAGGGGTATACCCCGCAGTTTCATGTACATCCTCTGCTCCATCTATGAAGTCAATTTTCCGGAAAGTTTCAAGCATGCCTCTCTAAATCTCGTGAAAAGGGATGAATCCATTTTGTATTTGATTCTTGCTCGTCTCATAGTTTTTTCATCTTTCCTTCTTGCTATATTTCAATATTTTTATACTAAGAACACTTATATAGTGATCCAAATTTAGCAAGGAGTGGTTCACTTTTAAGAATGTTCTTATGTAACTCAAATAAATGATTTTATTTCCACAAAATATTCATCTTCCAAAGTGGTACCCATATTCTTAATTTCTGGAGCAACTTTTGAAAACAGCATCTATGTGATCAAGAAGCTATGGAGTTAAGGTCTCACAGCAATTTGAAGGGAAATGAACTCGTTGGGCTTTTAGACAAAGCGTTTACTTATTTTAGTAATAGAGCTCTAATTTGGCAGGGTCATGGGTTCCCGCCGGCACCAGTATTTGTTCCCCCTTTTTACTTTTGCCTCAGTAAACAGTTGATTGTGTTGAAGTTTTGTTCTCTGGTGAGCACGTTTTGTTTCTTTCCATGTGTGACCAAGAATTCACACAAGAGGGGGCACGTTAAAGCATGATTTACATTGTTGGGCCCTCTTTGTAGAAGCTTAGGCGTTTAGAAAAGATGGTAACTAATGAAAGGCCAACCGAAAGAGCTACCTGCATAGATGTAGAGTAAGAGTCCCTAGCCTTTGTAATCCATCCTCTACATAGCTTCATCCTCGTTTTCCCCACATGAAACAGGTGAGTAGAATGTGATGAATAATTACGTCCATTCATCTGGGAGATCACAACCTGTAGCAAAAAGATTCGGGTGAATAACATCACAATAATATCAAATTACAACCCCTTAGATGTCTGACGAGGGTGATCCTTGTAAAATGTTCTCCATATCATCTGGAACTTTAATATCTAGCAGTCATTTCTCTCCTCAATATTTCTATGCTTAGAAGGACGTAAACTGTGGGCCCTTGGTGATATAACTGCTCTTGCAAATAAAAAAGGGGTCGCAGGCACACTCAAACCCACATTCCTTGATGCCTAAAGATAAAACATCATGATTGTTTTCATTCGTTATATAGCAACTGTGATAGAAACAATCAAAAGCGTAATGTAATGCTAATAATCAATTTGAGATGCTCTTTTGTGAAATATAATTTAAGATTCTTAGTATACAGCTAGATCCAAGAGGATAGTGCAATATAGGGTTGTCCAAATAATACAATGACTGAACCAAAGTACATATTTTGTTTGGGTTCGATTTGCTGGCAGAGGAGCGAAAGGATTATGGGCAGACAATACCAGTTTCTTTTCATATTGTGCACTACCCCATATTTAAGAATAAGAAATCCCACAGTTACAAGGAAAAGGAGGCATTTTGGAAAGAAAGCTCTAGGCAGCTTCTAAAATACATGAAGTTCACCATGAAAGAGGATTGGATTGACTCAGTCATATAAACAGTACATCAAAGATGATTGCTGTTGTGTCATAAGAAATCTCATCAGCTTCATTTTCCTTCTGGTGAGCAATATGTATAAACGAGTTAAAATTTATCTAACCAGCAAATAAGAGAACTCCTGGACAAAGCTCCAAGGCCCAAATTTTATATGAGACAAAGTCCTCCCATACTATATAAATGACTTTATAATTGTCCCTCATAAGGGAATTGAATTATTCATTCGAAGAGTACGCCAAGGAATTTCTACTTGTCCCTCACAAGGGAATTGAATTATTCATTTCAAGAGTATGCAAAGGAACTTCTAGAAATTAATGGTTCCTGATAGCAGTAACAAAAGGGAAAAATATTCACCTCCAAGTTTGAACTTTGAACCAACGATCCATATTTTTTTGTTGCCACTAATAAATGACTTTTTTCAATCTCAAGTGACAAAGATAGAGTGAACCGGTTCAAAGGTAGAGCAGGAATATCAATTCCCTAATAAATATAGCAGAGTATACCTGGGTGATATATTTTGTAATAGGTACTTTGGAGACAACTTTCTTATTATACTGAATATGACAAACTTTGGTTACTGGCATTAGCATAACATGTATGAGCAAGTTTTTGGAAAACTAAAGTCTTGGAATTTGGCCATCCTTGATGTGAATTAATTTTCAAGTGCCCAATGAGAATAACCATGAAGGAACACGGATTTGCTCCATTTGAAAATTGATCTGCTAAGACAATATCAGGACTTTTGTATTAGGCGTTGCCTCAGTACAAGACTAGTAAACACCAACCATTTTTACATGTGTGTCATAAGAACCCACTTCATGGCCTGCTTGCCAGTTTAGACGGTTATGGAATTGGAAGATAATGGGGAGCAGTTCAAAACCATAACTAAATACTTTTTGGTGGTTCGTCATGTGGCATCTTTTGAATGTTCAAGGATCACAAAAGAGTTAAGCAGTGCAATTACAAGTAGAAGATGCATCATTCAGGTCAAGGTCTTCCAACAGCACCGTTGACAGCCCCTGGCTTTTACCTTCTCTTTTTCCTACGTTAAGCCATCTTTGTGGCATTATGTCTAGCCCTAGAATAACTGAGTCATTGAAGCTTCAAGGCTTTAGGATGTAATTTAATTGCAATGGAAGCAACTATTTGCTTCAAGTGTTTCTTCAAGATGATTGAGGGCTTGGATTTATGAAGGTGAATTATCACTTCTTTTGCATTTAGGAGTAGGTGTAGATTAATTAGTTTAGGAGTAGTCAATAGATTGTTTGGTAATTGAAGTCCTTTTTTAGATTATTTGGTAATGAAGTCCTTTTCTCAAGACATTGAACCCTCGAAGTAATAACATCCGTACTTCCATAATCACCTGATCCATTTACCATTCTTAGGGATAGGTTTTTGGCACTTTTGGATTGGGTAGAAGCTGGGCACGCCTGCATTTTGTCCTACACCTGAATTTTTATGACAAACAGATCTACAGGTGTTTGACCATCAAGAGTTGGAGGTAAATCCACTATCTATTGTGCCTAGATGAATAATGAACCTGCTTCTCAATTCCAGTTTCTTCTTTATGAAGCAAATGAGACTAATTGGGAAAAAAAATTTACATAACGTAATCTTGAGCATTCAAGTTTGAATAGCTCATACAAGATAAAAAATGTTTGCAGAACAACTTAGTTTAGTCCAGTTTGAGAAATGCTATTGAGGTGATAAGAAAACATACACTGAACTCGGTGTTGGATTTCCGCAAAAGCGTCTCCACGTAGTTCTCCAATCCAGCCGCTGTCAGTAACAAATTAGTCAGCGAAATCTCCTAAAAGCTTTTTCTATTACTATATTTCCTCAGCATGAGACTGATGGAAACCTAAAAGCTATCATTTAAGTACAAATGCTTAGATGAATTTGCATTTAAATATTCAGGACAACAACCTGGATCAACAGCACCAGCTGTAGTTACTGCGGCTTTCTGGCCATTTGATACAATATCCACTTGCAGAACTCGTCCAACATCAAAGGGCTCCGGAGCATAAACTGTTTTGTTAGCACCTGGTGAAGTGGGAAATCAGATGAATTGGCTAGAAGTAAGATACAAGCTGATAAAGCAAAACCTTATAAGCATTATGTTGATATTTTGACACCTCGAGATGTGGACTTTTGATATTCTGACCAAGATAAAGAGAAACATACATTTTGTTGAAGTCTTGTAAACATTCGAAAAGATAACACAAATGAAAAATGAAAATGCCTTTCCCAACTTCTTGCACTCGGTTGGGCCATTTTTTCATTTTAGTCTTTCTAGGGCCATGTTCCCTGTTAAACTGCATGCTATCAGGTTGTTATTACCTATGTTAATTTCGTCTTAAAAGGATCTCATTGGTGCAATGTAACGCCTTGGACGTAAAATCAGCACCTCAAATTCCAAGAAAGCTTTTGCAAGACATAGTACTTTCTCAACTTTGTGTCTAATACTGATTACACCATAAGAGATTGTATCTAACCATTATCAGCATATAACTGGGACTAGTAAATTAGTCCATACCAAGTTTCACATTACAGTACAAAAATGCGTCTGCAACGGCAAATCTGCTACAGATCTACGCGATATTAAATTTGCACGACAAAAGCATAGAAGTGAGATGCACTGATTTCTATGAAGACCCCTTAACAATCCCTGGAGGTGAACCAGAGCCTTCTTGAGCGGAGGGCCGCCCAAGCCCTTAAGCTTCAATAATTGTTATGGAAGTGCTTGATCCCGAAATATATCCATTCGGCAATGGCACAGCCCGATAGGGAGGGGTCACATGTGAATTAAGAAAAAACTAGACACGTCTAGGTCTTGGTAGTGCACAAGGGACTAACTGGTTGATGAAGCAGTTTATAGCAGCTAAAAGGAATTCTGAGAGACGAAGAAGAGCTAGAGCATGATTGAGACGTATGGAGCATGTGGACTGTAAAGATCAAACTTTCGGTGCTATTAATTAAAAACTTTCGGTGTGCATGAGGCCAAAAGAGCCACCGGTAATTTGTTAAAGTAATCGATAGTTCCTAGATTCACAAGAATACCATACAAGTTATTGTATCTCTTGAGAAGAGTGGAATACTTTTTCAATTAGCCTTCAATCTCTATCTCATTCTTGTTTTGTCAATTTGTCCACACCGCACCAAGGAAGGCTATAACTGAGTAGCATTTCCCTGGGTATTTCTGCCCTGAGATTCCTTGTGGAATAAGTTAAGCAAAAGGATGTCCATCTTGGGAAGTTCTTGAAGAATGGAAATCTGGCTAAAAACTTATGGAATTGCTCCAGTGATCTGTCTGACAATCCGGCAGCAGTTACTCCAACAGCGAAATTCATTCGGTTTTTCCCTCAAAAAATTGGGTCATTATTTAATTTTCTTGTTGTAGATACATAGGAATATTCTTCGAAAATCTCGATTATGCACAGACAATTATAACACTAATTAATCAACAATAAAGATAACCATCTATGCAATTGCAGAACCTCATGCAAATTGCACTTTAGTAAAAAAACTTCACTATATTCCCACAACGCCAAATTCACTATAGTAAGCAAGGCTGTACAAAATGGAGTAGGAAATATATGACGAGTACACATTAATCTTCTCTTTCAAGAAACTGTAGTGCATACGCCTCTATGGTTCAGTATGACTATCAGAAACTAAAAATAACATGATTGTGGTCTCCATGAGTATTGCTACTGGAACTAATGATTTTGTCAATTTATACTTAAGAGTACTCATTCGTCATAGTGATTTTATGTTTAGGAGCTTCTCAACAGACGTTCTCAATTGTGTATAAGAATACAACAGGCCGAGACACTACAGAAAGTACTGGACTTCATTTAATAAATGAGGCAACGTAAATATATATTGTTCCAGAAAAGACAAAACATCTTAATTCAAGCACAGCAGGAAGTCAATGGAATGCAAACATTGCAATAAGAACCTGAAATGAGTTCCCTTCTGCTGCACTCAGAAGATAAACGATACCACTGGATCGAACATTTTTGAAGCTCCATAGCATTACTTGAACGGGGTTGGACTCGTAAAATTGAGCCTAACACTTCAGAACCACCAAACTCATATGAACTGAACTTGTTCTCCTCAGCCCACTTGCTTAGTGCCAGCTGCAAAAGAGAATGCCTTACATTTAGTCTTGCAAGTCTCTATAAGGTGACAAGGAACCTATGCATATCTCGTGTGTGTGTGTGTGAGCTTGGGGTGGGTGGCACAATAGTAGTTAACAGTGAACAGTCTTAAAGTCTATAAGCACCATCATCATCTAAGCCTTTGTCACAAACAAGTTGAGGTCAGCTACATGAATCCTTTTCTACCTCTCCCCGCCATCTAAGTGCACATGTCTCTGAAATATCTTTAGTAATTGAATCCTTTCTCAGTATTTCTTCCCCTTGGAACACAAAAAGTGACATAAGGTCCCACTACCTAAACAGGTCAATAGGAGTACGTTAATAGATTACGAGAAATAACGATAACAATCTTGGTTCTACTTTTAGTTAAAAGGTAAGGATCATCAATTATTGATTTTGGATTGCTGCTCCGTAGTTCAAAATGATGGTTTTTTAAACATTGAATTCCCAATTAAGCATTTAAAAGTGTCAAATTACAGAGAATTATTCCCATATTTATATTGTTCATGTTGATGTTTCCGTTTCAATAGCCGCACCCTTTTTGGCTATCTCCGCAGCCGAGCAAAATTTCCCCATTTTGACTAACGTTTCCCTTCCCTTTCTCCATCCTTCATCCCCTCCATCCTCCAAACCCGCGAAAATGGCAGCACCAAGGAAGTTCCATCACCGTTGTAGCTAATGGTTTTGCTGGAGACAGCAAAAGCTGTTCACTAACGTCTTTAACCTCACATACCTTTCAGCAATGTGATCTTCCTCAATCAATGACCCAAGCCATTGTAATCTATAACGTTTTCACGTTGAACCCAGCGATCGGCTTGTTGGACTGCAGGACATTTCATGGCATGTGCAGCAACCTAGTGATCAATTATCATCACCTCTAGAAGAAGAAAAAGTGATTTAGTTTCAGAATCACCTTTAATTGGTACTTATACGCAAACAAACATTTGATGAAATCCCTTCAGCAGTACATCAACTTCCCCATTAAGGTTGTGGGTTATGGGTATAGATTGATGGCAGGGTGTGGAGAGATAGGAGCGGCGAATTTCTGTGAAGAAGCTAGAGAAGATGATGAATTAGGGAAAGGACGGGTACATTAGGCATCATGGAAATAGCCGCATCCTTCTTTTCTGACCCATGGTTTAGTATCTGTTGGCAGTCACATGTTGAAGAAGATTTAGTCCTACATGCAGTCCATCGGTCCAGTGAAAAGGCTTCATTGTAGTTTGATCGTGACTGGATCTACTTCAGTCGAGAATTTGTATCAGGGGGATTCTTTTTCTTCATGCAGGAAAAAAGCAACGATAGTTATCAGAACCGGACCGAACATCAAACCGGAAGGCATTAGTTCACAGTTTGCTGGTCTAACCGGTTCAAAAAAAAAAAAATGCAAGAAAGGAAACCTTGCAAGTGTAGGACATTAGACACATTTAGATTTTCTGTTAGTTTTCACATCTTCAAGCCTGCTTGAGCTGCAGCTCTGTCATTCCAAAAGGTGGATATCACAGGCTCGACTCTCTGCTAACTCAAAAGAAAAGGCTTCTGTTTTTCATTGTTGTACATGCCCGTCCAAGGTTCAAAGTGATCGACCTGCGGGTTTACTGCAAAACCGTCTGGTTCATGCCACGTCATCCTGGTTGGATGCAGATTCGATCCAAGTCAAGCACCAAACCAGGAAAGCCAACAGTGATCCCGTCACATTCCCTCTCTGATTCTTCATTTGGACCGAACCGGTCCCGTTCTGACAACATAAAGGCAACTCTATGCAAAAAAAAGAGTGGCACCATAAAGCTGCCGTGCTTAATGCATGGATGTACTAAAGAACTCTCAAACGTGACCGTGCTTTAATTATGTCATTAACGAGCACAAAAGACACTCTGTTTAAGTGCGTTCGTAGTGGCAATGGTGTGGGGTAAAAAGAGATCAAATCAAAGGCTGCAGCAACCATGTTCGTCATGTAAGAAAACATGGAGATTCTAGCCATGTAATACTGGGATAGAAATTTATCCAAACTATATGTCCTCAAAAAGCTTAAACTTCAATGAAGATAAGATATTAAGTGAATGAGTAGATTACCGAGAAACAGAAATGTCATTAACCAGTATCTAATTAGAATGTAAATAGAGGTGCAAATTCATCTCATTGTTGCATCAGTGAAATTGACATTGCCATTTTGAAAAGTTGAGGTTTATTGTATACCAAATGAAGAAGAGTTGCAAAAGGATCTCAACAATAGCTTCACCAATAATAAGAGTGAATCAGTTCTAGTCCCCCTTAAAAAAAAGTGAAAATCCAATGTATCATTGTGCTAGATATACATATATTATCGGGTTTTTAATATTCTTTGCCAGATCCATCACCTGCAAATCAGAATAACTAAATCGAATATCACCATTCTAGAATTGTGTCTAATTAACAGAAATCTAAGATCATAAGTCAGCATTACCTAATTTAAAAGGAAATAGAAAAAGATTAAACAAAAAGGAATTTACCTCCTTCTGAAGCTTTAACGAAATTGCAGACTTCTCGCGGATTTGAAACCTTAGTGCTCGAAGCTCGTGTTCCATGTCCATCACCTAAAAAATATGCCACTTTTTCTCATCACAAAGCTGGTTATTTTTCTTCTTTTTGAGACATATTCTTATCCACAAAAATCGCCAATCAAGGGGCGAAACCCATTTACAAAAAGTACAAATTCAGCAAAAGGAGCACAGCCAGAAGCTGTTAACAAAAGCTGTTAACAAAAGCTATGAATGCTTCAGTAGATCTACATTCATCCTCAGCCCCAGCTGCGAAGAGCGAACAAAAGAATAATCTTCAACTTTGATAAGGGCAACTCCAACCGCTCAAAAAGCTCTACTATTTCTTTTCTTCTAAATGCACCAGAACAGACAAAAGAAAAACAACGCCTACAATTTCCTACTGTTCCTCCTCCTGGGCATAGACCAGCTCCTAAAGAATTCCAAAACAGAACCCGACATCACCCACCTTAGCGCAAAGAAGATTGCGAATCAACTCCAAACTTCTTAAGCAAATGGACAATGCAATTAATATTGTAATTGCATTGGTTATTACATCTTAAAGCAATTTACATCAACAAACAACAAGTACAACATATTCCGCCTATATCTCGGATTTGGTGGGGGCATAACCAGGCCCAAGTGCCTCCCAGGAACCATTAAAAAGCAGACATTTACAGGCAGCAGGTTATAACGCTCGTTGGGCCCCTCAAGGAGTTAATTTTCGGGTAAACCTCATTAGGCACCTGAGAAGTCGATCCACATGAAACGTGGTTCAGTTTGCAAGTTGAACAACCAAAATCCAGAACTTTATGGACAAGGGAACAACCATTTCCCGATTTGGTAAACTATATATTCTAGCTCCAGCAACATCTCCAAACTTCCTAGAGATAACTCATAGTCATATGGTACAGAACCATATTTCACAGAAAAGATACGAACTAGTGATAGGAAGTAAGGAAGGACTTACTTATTTACATGAAGTTCTGCATACTTACTAACTTAATAATGTGTTAGTGATAACTGTTCCGTTATATACAAATAAGTATTTTTATAAAGAACTCGAGAACTGAAGTGCATGCAAATAGTAATATCCTTGGCAGGGAGTACTAGGACTAATGCGTATACGATAACACTAAACTCAAAATACTTTCCTTGACCAAAGACAAGTCAAATAATGGAATTTATGAGTTTATTTGAAGACAAGCCTGCATCCAGAAAAGGAACCAAAGAAAAAGATGTATTTCAACATACCTTGCTGGGCTGGTGTAACAATCTAATTCTTCTAGACTGTTGAATCTCTTCGATCAATTCCTCCATTTCCTAGCAGCAAGGAAAGTTGGTCTTAGATAATAACTATCTTCCATGTTCAGCCACAACTTAGGCTCCACACTGGAAAATATAGTAACTGATGGAAGAATATCATACAGTTTTCTCAGCAGAAATTCTTGTACTAGTCCTTCATCTTATAATACGAAATAATAAAATTTAACAGATAGGAAATCCTTAAGCCTTTATATACGAAGCTTTATCCACAACCAGACACCAGTATGGACTCTGAAAGCCTGTTCATGAAATAAATCATCATCTTTGGACTCTCTCCCTTTCTTCTTGGCCAAGAATCAAACAAGTCCTACAAATTTTGGGGTGGAAAAACTAAATACAAGCCTAATCCTGACCGCAGCTGATACAGACTGGCAAAACCAAAATGGCTTTAGGAGCACTACAAAGCAGGATAATTGGTAACTTTAGCTGCTGATTCCACTAAATCACGGGCATTGATTAACACGATCACTGACATTTTAAACTCTGGACAGCAGCATGTGTCATAAGGTGTTGCAAACCATTGAGTTTGAGGAATGCAATATTTGACTGAGCTAGATTTGAAAATGTGGAGTGTGTATTGCTACCTTACATGTGTTTACATAACTGTAACATAGTGCAGTCCCCTCTTTTATTGCTCTTTTAGTAGATATATTAATTGCTGAAAAGCTTTATTATTTAGTCCTTACTGAAAGTATTTATTGTCATGATCACAATCACCTCAAAGAGTAACATTGGCCCCTCTAGTGCAGCAATCTCAAAGAACCGTTGAGCAAGCTTTCCAAAATAGAGTTAGTGTCGTGTGGTGAAACCAAACCATTACTATAGATGTCTTTCATGTCAACAGTGATTTACTTCATGGAAGTCTTCATCTGATCCGTTCAAACTACAGTCACAATCTGTTTCTCATTGACAACATACCACATATTGCAGAATGTAGGTGCAAAAAGAATACTCTATGGATATTCGTTCCTCCCATTATCCATACGATCTATATAGATTAATATGGTTACGAACCTGCATTCCTGAATTCTGGGAGATTCTTTCTTGTTCATCAAGGGCCTCCCCTATTCTTTGCACTACTGCTCTAGCACTCTCAATTTCAGCACAAGCAAAAGACTTTTCTTGGTTAACCAATTTTTTAGCATCTTCTGAAGCCTGTATAGGAACAACATAATCAACATTTATGTACCCTGAAGAATCATTTAGAAAGTCTAGATATAGTTTAAAGAAGTTGGCGAAGAATAGAAAAGACTATAAAATTTACCCAGTTCAAGTGCAAATGCTAAAACATTTCAAAAGTAAAAACTTGAGGTGCCAGCTAAGTGGAATGGTTAGGGCTAGAGGTGGTTATAGAACTTTTTGAAGTTTTATTCTCGCTGCCCAATATAATCAAAAAATCATTTTGCTGATGTTCTCGCTGAAAGGTTAGAGCATATAAGAAATTCTGCAAGATGTGTAGTATGCCCCATTATGTCTTCTATTGATTGAGAACATCTAGAACTTGAAATCCAGCACAAAGAACAAATATGGTCCTAACATGTTTCTTATGGATGGTTATCAATGCAAGAATGACTTCACAGAGCAAATAAGTAGTATACATTCATGATATATTAGATATTAGATGTCCTATTCTATTATGATTCTTACATTCCGTTGCTGTAACATGACTTTCTTAGATGGGGAATTACCTACTTTGCCAAGGTTGGAAGTGACAGACGCGTCGAAGAGATAGATCTCTAGTTTTAGACGTGAATACCCTAACACCTCCGGACCCCTTAATAAAAATAAATTTTACAAATAAAAAGTAGTTCTAGGGATTGAAGAAACTACCTGTATCCATCTGGTTATCAATGATATGGATTCCAGATTCTTTTACGATTTACGTATGTATCGAGTTTATAAAAACAGGATTCAACAATAATTCGGGTTTTTTCATCTCGGGAAGAATATAACATGAACTCAACTTTTCTTTTAGTAAAATTCTAATGTTGCTCAAAAATTATAGTTCAGTTCTCTTCACTCCAACCACTTCTGTACTAAGAAATGTCATCTATCATTGCCTCAACTTTTGAGAATATAGATACTAAGCCATGCTATTAGGATAACTACTGGGGGGGGGGGGGGGGGGACTAGTGATCTAGCAAACAGATTCATGTCATGGCTTGCTATATGTAGCCTATGAAGTTACTGCTTATTTCTTCAAGTAGTATAACGTGCCCTCTTCTCCTTTAAATGCACTTATTTCTTGTGAAGCAATTTTATCTCCGTAACAGATTTCACATTGGTTCACTCCAATATGTTCAGCAAATGTATGACTAATGAACCCAAAGATTTGCTAGCTACATAATTTCCGCATATTGCCGACCATTTATGAAAAGCCCAATTGCTAAGCTCTTTGCAAAAGGAATGGATGGAGCATCATCATATGACCTGTTTGAGATAGTTTGCCAGCTTTTTTACTTCAAACTTCTCTTGAATTAATTCTCCTTCTTTTTGAGTCAACTTAACAGCCAATGCTTCCACCTGAAATAAATGGCTTTTATGTAAGCACAGACCTTCTTGCAACTAAGTCATAGGAATCAGATATAAACAATGCCTGAAGACGCAAAAACATAGATACTACCATCAGATTTCAACTTATAAAGCCTATAGATCTAGCACCATCCCGTGTCAAACAAAATTTGACATGCTATGCCACAAAAAGTAAGACGTTATAGTTTAATCCTTCTGTTGCTACAAACCAGCAGCACTGCCCCATTCAGCTAATGTGTCTCATTTTCTTTCTGTTTCCAGCTAAAAGCTGCTTCTTGAGGTGCTACAATGCATGAAACGTTCATTGGCGCGGAAAGTTGCGTATTGCAGTGACAAGTGGCAACAATCCCAGTAAAACTGTTTCAAGTCTAACTTGACAACATGTAGCACACGTAAAAGAAATTGAAAGAATGAAAAATCGTACGGCAAGAAGTCTCGGGCAGAGCACTAGTATTTGGATTGTATGGCGAGTTGCATGACTTGAGTCACTTGACTACTTTGCAACTCTGGCCTTCATAGAAATATGTAGCTGAAAAGGGATGTCATCAAACATATCTATCTATTTTACTAACGTCAACGAATAAAAGTGGAAGAAAGATATATCCCAATAAAACTAATCCATAGATCAGAATAAAATAGCGATTACTAACCATCGAAATAGCTTTCTCCACATCTTCCTTGTTCTGACCTGCCAACCTCCCTCTCAAAGATTCTAGTGCATCCCTAAGCTTCTTCAAAAGCACATGTCCGTCTAAAGAAGCCACCTCTCTAAGTTTAGCCTGCATTGTCAAAAAATATCCTTGTAAAAGTTGACTGGCGCAGGAAACAAGAATTATCGCCAGAGAGAGAGAGAGAGGTATACAGTATAATTTCTATTATTCTGCTTGGACTTTTTAAACATGATTGTATACGCATTCATCTAGATGAATGAGTACCAACTTTACAAGGAGAAAGGAGACACATCTGTGGAGATTATTATTAGAAAGAACACTTTGATCCCAAAAGAAAGGAACAAAAGTTTGAAACCTCTCCAGATAACTTGGCGGCAGCAGCCACATTCTTGTCGAATTTACCGGCCAGGTCACGCACAGAGAGGCGCTTGTGCTGCTCAGATAGCTGGGCAGTTTCCTGCAGAACAACCTCCTTCAGGGCTGGGCCCTTAATGTCCACTTTCACCTCCTCCAAAATCTGATTATCAGCTCCCAACTTGTACTTTGGGAACCGGTTAGAAGCAAAGCTCACATCTGCTGACACTGAGAGAACTACTTGCATTTGCATTTGATCTCCACATTCTGGGCTTACCTTCGTCATTGGTGTGGTTTTATGTACTGTTATATCAAAAGATATTGAAACTATGAATAATATTGTTACGGGTTCCAAAAAAAATCTGCTTCTGAAGAAAAGCAAGTAATCACATGGTGGAGTTTCTTGTCTCCGTTACCATCAAAATCAATATCTAGATTAAGAAGCAAAAAAGTATAACAAATCACAGTGCAAGCTGAGGCTCACAAAGTTTCTAAAATAAATGATGTCTAAACAGAGGCACTTGTATCTCAAGTTGCCCAAGCAGGCCTGCAAACAAAGGACTTCCTCCGGTCTATCTTAAACCTCCGAAGCAGAGCTCATTATCGTCGTTGTTCGATGAGTTGCAAACAAGCAACTTGTTTCAAATAGCTTCTGCCTTCTCTAACAACATTTCAAGTTACTTCTCTTGTACTACTTACCAACAACAAATAGTAAAAATAGTAGTAGCAACAACAGCAAAACATACAAAGTAATAACTGCAGAATTAATAGCATGGAAGTGGGGGTTAAATCCCCACCCTTTATTGCTAATTTCACACGCCTGATGAAATCTTTGTCACTAAGGGTTATGCACAGAAACAAAATTTTCTCTCTTGTTAACCAATGACTTTTCGAAAGGTGGATTTAGCAAAAAAGAGCAGGTTAACCCCCACCATAAACATACTAAGACCGTTGATCTAATCATGTTGAGTACAAGACAAAATCAGGAATATTACGAAGCATCCGATTGTCAGAAAGTAAGTAATCAAACACATTAACAAGAAACATTTAGCAAAAAAAAAATAGAAAAGGTCTCTTAGATTTATGCCTGAGAAACTGATCTTAAAATGTATGGACTCCTACTTGGGCAAAATCACATCAAATTCCAATTGAGAGCTAAAATTGATAAAAATAAATAATAAAAAAGTTCCTTGTGCTCAATGGAGTCACTAATTACCAGGCTATCAACTGCATTACCACAATTTTAACCAAATTTCTAAATTCCTCCAAAGCCCAATTCTCCATAACATTTCTACTTCAACACATTTAATTATATACTGGAGAAGCTTGATAACTCACACAAAATCAAAGCCACGAGCACATTGCTGGAAAACTCTCATAGACTGAATTTACAGTTGCTTAAAATACTCCATAAAAGAGAATGAAAAAAATTGCTAAAACCCATAAGAATTTGCAGTCACAGACAAAAAGGTGAGAAACCCAGAAAACTACAATGCAAAGAAGGTAAAAAGGATGGAACTTACCGATCACCCAACAATGCAGATTACTGATAGGTCAGGTCTATCACTCTTCAACCATTTCTCCCAAAGAGAGAATATAGAGAGAAAGATATGATGTAAACAGGTTTATTAGAAGAAGGGAGAAGAAGAAGAATCCTAGAGATGTCTTGCTTTTAAAAAGCAACAACGTGAGTGAGTACTAAAAAGAAAAGCCTGGTCAGGCGCAGACCCAATATGTCAGTGTGTGTGTGTGTGTGTCTGCTCCCAACAGCTTGACCAATATGCTCTGTAAGATCATGACTCGTAATTCTGTTAAAGAGTGAGGGGGGTCAATGGGTCATGTGGGTCGAATAGTAAAAAGGGGTGAAGGCTGCTATCTTGACACGCGCTGTCCCCACTCGCCGAAGTGGGGCCCGCGTACAGCTTGACCGGCGTAATTATCGATGCCGTGGGTGGCGCGTGGGAAACTGCGCGTGGGAATAGGCGGTTCCCGTTTTGGCGGGCCGTGTTTTGCGGTTATTCTCTTAATATTTGCAAATATTTTCCTTCTTTGTCCGGCCAGTTAACTGTTATTTTTCCTCTTTCCTTCTCGAACCGAATATTCTAACGCATAAGAGGAAAAGATTAAGACAGCGGTTTAGCGTAAATCATGGTACGAATATTCACATAAACCAGATTTGGAGGGTTCGTGTAGTACTGGATGCTAACGTGGTTATTTCACGAGAATCGATATTCGTCCATCCTTCACTGTTTATCAGTTATACACTCATCGTTCGTCCGAACGATTTTTAGAAACATTGTATCGTACCTTATATTAAAAGAAGAGAATGGTCGTCAATTCATCATTTTTTTTATACCTAAAAAGTACATTTTGTGAAACTAACAATCTTCAGAGCGAGCGTGTGTTTAACTATACAACTATAAAGAAAAGAGCGTTTCAAAATATATATCAAATATGATTTTTGTTTTCTTTCCATTTTCACAAAATACAGATGGCTATATCCTGTGTAGGCTTCCAGTTGATCCTGATGCTGATTGGTTCGATAGACACGTTGCTTCTATCTTGATGGTGTGTCTTATGGTTTCTTACCATATAAGTTTGCAAAACTGATGTGATATGATTTGCTTGTACAAGATTTACTTCCAAATACCCAAACAAAAGCTACTAATAGCACACCAACGTGATTTGTGAATGAATTAGACTTTGGATAATATATTACATGCAATCTGCTACGAACCTATTTAGCAACGTGGAACAAAAAGATGAAAAACGAGCAGAGAAATAAACGGACAACACAAGAGTTTACGAGGTTCACCGGCATAACTACGTCATTTAAGTCTGACCAATTGCAATTCAACCATTCCTCAGTTTTTACAACGCAAAAATCCTAATTCCACTCTATCGTTGTTCTCATTTTCCTATATAACTTTCTAAACGTAAAGTACAATATATAACTACGATAATCCTGATGTACAATACTACATAATTACAGAACTACCCTTCTAAAAAAGTTTCCTTCAGCCACCCTTGTACCTTCCTGCTTAATGGTGAGGGGCACCGCCGTGGTTGGGAATTAGCGTACAATACTTGCCTCTGACAAAGTGGCATTTTAAATCGGACTCCGGTCCACGTATAACAATCTCTCACTTGAAGACCAGTAAACCATCCATGGTCTGAGCAATTACCGAAAAATAACTCAAAGAAAAGGCATCGCCAAAGGTTGACCGCAAGTTAGAGCAAAAGCTCAACTTTTCTTGTGAACCACCTTCATCAAGATATCTAGAGGATTATTGGTGCCATCAATCTTTTCAATGTTGCCCATCCTGCATTAGAGTTTGAATAAAGTGGTACATTAACCGAATGTGCTTGGTTATCGAATAAAATGTTGAATTCTTCGTACGATGAACATAACTCTGACTATTACTCCAAAGTCTGCAATCTGCATAACTCAACTCCATCGCAACTGCTAAAGCCAAATTATGTCCTTGCAAAGTAGCAACACTCTCCACTATTTCTTTTGTGGATAATGCAACAACTTGCTATAGCTTGGACACCTCAATCCCTGCTATTCCCCATGCATACAAAAATTTTCTAATCATGCTTCCACCAGTGTTTCCATCACCTCCTTGATCTGAATTTGCAAAGGTTTTCACATTAACGTTAGAGTTAGCTACTTGATTTGACACTGTACTATTACACAAATTCAACTTTGGTCACTGGACATAGGTTTATGTCAAAGTGATCACTACATTCTTAAATTCATTTCAATCAGGTCACTATGTTATCTTCTATCAATCATAGTGCGTTAATTTAGGGTAATATCGTCCTTTCCCTATTCCCCTTCTTCTCCCTAGATTCCTTTTTTTCTTTCTTCTTCTTCCAAGTCCAACACCACCATCAAGGCTCTACTACCAACAACAAAAGCTCGCACGTGCACACACACACACATGCAAACAATGTCGCGCAGGCGCGCGCGCGTGCATACATACCACGTCACACACATATATTGTCACATACATAGAACATCCACTATCACACGCATGCGCACGTGCGCACGTATGCACACACGCACAATCAATCACGCACACACTGTGTGTGATTGTGTGAGAGTGTGAGTGTGTGTGTGTGTGTGTGTGTGTGTGAGAGAAAGAGAGAGAGAGAGAGAGCGAGATAGAGAGTGTGTGAGAGAGAGAGACATTGTGTCACACAATGTGTCTATGTGCCTGTGTCGCGCAGGCGGGCGCGCATGCACACACACCACATCACACACATATATTGTCACATACATAGAACATCCACTGTCACATGCATGTGCGCGGGCGCACGTATGCACACACGCACAATCAATCGCGCACACACTGTGTGTGAGAGTGTGAATGCGTGCGTGTGTGTGTGTGTGAGAGAGAGAGAGAGATTGTGTCACACAATGTGTCCGTGTGCGTGTGTGTGCTTGTGCCTGTGTGTGTGTGTGTGTGTGATAGAGCCTGGAAGCTGAAGAAGAGAGGAAGCCCAGATTCAGAGGTAAGGTTTGGGTGGCTGATTTTAGAGGAGAGACGAAAGACATGGAATTTAAGGTAAAGTAGAGAGAAAGCGGCGTCGAGAGGAAGAAGGAAGAGGGAAAGAAGAGAGGAGACGGTGGGAAAGAATGGAAATAAGGAAGGAGAGGGGGAGGGAAAAGACCAATTTATCCCTTACTAAAGGGCTTAACGGCGTAATGACCAATTTGACGAAGTGACCTGATTTAAATGAACTTAAGAATTTAATGGGCATTTTGACACATATCGATGTCTAGTGATCAAAGTTGAATTTGCCTAATAGTACAATGGTTAAGCGTCTAGTTGAGTTTTAATGTTATTACCCCAAAAAATAGCAGTACCTAAATGTACCTGTTAAATACTTTAGAATCCATTTTACTGCTGCCAAATGTTTATTACTTCAAATTTTTATGAATTTAAGGAATACCTCCCACTACATGTGCATCACCCGGCCTTGTTCTCACCATGGCATACATCACACACTCCCAGTAGTAAAGGAATAACATACCCAAGCTACGCGCTCCTCGTGTTCCTTTGTCTTGAAACATAGAAAGCTTGAATTGAGCTGCTAATTGAGTTGTCGAATCTGCTCAAAACATTCTCAATGTACTTTTCTTGAAACTCTCAGTTCCTACTTGCCTTCATTCTAAGAACATCAACATGAGATATTGACATCAACTATCGGTAGCAACACGAGTAACAATATTTTGATCTGAACACCTATTTACTAGCTCCAGAAATACCGACAGTGAGGGTTCATTTGATGCGTTGGAAAGCTAACAAAACTATTGATTGATGTATAGCTAGGCCTCTGATTCAGCTTAGAGAAATCCGGATTAAGTTTGAAAGTTAATCCAAGAATCTTACCATCGTGTTTTGGCAAGATATGGACCAATCCTTTGAATATCTCTTCAATTACCTTTATGTTGAGCATCTATATATACACACGCGCGCGCGCTCAAATTAGTCCAACCTTATTTATGCCCGAGACCTTCTTCAATGCTCTCCCTTGCTTTTTTCCATCTCGATCTCAACTTCACTTGCAAAACTTGAAGTAGTTGACTGAACTTTTCATCCACACGTTATAAATGATGATATTTTTTATTAAAATAATTTTGTTTTGATTAAAATAATCATTTATTTGCACTGTTGTTTACATTGTGCAGGCTTTATCCATGGCGTACCAATGCACAAAACAATCTTAAGGGATGGTTCATTACAATGGAATGTCCGAAAAGATCCTGAAGATTATGAAGACTATAGATAGAGTCAAGATTTTGATATTGTTATCTTAGTAGTAATCTAGTCTTGAAAATGGTCTAGTTGGTATCATTAACTTTAGATTGACTTTAGGCAGTTCCTTTGACCTTAGCCCATGACTTCATTTATTTGGACCAATCTCAAAGGCTACCTCCAAAGGCTATACTTCAAGAGGTAGTTCTTAATGTATATATAAAGTGGTTCTCTACGGTCATTTTATCAAGAAGCTACAAAGTAAAATTGAGACTATTTTGCAAAAAGAGCGAGCGATTCTCTTTGGGTTATGAGTGTACCATAGATGATCTTCGCCCCAAAGAAGATTGTGTACTAGTGAATTGTGTACTCCGACAACCAAACTAGCACAGGCAGGGATGTAGGTGACGGACGAACTGCGAGTAATTAAAGCGTTCTTTTTTTTATCTAATTTACTTTACCTGAACTTTACATCGTTACTTTTAAAAAAAAATTCATAATTTTATGTTTCTGGTTGTTCAAGGAGGGAACGCATTCTAAGACATCACCATCATGTTCATTTATAAATATATCGTAATTCAAAGGCAAGACTCCCAAAACATGAAGCTTAAGATTGGTATGTGCATGGTCCATACGATACTTCATTCTTTAAAGATTGATAGAAACCAAGGACAGTGACCCAAAACATGCTACCAAGCATCGTCATGATCGATCGGTCCCCATCGGTTGATAATGATGATTAAGTGGATCTTTGGATCCAACGGCCACGACTATTACAAACTTCCGGAACAAATCTAATTTATCTGTCTATGCAAGAACTCATTGACTAAGACCTCCTAGAAGTTGTTCACTTGTAAACATTTTCTTACTCTCGTATATACTCCTTTACGAGAACATCCATTACCTCTGCTTAGCAAATTCAATTTTAGAGCTCTTGTCGTGATATGATCAAATGCAGTATCTGTCTAGATATCGTTTAATGTTACGGAGTACGTTTCATTACGCACACTATAAAGTGGAGAAAATCACTTATTCAAATGTAGTATCTGTCTAAATATCGCTTAATGTTACAGAATACGTCTCATTACACACACTATAAAATGGAAAAGACCACTTATTCAAGGAACGTGCAAAATCTAAAGTTGCAAACTTAAAAAAGCTAACTCTGATGCTTTTACTTTTTAATTTTTGTTTCCTTTCTCTTCATCTTTTTTCCTTTGTAGAATCAATATCTTAGCTCATAAACCAACCAATTCTACTTATGATGATCTCTCATATGAAGACACTACGTTTAAGAGTGCTTTATGGTTTTTCTTTTTTATTAGGGAGAGGGCTTTTGTTTTGTTTGTTTTTTTTTTTTTTTAGTTGGACGTTAAGGGGTATCTTGTGATCAACTTTAGTGTCAACCGAGACTAGATCACCTCCCCGAACAATCTTAAGAGCGCACCCCACACATCCGCCTAGTAGCCAACCCCTTTTGAGGCTTTTGTTGGGTAAAAGGACGCTCTAGCTTTCACTATTTCGACAGGTCAAGCAGGGGCCATTGTTGAAGAAAGGCCTAAATGCAAAATTAGTTGCAGGAGACTCACTTTAGATGCCTTGGGTCCTACTTAATCCTATAATGATCATACCCAAGCAAAGAATGTTTAGTGTGTAAGCTAATTTAGGAAGGCATACCTGCCTGCGTGATCTTCACTACCCAATCAAATAATGACCCGTGAACTCTGATCCCTCTGGGTGTAAACATACCATGGATTTGTTTTTTTTTGGTTGTATGGGTTTCCGGACAGGCGACTGCCGTAATCCGGTTAGGGGGTGGGGGGGGGCTTAAGTTTTTAACGCAGCTGCATTCCCAGGGCTGAACACAACTGTTGGATGGAACCCCTTTACGCGCTTGGTGGATACCATGGATTTGTTGAAACACAGTTGTATGGGTTATCATGTGACAGGCGACTCACAGCCTTTGCTTTGAACTTTAGATTGTTTATTACGTGTGGGTGGGGGTGGGGGTGGGGGTGGCGGGGCAATTGGTAGGTAAGGTTTTTAGTTACAACTTGTTGGCTTTGATGATTAATTAACTGTTGAGGTTTGTAACCATAATGAAAGGTACTTTAAGATGTGACCAAGGAATCTTGAGAGCTGCTTTGATTACATTATTTTGGCAGGAAACATGGGGAGCCACCGTTTATGAAGCTAAATGACAAAAAAACTGGGATTATCTGTGGGGATTCCTATCCACGGTCCTCATTCGCGTTACTCTACTTATTACGAACTTATATATCGAGTGCGAGACACATCGATTGAGTTTATTTTACAATGTAAGTTAGCATATTATACGAGTATTAGTGCAAGATTTTTCTATGGAGAAGAAAACTGTATTTAGTGTGATTTTAAACTCGTGCATATGTGGACAATTTTAGAAGAAGACTAAATATTTTGAGTTGACGGTGTATTCAATCCTAAAAAAAATCAAACTCTGCCGAATGTATAGTTACTAAAGTACGATTAACCTTTCAATTTGAGACCTCTGTTTGTATATTTGGTCTTGCCCGTAATTCACCAGAATATTGTGTAGTCTTGGTAAGAGCGAGGAAGGGTTGAGGACTCACTTGTTGTGAGATTTTGCGTTGTTTGAGGGACCCTAGATGCCGTCGGAGTAAATTGTCTTTTGTCGAACATGACACTCAAAATGAGACGGCCATGAAAGAAGTAATATTTACGCTGTACTTTCGTCGCTAAAGTTTTATTGGCGAATCTATATCATGCAAAGATTTGTCTTTTAAGTTTTTGACGGCAAAAGTAAACTACAAGTAGTAAGAAACAAGAGTCTGATATCAATTTCCTTATCTCTCCTGCACCTAAAATGGTCGAGATCCATATATCTAGCAAGAAATTAAAGGGGTTTGTGGGTTATTGATTGAATCTTTGCAGCTGCTTTGGTTTAATGACTTTCATGTGGTCTCGTCACTCTTATAGTGACCACACTATCTAATGAATTGAAACATAATATTACTCATTTTAAATGTATGATGCTCCTACGATCCAACTGGAAAACAAATATGAGGTGATATTTTTCTCCAGTTTTGTGGATTTGAACAAAATATTGAAAACGAAAATTTTGTGAAACGCCCCCATAGAGAGAAGGAGAAAGGCTCGTAATAAACTTTTTTTAGATGATTCATTACAAGAAAAAAAGCTAATATATTCCCATATCACCTAAAAGTTTCATACGGCGTGACTTTTAAACGAAGCATTGTGAATTGCATGGCTTCAGATTTATCATTTGAGCTCTACTCTCATGAAAAAAATGTTGCTGTAGGCTTTTAGAATGGCCGCTTCCTACCGGGGCAAGTGATGGCTTTCTTTGTGGATCATTCATCGATTTTCATAACTTAATAAAATAAACCAAAGGCATGAATATTTTTTTGATTAATTCTCGAGTCACTCTTAGCTCGAATTTCCTAATGTGCTTTCGATTGGTGGAGCTTGGGATATGGGTCGAAAGAAAAAGCGTCAGGTAACTTTACGCGTCAGAAAAAGAAAAAAAAAGATAAAAGTGTCCGAACAATGCCGCTTAGAGCAAAGTCATAGATAACAACTTTTTTTGTAACATTACATGAGCAGCAACTTGATTTATACAGCGCCAAAAAAAAAAAGGCACGGTACTTCAAATCGAGAAATTTCCTACTTCGAGGCGATGATACGGATTCAACCTTGATCTTAATATATACATGAAATAAGGAACTTCCATTTTTTTTTATGTAAGTGCCTTAACGTAACATGTGTCTGTAAATGTTTTCACAGTTTTGTCTGAAAAACAGTTGCTGTTATGGGAAGTCAGTTGTGGGCTGGACTTTGAACCCAAAATAGGACCGCCATACTTTGCAGATATTTAAAGCCTTGAATAGGCAAGGGGCCGAACAACACATGGTATGTCACTCTCAAATTTTGCAAAAAGGAGGGGGTTTTAGGCACCGTTGTACCAGCATATGTCAACTTGCAATTAACTTGACAATAAATGCCCCAAGGGGAAGTCTTAAAAATGGGATGCTTTGGAAAATACATTTAAATAAACGGGGTATCCTTTTTGGTTAATACGCTCTTATTTAAGATATCCCGCCTGCCATGAGACAAAAAGCAACAACTATCGAGCGCTCTCGTTTTGGTTCTCAAAATTTTTGACCCAAAAAATGCCGACGCTCGGTAATCTAACGGACGATTTTAAGGCAACGATTAGAAATAATAACCTACTTTTCCACGAATTGCTACCAAAATGGTTGTTGCAAGCGTGTATGTTTCACACTTTCGTGTGCTCGTCCACCCCTGTTAATGTCTGTCGCAACTATTATGCTTTTTAGTAACGAAACTTGGTGTGAAATATATACCGCAACTTAAAGTGGTGTGAGTCTAATCCAATTCTTTAGCTGCACAACCCTTCATCCCAACTTTTAGCCTTGAAGTTCAGATGCTCTACCCTTTCAAATAACTGTTCTCAAGTGATATATTGGGTGGTCCTTGGATCAGTAGTTCCAATGACCGACATATTGTAAAATCATCTCCTGCGTCTCTCGACTCTCCTCCTATCACATTAGTCTTCCTAATCCAACGATCTTAGACAGTCGGCACCGATGTTCTGCAACTAAAGGTCTAAAGTTTCTTTTTGCCGACATTTGAATGCTCTCTGGCACCTTCTGCTGGAAGTAAATTTGACAATTATAGGTGCACTTGGGAAACACACTAGTTGTACCTGTAACTTCCCGAAAAACCAAAACAAAAAAAAAAAAATTGTTTTAGAAGACTTGTAGCAAGGATAAGAATTATTCAGTTGAATTTATGACCTATTAAATCTTTCGGAAAAGGGATAGCCTCTGAGCAGAGTTATGTCAATGAAATATTAGAAACATGGTAGGAACATTTTTAGCGATAAAAATATTCTGTCCTATTTCGACTGATTTATAGGATTGTACTTTTATGGTCCGATTGGATCACAGAATTAACTTTGGAATTGAGATTGATTTTAGAATTGAACCTTAAGAATTGTAATTCTGCTGTTTGGACAGCTTATTTGGAATTGAAATTACAATTTATACTCAATTCCAAGAAATTAAAAATATAGTGTAAAGTCTAAGATTCAATTCTTAAGGCCCGACCTCAAACTTATAATTCCAGCCCAGCCCATCACAATTCCACCCATTAAGGCCCAACCTCACTTTTTTCATCTCTCGACACTCTACTTGCGATATGGTCTGCTCTGCTCAGACTTCTCTTCCTTCTCTCTTCTCTCTACCTTCTCTATTCTCTTTGATTCAAGAATGTCATGGCAGCGCCAATCTTCCGTCTCTCTTCTCTTTGATTCAACCTCTCAATGGAAAATCTGACGACGATGACATATCTAGGGTTTGCACAGGAACGACGTCAATATTGGCGATGACAACAACACTGAAGTTCTAGGTTTGATTTATGTGCTTTAAACCTTAATTTTCTGTATATGTGTGCCTGTGTGGGTATCTATGATATCTATGATGTGTGGGTATCTATGATTTCTGTGTTTCAAACATGGAAACGAAAGACAATGGTAACCCCGGAGTGTAAGCCTTCTTCTGACTCCAGATTTAAAACCTTGAGATTGTCGAGATGGATTTTATTACTGAAATTGAATTATTCAAACACGCACTTATGGAATCAACTCCCATCATAGTAGTTCTATGTTGTTTATCTCAGTGTGTTAGTATTTCTATGTTTATTATCTTTGACATTATTTTTGGTGAATGAGAAAACAAAGAATTTAAATCTAGACTAGACTGGCATAATCCTCTACTGACTAAAAGCAACGAACTCTACTAGAAAGAAAGAGACTTGATACTGGAATCTTTGTGGTTCTAGCGTTCTGGGTTCCATGCATTCAAGGTGTTATAAAGGTACCCTTTATGTAGTTGCTTTTCGTGTATATGATAATCTGTCAAAGGGGCATTAAGCTGAGTAATAATTTGGAGGACCCAATTGCAAGAATTTTCCAATTGTGCTAATGAGAGTGCAGCTGGTGCTTCCTTACTTGCATTGTTCCGGTACACGTTGGATAATCTGAGATTTTTATGTTATATACCTGCTGTTGCTGTGGGTTTTCCTCGTGTCGGGTGATTTTTAAAATGCTCTTCTTTGAATGGCAGGAAACCCTTCAAGATTGTATACCTCACTATATTCTTGTTGTTTTACAGCCTTGGAACCATTTCTCAATGCTGCTGCTTTTAAATTTATTTTAGGCCGTCGGATTCCCCTCCCATTATGGTTATCATTGGCTCCTGTTGTTGTTGTTGGTAACGCTCCGGATTTAACCTTGCGTTTGTCTGAGAGTATTGATGTTTTTGCTTTCCTATCTATAATTCAGTTTCCATTTTTATGTGTTGGTAAATATATTTGTTCTCATTTGCAGATCTATTTGGTAGAACTATTCGATAGTATTCGTCATATGGATAACACTATCTTAATACCCTTTTGATCAAACAAAGATGATGAGGATGAGAATATGCGAGCGAAAAGGATGTAAAAACACAGGTGGGTATCATGAGTGGTTGCTTGTTGGTGTAAAAATATATGGGTAAATTACACTAAACACCCCTGAGATTTTACGTAATTACACTCCACTACCGCTATCTTTAAAAATTACACTCCGACACCACGAGGTTTATACCCGCATTACACACAACTACACACATTTAACGGCAGGCCCAACTCCATGAAAAGATTCCCTGACACATTACTTTATGCAATTTTCATACCCAAAATACCCCACATTTGTCCTTTACTCACCTGTGTGGTCTTCTTGTAGTAATGAGTTTTTCAAAATTTCAGTCAACTCCACAAACTCTAAGTGAATTAGAGGGTTTAATTTAGCCAATTTAGGGTTCAATTAACTCATTTTAGGGTTCAATTAGTTTAATTTAGGGTTCGATTCGATTAGGGCATTCAATTTAGGGTTCAATTAGGGGTTCAATTAGTTTAATTTAGGGTTCAATTCGATTAGGACATTTAATTTAAGGTTTAATTAGGGTTCAATTACTTCAATTTAGGGTTCAATTAGGGGTTCTATTAGTTCAATTTAGGATTCGATTGAATTGGGGCATTTAAGTTAGGGTTCAATTAGGGGGTTCAATTAGTTTAATTTAGGGTTCGATTGGATTAGGGCATTCAATTTAGGGTTCAATTAGTTTAATTTAGGGTTCGATTTAATTAGGACATTCAATTTAGAGTTTAATTATTTCAATTTAGGGTTCAATTATGCGTCTAAGTGAATTAGGGTGTTAAATTAGGGTTCAATAGGTCATTCAATTTAAATTAGGTTGGCTCAAAATCTTCTTATGGTGCATTGTTTTGCTTACTTTCTTTTCTGTCTTTTTCCAAGTCTCCTGACCACTCAAATTTATTCGTCACAAAAAGTTGTGGTTCAAAAATAGTCGCGGGTGGGTTTTCTACGAACAGAAAATAATATGCGGGGTTCGTGCGTGTTTGGTGATGGCATGGAGATGAGTTTAGTGAGAGTGAGTTCAGGGAAATGTGTGTATACGGGTGTGGGTTCATGGGTTTTTGGTGAAAGAAGGATGAGAGTTGATGAGGCAGCCGTGGTGGCTACCATGAATGCAGGTGGGTTGCGAGAGGAGCATCACAGGCTGTTGTGCAAGGGAGTTGTTCGTGTGTGTTTACATTGGTGGAGTGGATGAATAAGTATATGGGTGATGAAGTGTGTTTGCTGAGAGCAAGTGTGAGTGTGGTTGTATGAGTGCCGTGAAGTGTGTAGTGTTGAAGGGTTGAAAAGATCAGCCGTGAAGTGTGTCCTGTGTGCTAAAATGTGTGTGCATGCGTTGGGTGGGTGTGTGTATTTTTGTCACCTGTGTGTGTGTGTGTGACAATTTCTGAGTGCATGTGTGTGAGTGATGTGTGCACAAGTGTATGTTGCGTGGGTGTGGATTGAAGGTGTGTATATAGCGTGTGTGCGTGAGTGTGCTGTGAGGTGGGTTGAATGTATTTTGGGTGGCTTTGAACAAATAAAAAGAGGCAGTAACTATGTTTGAGTGTGTGTGTTTTCAGCTGTGTGCATGTGTGTGAGTGCCCGTGTGCTTGCATGTAAACTGTGCGGGAAGGTGTGTGAGAGTGCTTCATGCCAATAATTTCAAAAAACAAGTTTTCCCTCCAAAATTCCAAGAAGACAGTCTGAAGGGCATTCATGTCTTTTTGCATTGCACCATTAACACCGTAAGAGAAAAAGTTATTTTTTGAGCTGAGTGTAATTTTTAAAGATAGCAGTAGTGGAGTGTAATTAAGTAAAACTTCAGGGGTGTTTAGCATAATTTACCCTAAATATATATATGTGCATTCATATATATCATGTAACATGTGACAATCTGATTTCTTTTGTCATTTGTACTTCGTATTCTAGGTTCGAATAGTCATTGCATGTTGCATTTTGCACAATTTTATACGAGAGGAGCAAATTGAACAAGAAGTAAGATTATTGGCTGAGGTTGATGCAGAATTAGCAGCTGCTCCAATTCTAGATGACACGAGCAATGAGGAAGTGATAAGATCTGTTCAACTTATACATGAATGGACCGCATTTGGAGAGAATTTAGCTAAGGGCATGTTTGTTGAATATCAAGCTAAGCGTGGACGACCAGTTTGACACGATTAGCTAATTATCTCTCAGAAATGTTATTCATTTATGAACAATTTCTTATTATGGTATATCTGATGTGTATCTCATGGATGTCTTGTTACCGTACATCTGAGATTTATTCCTTTAAGAGTTATTTTGAAATTGTTCTTACTACTGGATGCTGAAATCGTTCTTATTATTGGATGTTGGTCTTTGGGAGATAAAAAATTGTGACCGGCATTTTAATTGGTGCTGTGAAAATTTCTTGTGACACTTTTACGAGAAACTTCATATTTTTATATCTGTAATTGTATCATTTTAATAGCGGCAGGTGTATAACTTAATAAGATTAGTCGTGACAGTTGTGATCAAAATGCAGTTTTTACTTTAGCAATTTCAATTCAATGGCAATTTTTTACAAGTTTTTATCTTGTTATGTTTTGTTTTTCACTTTAGTAATGTCAAATCTTAAATCTACGTTTTTGTGTTAACCAATCAATGGAATTACAAATTCTATTCAGATCCAGGTTAATTCCAATTCTTATGGAATTGGAATTGAAATACAATTCCTAATTTTATTTTCAATTCCATTTGCGAATCGGACCCTTAGTGATGATAGTTGCTGCTTCAGGATTTCATTTTATCTAAAAGAAAGTCCAAATATTGGTCTCCATATAATTAGTTGAGTGCATTATGAATAATACTTGGGATTCTTGAGAAGAAGTGTTGAATCTACAAAACAAGGGGAATTTTTTTATTTTCGCAAGACATATCAAAAGTGTACATGAGTTACTTTGACATATACCTTAGCAACAAATATAATGAATGATGTTTTTTGCAGTTTTATGTATTACTACTACCTTAGAGCTTTATAGGTATGCAAGCATATAAGATATTTAGGTTCCTTATTGAAAGAGTTAGGTGGTGGAAACTGTGACCTTCTTTAGGTGTAGTCCAAGTTCTATACGTATTGAGCCACCCACAATTTAACAGAACAGTGAGTAAGGATATAAAATAGAGACATGGAGCCTTGAGCTAGATCCGCCAAAAAGAAATAGGTGCCATCTTTGAGGAAATACATTTTCTTATGATGGATTTTGTAATAGTTTGAACTGGATTGATTTGAGACATCCGAGTGCATAGTAAAAGCATGGTGGTTACTGCTCAGTCTCTGGTGTGGTGATTAAGTGCTTATGGGAATTGGTATCCATATTGGCTAAGTCAAAGTGGAATGCTTCAAAGGTTGTCTGATGATATTAGCTTGTATGTCATACCTATTAGAATAGATGGGATCACGTGATCTATAGGTGTTGATTAGTAAACTTGATAGACAATATATCATTGCGGTTTTAGTTGGACCTTAGACTTTGAATTTGTGGACTTTGTAGTCATGTAGTATACATGGGTAGGAAGAAGAAATGAATATGTTCCGCTTACAATTCTGATTTAGAAATATCAAATTGTAACTTTCGAGGACGGAATTTCTTTAAAGATAAGAGAATGTTACGTCCGAAGAAAGAAAAAAGAGAGTGTTTTAGAAGATTTGTAGCAAAGGATATATGTTATCCAATGAGTTTATGACCTATTAAATCTTTAGGAAAAAGACTGTCTCTAGGTAGGAGTGGTCATTGAAACACTAGAAACATGGTAGGAACATCTTTAGCAACAAAATATTCAGTTCAATTCTGTGTGATTTACATAATTGCATTTTTAGTGGTAGTTGCTACTTCAGGAATTCATTCTTCCAAAAAAAGAGTCTGAATATAGGTCTTCTTACAATTACTTGAATGTTTTTCTATGGTGAATATACTTGGAATTCTTGAGAAGATGTGTTGAATCTATTGACAAAGGGGTTTTTTGTTATTGTTGTAAAACTTATCAAAAGTGTACATGAGTTATTTATGACATATGTCTTTAACGACAAATATAACGGATGATGTTTTTGCAGCTTTATGTATTACCACTACCTTAGAACTTAATAGGTTTGAAAGCTTCTACTATACAATAAGGTTTCTTGTTGAAAGTGATAGGTTGTGTAAACTGTGACATTCTGTAGCCTAGTCCAAGTCCTGTACTTATTGAGCCCCACACAGTCAGTTTAGCAGAGCCAAAGAGTAAAGGTATGAAATAGACACATAGAGCCTTGAGCTAGATCCGCAAAAAGAAATATGCAATACACTGAACAATGAGAAAAGTGCGCCAGTTCTCTCCATTACCCCCCCGGCGAAAAGATATAATGGCGCTTTTTGATTCGATCACGTTCGAGTGAATTTCAAGCTACAAGGTAAGGGTTTACTCATGCATTTGTCCTAAATGAAATCTGATTATCGTTATTTTCGTATATTATTAGAATTGAAATTTCTGTAATACTTTCACGTTTTGGCAATCATAATTGTATTGATCTTCTCTATATTTTGATTGATAAAGGTTTGATTGTCACATATAAATTACTTTAATCTCAATTGATTTAGTGTTTTTAAGGGGTTCACTGGTGCTCTAGAATCCTAATTACATGTATATTGACTGTTTAGGTCTTTGTGCTTTTGATTATTGACTTTGATTCGCGACTTTTTTGTTGCTAATTTTTATAGTAATTTCAAGAGTCCGTATTTTCGTTGTTCTTTGTTTGATATGGCGTTCTAACACTTTTTGAAAACTCCAAACACTCTATTACAAATTTTTAGTTTTTATTTTTCCCAAAATCCAACAAATTAATATTCAAAAATAGATCTGAACATTTATATACTTATGTTTATTGTAATTCAAGTCAGCCAACTTCGATTTGCTTTACATTATGTATTTTTCATTGGTTTTTTATGATCCTGAACATTATCAAATCCTTAGAGTGATTTCTTAAATTTTTTTGTTTTAGATTTTATCAGAGTCTTTCTATTTCTTGGCCGAAATTAGAATTTGAAAGTTACTGGTCAATGCTGAATTGATGTTTTTGACACTACAAATCAGTCCACATTCCATTTGCTCTATCTTTTTTATTTCTCATTGGTTATTAATGATTCTAGACATTCTGAAATTCTTAAAGATCCCTATATAAATTTCTACTTTTATGCTATATCAAAATCTTTCTTGTTTTATGCTCTATCAGAATCCTTTTATTTCTTGGCCACAATTGACCTTGAACGTTAGATGCTGTTGTTTTTGACACTGCACATCAACTCATTTCGACTTGTTCTATCTTATATGTTTCCAATCAATTCTTGATGATCTTCGACATTATGAAAACTGTAACAAGTCCTCTTTGACTTTTATGTACTGAGTTTTCATGGAACTCGTATATTCCTTTGTTAAACTTGCCCTTGAATAATTCAATCACTTGGTTTATATATATATATATATATATATATATATATATATATATATATAGAGAGAGAGAGAGAGAGAGAGAGTTTTCATGGAACTCGTCCACCACTACTGTCATTACCATCACTTGACCACCATTTACAGCGTCGATGTCACTACTCCGTGTGGTGCTGCCACTACCACCACCATCTGGTGGCACTAACACACTTGAAACCACTTATCGTAGTTCGTTTTTCATCTTAAGTCAAGGATATAGTTGTCTAAAATTTATTATCTTTCCATTATCTTTGTTTTCCAAACACAAAAAGAAATTATGTGATTTGAATTCCCTTCCATTCCAATCGATTTGTTTGATGGTGCGGCACAGAGGGAGGTGAAAGGACTGAGCGGTGCATAGAGAGAGAGAGAGTGTGTGTGAATCTTTTAGCAAAGTAAGGAGATAAAAATCAAGATTTGGTCACATGAATGGCGAATTAAATAAAATAACATAAGAGAATCATTCTTACCGCGAGTACCTTTGTTACCGCGCCCGAGAGCTAGCACCTTTCAGTTTGCCAAAGATAGATGAAAGAATTCATTTCCACTTTAAATAATCTAATTACGAGGAGAATTAGTGACATTCACTACCATCATGCATTCCACCTTATAGATGTTGCCAATCAGAGATTATAGAGGAAAAGAACATAACAACTATTCACTTGTGTGGTTCTTTTAACATATACTTCCAAGAAATAATATAACACGAAAAAATATATATTACACAATAAAAAATACTTGGTTAGTTATATCTGACTGGTTATCCAATTTCCTGTTCTTTTTCTTCCTATTGTTACTGCCGGCCCAGATTAGGTTATTGGTGATGGCATGAAAGCTACTGTGGAGGCTGGTTATAATAAGTGTATCAGAAGTGCACTTTCATTTTAACAATAGTAATAAGTTCATATTAGAAGTCCATATTAAAGGTAAAACAAGTGAATTAAAAATTCATATTGCAGTGAGACAGAGGGAGGCACGCACTGTTGTGCGTGGTGTGTTTTTTCAGTTTGTGCTTTACCGGTTTGGATTCAATGGAACATCGATGGAGCAGGTGTTAGAAGGAAGATCGATGAAAAGAGCTAAGCATGCAGTTTATAGAACCAAGTACTTTTGATACTAAATTACAAAAGGGAGTTGGAAATGATTGGTGAATAAGTTATAACAGGTTGAATGAGTTTGAAAAAGAAATATAGAAAGGTAAATGCGGTCTAAGACAACTTTTGCTGAGGGGAAGAGGAAACTTGATGAAAAGATTCATCAAGACTACCCTGAATTTGTTCATAAGTACCTCAATAGTGTTGTTAAAGCAGGGAGAAAAAAGAAGAGAGATGGATTTGAGAGCATTCCTACGAGGAAGATGCTCGAATCGATCATATATATATATATGGGGAAAGCGAATATATATATATATATATATATATATATGGGGGCCGATCAGGGTCTACCGGTGGATATTATCCACTGGACCGCAACTAGGAGTTGCGGTTTGTATCATTATTTTTTTTTCACCCACCCACCCACCCCTTCCTGCCTGCCATGTGGCAGGCGGTCCCCCTTCCCTGCTTGCCACGTGGCCCACCTGCGGTCCCCCCTGCATGTCCTTTCCCCCCACCCCCATCGTTACTTTCCCAATTGCCAAATTATCAATCTGAAAATCAAAATCCCCAAATTTTTAATTCCTAAAATTTGAAATTATAAGTTCCTAATCCCATCATTCTAAACTAAAACAAAAAATTGTACTTATTGTTAAGAAAGGGTTCAAAGAATTCAACTATGTAGGAATCAAACACGAGTCTTACACTAGACGTGGATCGGCCGGAGGAGGGAGACGATAAAATGGGTGAGGGCAAAGGCGGAGAATGCGGTGTTGCAGCCATAGCCCCGAGGCAGTGTGCTCTGTCGCCTTATAAAGTGTAAACTGTGTGGTTAAATACGTTGACTTTATGTCTTTATTTAATTGGAGTTTAACTTTGCTTTTGTGTGTGTGTGTTTATTTGTGTAAGTTTAGCATTAAAGTGACTAAAATGACATTTCTTTTAATTATGCCTAAAAATTTATGGTATTTTAACGTACCAAAGAAAATGAACAACATCAGCTTCATGGCAAGGTGAAAGTAATGAACAAGGCAATACCGACGTGAAGTAAGGAAATCTAGACATAATGGTCACAAGGTATCTAGCTATACAATGGAGCTAAAGACGCAAATTAATCCTCTTTAATAATTAATTAATCCTCTTTAATAATTAAGTTGAACACACCAGGGTCACATTATTACTGCCCAACCCACCCCCCACCCCCCATAAGGAGTTGCGGTTCACTGTGCGTGGCCCCCACCCTCGAACCGTGTTACGGTTCTGTGTCCTTTTTGTCCTTTTTTTCCTTCCTCTTTTATTTTCTTTTCCTTGTCCTTTCCCATTTTTCTTCCTTTTTTATTTTCTTTTCCCTGTACTTTCCCCATTTTCTTTTCCTTTTTTGTCCTTCTTTTTTGTTTCTTGTGACCCGTGAGTCTGTTGCGGTTCTCTGTCCTTCCTCTTTTTCTTCCTGGCCCCCCTCCCCTGCGTGTCTCTTTTTTATTTCTTTTCGTGTCCTTCTTTTGTCCTTTTCTCCCTGTGTGTGGGTGGTTGCAGAGTTTCTTCACAGCCTTCCAATTTTTTTGGCCCACACCCCAACAACACTTTGCCCCCTCCTAGCAACAACCCCTCTTCCAACGACACTTGGCTTCTCCCCGCAAAAGTTGGCCCCCCAGCACATATTTGGATTCTCCTGCTTGCTTGCCCAACAGAGAGAGAAAGAAGAACCGTGAGTCTGCTTCTTCTCTTTCTCTCGCTTTTCTCTCTTTATAATCCGTTCTTCCCAATTCTTTCTGGACAGAACCCTCTCTTTCACTCTACATCATCTTTCTCAACTCTTTCTTCCATCTTTCTCAACTCTTTCTTCCATCTTCTCCGTACTCCAAAGATTATCTGCATAATCTTCACGATAACATAAACAAAAATATTCTACGGTCAAAAATCGGTAGATAACCGCTAGAAGATTAAAATATATCAAGTTTAAAGCAAGTAAGTATTTCGAATTTTTTTATAATTCATTGTTAATTTCAAATTGTTCTTACCATAATTGTTCTTACCAGTAGATTGTTTAAATTGTGTTATGCTTACATTGTTCTTACCATAATCTCAAATTCGTGTTTTTTAGAGTTTAAAATTATGGATTGAACTAGATTTTGGGTTATGTGTGTTTAATGTGAATACGAAACGTAATTGTCGCTAAAGGTGAAAACTTAATTAGACAGTTTTCACGAATTTATAAAAAATAGCTAGAGCTAGATTTTGCCAAAGTACAAAAAATAGACCCTAGTTATTTTTAGAACATCTGTATCAGGGAAAAAGTTCAGATTTTTCCAAAGACTGGAAAGGGGTTAACTGATACGCGGAACCTTGTAACTTTGCAGTGTAATTTAAAATATCAAACTAGCGCGATTTCGCGCGAAACTTTTATGAGAACCCTAGGATGTTGGGAAGTTCCGTTTCCCCGTAATTTGCGCTATTCCGATGTCGTTAGCTATTTTTTTCGCCGAACGGGCTTTTAAGCAATCGATCCGGACACCGGTTCGGGATTTTTGAGCGAAACTTTTGTAAAATACTTTTTAGATCAAGAATGAATTCAGGAAGCTGAAAATAGCATTTCAAAGCACTTTTGATATTTTTCGATGTCAGGGGGCATTTCGGTAATTTGCCACCCCGAGAGGGGTATTTTGCTAATTCTACACTGTTAAATTTTTCCAATGTTAATTCTACAATGTTAAATTTTTCCAATGTTAATTCTACAATGTTAAGTCAACGATGGTGGCTGTTCTAATAGACTCTTGACCAACCAATATTTGAAAGCAAATAATTGAGTGCATGACGCGTACAAAAAGAAAATTTGCAATTAATCACTTTGTTCTCTATTTTTCCACGACTAAGTGTTAACCTTCACTGTGAAGTAGTGAAAATAACCTTTTTAGCCCGCAGATATTGCCCTACCTAAACTCATTGTTTTACCTGTCTACCTGCCTGGTCAGTGACCAAAGGTTTCAAGGCACTAGTATATCAATCGATCGATATCTTTGCACAGTAAGAATTGTGCATTCAAGAACCCACGCGCAACTTACAAGCGAAGAAGATATTTCTTGTAACATCAACTCAGAGTTTTTCGATAAGTTACATCAACCAGATACCCAAGAGCATAAGGAACTTCAATTTCTTTGAATCTTAAAAACTTTTGCAGGAAAACTGATAAGTATTCTTTCAGCTAAATGTTATGAAAGAAGTATTCTCATTAAGTGCTTAAAAATTATTATGAGGATCGTACCATTATTTTCTTGTGAAGCAAATTTTAATAAGTACTGTACTGCCGTTTAAAAAACCTGAGGGGGGCTGGTGGGAAATTTCACTTACACTAGGAAAACGACTCGGCTTGATTACTATAGAAATCAACAATGCTTCCCTTTTTTTTCTTTTTTTCGTGGGCCCCCACCCCTGCCCTTTTTTCTTTTCTCTTTCTTACGTGGCCCCACCCCCACCCCCCACCCCCCGGTTCCCGTGGGCCCCCCACCCCCCACCCCGAACCGCAACAAGGAGTTGCGGTTCTCTGTAACTACTTTTTTCTTCGTGGCCCCCACCCCCCTTCCTCCCCTACCCCCGAACCGCAACAAGGGGTTGCGGTAATTATGATTGGTGAAATTCAAACTCTATTAAGTTTTAATGCAGTCAGTGCTTTTTGTTTTTATATGATGGTCAGACTTCGTTTAACAAGTCTTATATCTTTTTTGGATTCAAACTGGCTCTCAAATATTCGAGTCTCATTTCTCAGTCCCAAGGGCTTGGTGATGTTACTTGTAAGTCTAGTCCCCTTCTTGCTGGGGCGACTTTTATTATCTCCTTATAGCTCTAGTTTGCTTTTTAAATATACTTCTTGTTGACTATCAGGCATTGTCTTAGTGTTCATAGTCCTGTTGAAGTTGCTAGTCAACCATTCTTAGGTGGCATCACCAAAGCATCTACTTATCTCAACTTAATACCTTCTTATGTTATACTTAATCTGTTTTATCTTTCTAAAGCTTCCTCCATCTTTAGTGTTCTAATTCTTTGTGCAAATCTTGTACCAATCTCCCAAAGTTTATCTAGTTTCTCCATTGGTAACCTCATATATTACTGGCTGTCTTTGACACTAGTCCTTGCATGCTTTATGTATCAAGGAAAATGGATCGTACATTCTTGGACTAGCTTGCAGCCACGCTCGTTCACTTGTTTCTTGCATCACGCATTATTGTTAAGGAAGTGGCATCCCATATATTTATCACCCCAGCTGGGGAGTTGGGGTCGAAAAACGCAATAAGTTGCTGAGAGGTTAAGCCAACCAATTTTAGGTTAGGACTCTTTTTCTGTGGTTGGGGTGTGAAGGTGGGGTCCAAAGTTACAACCTCTGAAAGCAAGTTAGGACATGTAAGCCATTGGAGGGGAAACTCAAAAAAATTATTTTAGAACAGAACATGTTTTAACAAACTGGACCTTAGTTGCAGAATTTACCCAGAAGGATTCACTAGTTGCGGTTCTCTGTTTACTTTTTCTTCGTGGCCCCCACCCCTTACCCCCGGTTCCCGTGGGGCCCCATCCCCCACCCCGAACCGCAACAAGGAGTTACGGTTCTCTGTGACTACTTTTTCTTCGTGGCCCCCACCCCCACACCCACTCCCGTGGGCCCCCACCCCTTTCCTCCCCCACCCCCAAACTGCAACAAGGGGTTGTGGTTCTCTGTCCTTCCCACTTTTTTCTTCGTGGGCCCCACCCCCCGTGGCCCCCCCGTTCCTTTTTTGTTTTCTTTTACGTGTCCTTTTTTGTTTTCTTGTTTTCTTGTTTTCGTTTGCGTATCCTTTTCTTTTTCTCGTGCATGCCCCCCACCCCCCTCGGTTCCTTTTTTGTTTTAGGGCTAATTACACCTATGTCCCTGAGGTTAGGGGGTAATTACAGTCAAGGACACAAAGTTTCAAAATGTAACATTCCGTGACAAAAAATGTTTCAAATGTATCACCCGTGTCCATCCGTTAGGGTTCCATCCAAAAAATATAATGTTCATCATTACGTATTTTAAAAATGACAATACTGCCCTTGTACAATATAATTTTCAAATTAAACCTTATTTTTTTAAAATTAGGATTTGCAACTAATTTGCAAATTAAGCTTTTGAAATCCTAAAATTAGGAGGATTTGAAACCCTGATTTAAAAATTAGGGTTTTGAAACCTTAAAATTAGGGTTTCAAAACCCTAATTTTCAAATTAGGGTTTCTCTTCTCCTTCTCCAGATCTGATTTAAACATTAGGGTTTCAAAACCCTAATTTACAAATTAGGGTTTCAATATTTAATTTATCAATCTCCCAATTAGGGCTTCAAAACCCTAATTTGCAAATTAGGGTTTCAAAACCCCAATTCTTAATCTGTTTCATGGCAGCAGCACAGCCCTTGCCAACATCTCCATACTCGCCCAAGAATTTCTCGAATCTCAAGAAGTGCTTGCTCATGGACCCTGGCTTTGCCCAGTCTTGAAATCTCCTGTGCTCTGGGAATCCCATCAGTGCCAGCTCCAGTACAAGTGAAAGGGTCTGCCCAATAGTTTCATGTTCCGGCAGGGGGAATCACCCCAGTTTAGAACCATGGGATTGTTGTTTCAGCTGGGATTAGGCCGAGTTTCCCAAAAATCTAAAGTGCAATTGCTCCTGCCGGTGCCACCTCTGAAATAAAACCAACGCCGGCGGGTTTGTGCCAAGACCACCAACGTACCACCACCTCTGAAATAAAACCACCGCCACGCATAAGCCACGCCAGCAACATCGCAACGCCGCCAGTACACTAATCCATGACGCAAGACACAAACCACTGCCACCTCTGAAAATAAAACCAACGCCCACGGGTCTGCAGGTATGGAGATGGGGCGAGGAAGGGGTGCGGCAGTTGGGGGGGAGTTTGAGAGAGAGAATCAGGGTGGGGAAGAGTAAACAGTCAACAAAAAATAGAGACAATGGCATTTAAAAAAATAACTTTCTAACATAAGGGCAATAAAGTCATTTTGTTAAAACCGTTAGGATTTTTAGGGTTCCGTTTGTCAATGGACATAAGTGTTACATTTTGAAACTTTGTGTCCTCGCGTGTAATTACCCCCAAACCTCAGGGACACATGTGTAATTAGCCCTTTGTTTTATCTTGCGTGTCCTTTTTTGTTTTCTTGTTTTCTTTTGCGTATCCTTTTTTTTTCTCGTGCATGGCCCCCCACCCCCGAACCGCAAGGAGTTTGCGGTTCTCTGTGGCCTTCCACTTTTTTCTTCGTGGCCCGCACGGGCCCTTCCGAAGCCGTTACCTATTTTTTTGGCCGAACGGGCTTTTAATCGCTCGATCCGGACACCGGTTCGGGATTTTTGGGCAAAAAATCCCGAAAAATACTTTTTAGATCAAGAATGAATTCAGGAAGCTTAAAATAGAATTTTAAAGCATTTTTGAGATTTTCTGAAGCCAGGGGGCATTTTGATAATTTGCCACCCCGAGAGGGGTGTTTTGGTAATTTTCCTAATAAAGTTTTTTCAAAGGACTTCTTAGTCCAGAAATGTAAGTAAAACACCTGAAATGTTGTTTTAAAGCTGATTGCGGGGCGTTAGGGTGATAATGATGCCCCGGGGGCATTTCGGTAATTTGTCGCTCAGTGCGGGTATTTTGGTAATTTAACATTATAAAATTTTTCGACTTACTTTTAGTTCTGTTATTTTTTTCAGTTGTTCTGAGATGTTTGTTGGGGCGATAAGGGTATTTTGCATAAGTTTGGAGTGTTTTGGTAACTTTCCCCCTTAAAATATCCGGAGGAAATATTTGGTATATAGTTGACGTAATACATTTAAAAAGTGGTTTTAAAGCAATTTTGTGGTGTTGGTGGTGTAGCGGCCATCGGGGTATATTGGTAAATTGCCACGTTGGCTCTAAATTTTAAGTAGTAGAGTAATTAAGCAGTGGTGGGAAGTGAGGAATTGTTTTAATACATTGAAATAATGAGATAATGACTATTGCTAACGCGTTGGTAAGCTAGGTTTAAGATCCAGTTATATTTTTGGAATGTAAATATTATGGACGCTAAGTTGGTTTACGATTATATTTTGTTCTTCGAGATATGTATTTCAACCCCGGACCTCATGATACATCAATCCTATACGATGACGATGACCACGTCGCGAGGTACGTATTTGACGGTGTCGATAGGGGTGTTTTGGAAACAATTCAAAGCACAAGTCACCTCGAAGAGTGGGTACTGAACGAGGAACAAATACAACTACTACACCGTCAAAACATGGCCATGTTCGCCGATTGCGGGATTTGGTCTCGGCATGACGATTGCCTTATATCCGCTCTAGTTGAACGATGGAGGGGCGAGACGAACTCATTTCACTTCTGGTTTGGTGAAATGACTATTACATTAGAGGACATCGAATTTATACTTGGAATCCCATGTCACGGCAAACCCATTATTTCGAGCAAAACGTCTGCATCCATAGCGAAGATGGCTGGGCAGTATTTCCCGGGAATCCCGAGGGAAGCTCTTACGTCTAATGGCATAAAACTTAAATGGCTGAGAGAGCAGTACGGCGTGCTAACGGATGAATAAACTCCTCATGATTTCGTGACGTATACAAAGGCATTCCTTCTGTATATTATTGGAGCCATATTACTTCCGACGCATTCGAAAAACACGGTGCATCCGAAGTATATGGTGTTCTTGGAGGATCTTGAGGAGGTATACTCGTATTCGTGGGGTTCAGCTGTTCTTGCGTACCTATATCGAGCACTGCATAAGGTTACGAGATTGGATGCCAAGTCTATTGCCGCCTGCCTGACTCTATTACATGTATGAGTATTTATATTCTTGTTTTGACGTGTCAAAATATTCGTGATTAATTATTAATTCCATATAATGTTTGCATTCACAGGTTTGGTCGTACGAGAGGCTACCCACGGGACGTCCACAACCGCGGGAATATTTCGATGAGATGTGGCCTAGGGTGTGGGCTTGGGGGCCGGAGACCAACCGGAAGAGACGGGTAAACCCTCACAACCATCTACAGTTCTATCGGGGGGAACTAGATATGTTGGATGCACCCCAGGTGACGTGGCAGCCATATGGCAAGGTAATGCATCGGTTAGATGAGTGGTGTTGGCAACTTCCGGTATCGTACGTGCTGGCAGGTTTGGTTCGGGTGCCGCTTATTCACTTCGAAGTATGTGAGTTTCAGATGCCTGATCGAGCTATGAAGCAAGCTGGCTGTCTACAAGGGATACCAAAACCCCCTGTAGACATGCGGCCATACAGGAGTGTTGGAGGGCCGAAATTTGAGGTGCCTGATGCCTTGAATTTATTGAGCGACGAGGTGGAACAGTGGAATACTTGGCAAGAAACGTATGGTAGCCTTGTATCGCTCAAGCACGACGGCACCAGTCTTGATGAGTACCTGCAATGGTTTCTCAAGGTGACGCGCACGAGGGTGAATCGCCCTTCCCAGCCGACGAAGACATCGTATGCGCCACGTGATTTCTATGACCAGTTCTGGGCATTGAACATTGTAAGTCACCCTAGTGTTGTTTCAATATTTATTTGCACAGCTTATCGACAATGCCTGAAATGATGACGGTGATTTTTCTATGCATATTTTTTAGGTTGACCAGGGCACTGAGGTGTTCAAGCAGCTGGAGTCGTTTGACTGGTATGTCGCGCAGGCTCCTGTCAGTCTCAAGAGGTCCATGAGAGGTACAAGACTGATCTTCACAACTTCAGTGTTGCGTACCGGGGTTACCAAGGGGAGCCGTCTAGTCGCTCAGCGCCTGACGCGTACAACTCTCAGCCCCAGAGTCAGGCGGGAAAGCCGTCTAGTCGCTTGCCTTCTGACGCGTCTTTGCCGCAGAGCTATGAATTCTGGGAGCCGTATAGTCACTTGCCTCCTGACGCGTACGACTCTCAGCGCCAGAGTCAGGTGACCCAAGTAGGAATCCAGGCCTCGTGCCCAAGCATCCGGTCGGACAAAGGACAAGCGACGAAGCCATTGAGGCCGGACAAGCGGGGTTGGATCGACCGGCACTACTTCGGGCATGAGTCTGTCGATTCAATAGACTTTCCTCTTGCGACATTCCTAGGTCATGAGGATATGAGAACGTTGGCGCCGGAGACAGATCTTTCAAATTTTATCATGAATGCTTATATAGATCTGCTCCGGATTAGAGAGCTACAGTTTAACCGTTCTGAATATTTGAAGCTTAACATGTATCCCACTTATTTTGTGGAATTAACGGTGAGGAAATTCACAGAATGGTAGAGGCGAGGGGCAGGCAGGGGTAAGTGGAAACCAGCTGGAAACGTGTTAGGCATGTTGAACGCAAACTATCAATGTCAGGCTGCTCTTGCGAACCTTATCATGATACCTTATCATCATGCAAACCACTGGTTCCTATTAGTTCTCCATCCAGCGAACAGAACGGTTCACATATACGATAGCCTAAGGGAGGACGATCCTGGACAGCTGCTGGAACAGATGTACAGCGAGTACATCACTTTAGTGGTTAGTATTTATTTTTTGACCTTGGCTCATAGTATATTCTTCTTGTTACATAGGCTTGATGACCTTTTTTATTGTTGGATGCAGACTATTGTCCTCTCGCTAGCGTGCGAACGGCCATCGGGGGAGCCTTGGACGGTCGTGATGATAAAGGACCGACCAAAGCAATATAACAGTCATGATTGCGGGATTTACGTCCTCAAGTACATGGACTACATTGCTCGCTCGGAGGTGCTCAAATATACGTCGTGGACTAGGGAGGATGCCTTGACGTTTAGGTATAGGATAGCCTGGGAGCTGAAAAAGAATGAAGCTAGACGCCTTCATTACCATTATCCTAACTAACGTGGCTAAGGTGCAATGAGCAAAGAGCACGGCACAAAAAAGAAATGTACATAATTTTCCGCAAGCTATGAATTTGGCGCTAAAGTGTGCGCGAATAGACCTTTTATAGGACGCATTCGAAAAAATTACGTGTCTCATTTTTCACCGAAATTCATAGAAATGAGCTAACTAGCGTGCCTGAGGTGCAACGAGCGAAAAAAAAGTGACAAAAAAAAATTACAACATTTCTCGCAAGCTACGCATTGGGCGCTAAAGTGTGCCCGAATAGGCCCTTCATAGGGAAATCTCAAAAAATAATTTGGCTCGTTTTTCACCGAAATTCATAGAAATGAGCTAACTAGCGTGCCTGAGATGCAACGAGCGAAAAAAAAGTGACAAAAAAATTACAACATTTCTCGCAAGCTACGACTTGGGCGCTAAAGTGTGCCCGAATAGGCCCTTCGTAGGAAAACCCGAAAAAATAATTTGTCTCGTTTTTTGTCGAAATTCATAGAAATGGGCTAAGTAGCGTGCATGAGGTGCAACGAGCAGAAAAAAACTGACAAAAACAATTATAACATTTCTCGAAAGCTAAGCATTGGGCACTAAAGTGTCCCCGAATAGACCCTTCATAGGGAAACCTCAAAAAATAATTTGGCTCGTTTTTCACCGAAATTCATAGAAATGAGCTAACTAGCGTGCCTGAGGTGCAACGAGCGAAAAAAAAGTGACAAAAAAAAATTACAACATTTCTCGCAAGCTACGCATTGGGCGCTAAAGTGTGCCTGAATAGGCCCTTCGTAGGAAAACCCGAAAAAATAATTTGTCTCGTTTTTCGTCGAAATTCATAGAAATGGGCTAAGTAGCGTGCATGAGGTGCAACGAGCAGAAAAAAACTGACAAAAAAAATTACAACATTTCTCGCAAACTGAGCATTGGGCGCTAAAGTGTGCCCGAATAGGTCCTTCATAGGGAAACCTCAAAAAATAATTTGGCTCGTTTTTCACCAAAATTCATAGAAATGAGCTAACTAGCGTGCCTGAGGTGCAACAAGCAAAAAAAAAGTGACAAAAAAATACAACATTACTCGCAAGCTACGCATTGGGCGCTAAAGTGTGCCCGAATAGGCCCTTCATAGGGAAACCTCAAAAAATTACGTGTCTCATTTTTCACCGAAATTCATAGAAATGAGCTAACTAGCGTGCCTGAGGTGCAACGAGCGAAAAAGAAGTGACAAAACAAAATTACAACATTTCTCGCAAGCTAAGCATTGGGCGCTAAAGTGTGCCCGAATAGGTCCTTCCAAAAATATCAGTAATCCACAAACCAAATCACAAATTAAAGATTTCACAAACCAAATCACAAATATAAACATTATAAAAGTTCAATTTATACAACTGAAACATTAACCCTAACACTCTTCCTCATCATCGTCCTCCTCGACCATACTGCTATGTTCGATACCTAACACTTTATAATGATTTCTTTTGTCATGATCAGTCATCTTATTACACAACGCACACCTTCGCAAATTTTTTTGACCCGCTGCTTCTTCAAAATGATTCTTCGTACGTATTGCTCGTTTTCGCCCTTTTGTTTGAGAAATAATTGGATCAAAAATGTCGTCCTCCTCACGTTGCAGGCTAGTGCTATCAATGACTGGTTGTGAAGCTCGATTGAATCTACCGGCTGGAGTCGTCCGAGGGTCATGTCTTTCTGGTAATGCCATCCTAAACTGTGCATGCTTAGCCTTATCCCGTGCGGCTGCTTCAACTTGATACCTGTACCCATCATATGTTGACGCTGCATCCAATGATAAACCGTGCATGATGTTACAAAGGTGATTATATCGCAGCGTCTCAGATTGCTCGAAATCAACTGAAACATTAGGCACGTAAGGAATGTGACCGTGGACTCTATTGGCATCCTACGTCCACCGATCCAAGATATACTCTGGAGGGATTTCACGAGCATTCTTGGCGCTAAAATACCTCAAAGCGTGTCGACAGAGTATACATTTATGCTCAAACAGTTGACAATTGCAATTAACAAACCCGGTGTCCATACAAACTGCTACGGTAAAATGTCTTATGTTCCTCAGAGCCGACGAAGAGCACGGATTGGCGAAATTCATCACATTTGTCAAAGCATAAACCTTGAGCTCCATGGTGGAATACTCGTTCAACTTTGTCATGCTATATTGATTCGACTTTAGTAGTTCCTCTTGAAACTTTCTAAACATTTCCTTGGTATAGACTTGAGCCGCATGAGCCTCCAAAGGTGAAAAAACTACTATTTGTCTTTCTCTGTAAACTGTAGCCGCGTCGGCTTCTCTCTCAAGGAAAAATTGCCTGTCAAGGACTTTCTGCATCTCTAGTACGAACTCTGTTATACTAGAAGAATGGCCTACGTACCCATCAAAGAATGAATTCATACCTTCGCTTCTCGAGGTCGTAGTCATTCCGGCTGCAAAAAACTTCTTCGTGTAGGCACCGACCCACTGTGTCTTGATCTCATACAACGATTTTAACCATTCATGATTGTACAAAGAGTATTCATCCATTAACTTGGCCCACCTCTCATTGAACACGTCTACCGTCAACGATTTCTTCACACATGTATTAAAGTCAGTCTTGAATGTCGGATGGTAGGCATATACATTGTGAAGCCGTTCGGGATATTTGTTGCTTATGTGCCATGTGCACAGGCCATGGTGAGTATCTGGCAGGACCTTAGCGATTGCATTTTTCATTGCCAGATCTTGGTCGGTGATGATGGTCTTTGGAGGAATATGATACATTGCTTTAAGCCACGTTTCAAATAACCACGTAAATGACTCCTCCGTCTCATCCCTAAGCAGGGCAAAGCCAAACAAGATTGACTGATAGTGGTGGTTCACTCCAGTGAACGGAGCAAAAGGCATAGAGTACTTATTTGTGCGGTATGTGGTGTCAAACGTCACAACATCCCCAAAATTTTGGTAAGCAGCTCTAGAACGGGCATCCGCCCAAAATATAGTACTAATATGGTTCTCGTCATCCAGTCGGAGACTGTAGAAAAAGCCCGAATTCTCACTTTGAAGGCTCCTGAAGATAACAAGTGTAGCTTGAGAATCACTCTTACCGAAAGACTCTCTCCTCTGAACACGAAGTTCATTTCGAAGGTCAACTGCGTTGAAACTCAACTTGTCAATCCCCCCAGCCTGGCTTGAGAGAAATCCCATCATTTTTGAAGGTGGAATTTTAGCCTCGGCCATTGTAAATATCAGTTCCCTGTGTACCGCACCTATTTGTCGGTGCTGATGAATTTGACCAATCTTACTAGGGGTCATCAACTGATGATTATGGCTCAAATCCACTCCCGTCACAACCCAATGGTTTTCTTTTTTCCGTTGTACTGCATACACATGGGCCTTGCAGCCGGTACCCGGAAATGTGTCCCATTTTCTTTGTCTTGATGGCCCTTCGTCACTGATCCGAACAACCGGGGGTACATGCGGTGTTCCTCTATGACACTCAAATAGTCTTTCACAAATTTGATCTGTATTTGCCCGTTTTCTAGTCGTCTTAATTCTAATACCGAAACCTATCGTTTTCGAATATGCTCTATAGTATGCTTCAACTTCGTCCAGTCTTTGAAAAACTTGACCCAAGTAAGGTGGATCAGAATCTTCACAAAAAATATTTCCTCCAGTTGCATCCATATTTATACTGAAATCTAAAAAATAAAAATTATATCATTCTCAACAAGTCATATAATTAAATAAAATAAGAATAAAATTATTTAAAAGTCATTCGGAAAATTTGTGTAATGTAAAATTACCAAAATAGCCCCCGATGAACGGCAAATTACCGAAATGCCCCCGGGGGTTCATTATCACCCTAACGCCCCAAATCAGCTCAAAACAACCTTTCAGGTGCTTTGCTTACATTTCTAGACTAAGAAGTCTTTTGAAAAACTTAACACTGTAAAATTACCAAAATACCCCTTTCGGGGTGGCGAATTACCAAAATGCCCCCTTCTATCAGAAAATTTCAAAAGTGCTTTGAAACGGGATTTTAAGCTTCCTGAATTCATTCTTTAAAATAACTTTCTGGGTGTCTTACACCCTTTCCCGAACTAAAAGTAAGTCTTCCAATTTTACAATGTTAAATTACCAAAATACCCCCGCTAAGCGACAAATTATCGAAATGCCCGCGGTGATTCATTGTCACCCTAACGCCCCGCAATCAGCTTCAAAACAACATTTCAGGTGTTGTAATTACATTTCTGGACTACCAAGTCCTTTGAAAAACTTTGCCGGGAAAATTACCAAAACACCCCTCTCGGGGTGGCAAATTACCAAAACACCCCTGGCTTCAGAAAATCTCAAAAGTGATTTAAAATGCTATTTTAAGCTTCCTGAATTTATTCTTGATCTAAAAATTATTTTACAAAAGTTTTGCCCAAAAATCCCGAACCGGTGTCCAGACCGAGTGCTTAAAAGCCCGTTTGGCCAAAAAAATAGGTAACGGCTTCGGAATGGCCCGAATTCCTGGGAAATGGAACTCCCCAACATCCTAGGGTTTTCATAAAAGTTTCGCGCGAAATCGCGCTAGCTTGATATTTTAAATTACACTGCAAAGTTACAAGGTTGCACGTATCAGTTAACCCCTTTCCAGTCTTTGGAAAAATTTGAAATGTTTCCCTGATACAGATATTTTAAAAATAACTAGGGTCTCTGTTTTGCACTTTGGCAAAATCTAGCTCTAGCTATTTTTTTTAAATTCGTGAAAAACTGTCTAATTAAGTTTTCACCTTTAGCAACAGTTACGTTTCGTATGCACACTAAAAAAACAACATTTCAGGTGTTGTAATTACAATTCTGGACTAACAAGTCCTTTGAAAAATTTTACCGGAAAAATTACCAAAACACCCCTTTCGGGGTGGCAAATTACCAAAACACCCCTGGCTTCAGAAAATCTCAAAAGTGATTTAAAATTCTATTTTAAGCTTCCTGAATTTATTCTTGATCTAAAAAGTATTTTACAAAAGTTTTGCCAAAAAATCCCGAACCGATGTCCGGATCGAGCGCTTAAAAGCCCGTTCGGCCAAAAAAATAGGTAACGGCTTCGGAATGGCCCGAATTTCTGGGAAATGGAACTTCCCAACATCCTAGGATTCTCATAAAATTTTCGCGCGAAATCGCGCTAGATTGATATTTTAAATTACACTGCAAAGTTACAAGGTTGCGCGTATCAGTTAACCCCTTTCCAGTCTTTGGAAAAATCTGAAATTTTTTCCTGATACAGATATTTTAAAATAACTAGGGTCTCTGTTTTGCACTTTGGCAAAATCTAGCTCTAGCTATTTTTTATAAATTCGTGAAAAACTGTCTAATTAAGTTTTCACCTTTAGCGACAGTTACGTTTCGTATTCACATTAAACACACCTAACCCAAAAGCTAGTTCAATCCATAATTTTAAACTCTAAAAAACACAAATTTGAGATTATGGTAAGAACAATGTAAGCATAACACAATTTAAACAATCTACTGGTAAGAACAATTATGGTAAGAATAATTTGAAATTAATAATGAATTATAAGAAAATTCGAAATACTTACTTGTTTTAATCTTCTAGCGGTTATCCACCGATTTTTGACCGTAGAATATTTTTGTTTATGTTATCGTGAAGATTATGCAGATAATCTTTGGAGTATGAAGAAAATGGAAGAAAAGAGTTGGGAAAGATGATGTAGAGTGAAAGAGAGGGTTCTGTCCAAAAAGAATTGGGGAGAACGGATTATAAAGAGAGAAAAGCGAGGGAAAGAGAAGAAAGAAGACCCGTGAGTCTGACCATCACAGACTCACGGGTTTTCTTTCTCTCTTTCTTTATTCGTGGGGGGCAGGTAGGGAGAAGCCAAGTGTCGTTGGGAGGGGGCAAAGCGTTGTTGGGGGTGGGGGACACAAAGAAAAAAGTGAAAGGCCACGCACAAGGAAACAACAAAGTACATAAAACAACAAGAAAGGAACACAAAAAAGGAACAACAAAGTACACGCAAAAAAATTCACGCAAAAGAAAACAAAACAAAAAAGGGGGGCCACAAACAGAGAACGGGAACCGGGGGTGAGGGTGGGAAAAGGGAGGTGGGGGCCCATGGAAAAAAGAAAAAAAGGAGAACCGCAACTTCTTGTTGCGGTGTGGGGAGGGGGTGGGGCCACAGAAAAAGAAAAGAAAGAAAAAAGGGAAGGGGGTGGGGGGCCACGAAAAAAAGAAACAAAAAGGTGGGGTGGGGGGTGGGTGGGTGTAAAAAAAAATTCAATTCCACCGAACCGCAACAAGGTGTTGCGGTTCGGTGGATACCATCCACTAGTGGGTGGATCTGCCATATATATATATATATATATATATATATATATATATATATATATATATATATATATATATATATATATATATATATATACATACATATACATGGGAGCTGATCCGTTGATAGCACTAGCAACTTGCTAGTGCTGTTTGGCCGTCCGCTACATTATGTAGCGGACGATATTTTACCATCCGCTACATAATGTAGTGGACGGTGAAAAAAATTGCTGTTGTGGTGCGCGATCTGGCCGTCCATTCTCGCCCGTGGACGACGAGATCGCGCTAGCAACTTGGGTTAAGTTGCTAGCGCTATCAACGGATATACACACACACACACACTCTCTCTCTCTGGTGAGCCATGTCACATTTTATGTTACTTATCTGTTTCTGACGAACCCACGTGGATTGGAACGTGGGTTAGCTCGGCAGGGTGAGCTAGAGATCATGATCTTAATTTCTGAACCTTATCTCAAGTGTTAATAATGGCACGTGCGACACATTTCTGAATGGCTCTGCTTTTTGTCTTTGTTGTAATTGAGGATTTGAATTTTGATAACTGATTTACTTGAAAATGTTTTGACCTTATATGAAGTATTATTGAATTTATTAGTGTCTTTTTGAATTATTGAACATTGTAATCTGAATTATTCGAATTGTTTCAAACTTAATTGCATATCTTTTTTTAGCACATTAGAACCTTTTAACCCACTTCAAATGCAGTTAACTATGATCATTCGTTACTTTGACATTATATTGTCTATTGGTAAAAGCTATTTGATTTTGTTGCTAATCTGATTTTTGAATCTAAAGTTAGTGCATTGGTTTGGGTATTCTCATGCACCGTGGCGTCTTATTTTATCAACTCAAAGTAATGGTTTTGATATAGCGTGCTTTGTACTCTACGGGGAGTGCATGTGTTTAATTATCTTTACTAGGCCTTATGCTCATCCCACTATTGTTCTTTTATTATCAAGTGCTCACAGTTGTGTAAAGGATTATAATGCATGACTAAGTAACAAAATTTCTAGAGAAAGTTTTTTTTTAATATTTCTTGTTGGATGGATTGTAAGATATGGCTAAAGTGGCCTTTGTTATATCTTGAAATATTTTATTGAAACGTATGTTGGTTGTTAAGGAATATGGAAGTAATGTTAGATTGAAAGTTTTACGGTGTATAGAATATTTTGCTCTACCTTTACAGGTATTTATGGTATTTGAATGATTAAGATTTTGCAAGTAGCGCGTCCGGATCTCTCCCAAAATTAGGGTCATTACAGTGCCTTTTGATCATGAGGCAATCCAAGACCGCAATAGGCTCAGCTAAGAGTTGATATTCCCCTCCATTCCATGAGAAGATCATTATATGATGTGGTTGTAAATTCAATTTTGCGCTAAGTAGTGAAACTTAGAATACAGGATGAACCTTGGTTTTTGGAGACAATTTGAGGTGTCTCATGTGCCATGCACCTGGCTTGTGGTGTTAAGTTCTGAATGGGATGGAAGGTTGACACACCTTTAAGAGGCAAATAGGGAACTAGTCCAAACAAGGGTTAACTGGCTAAAATTATCCTAACATAAGGCACATTTGCTGATTAACACCCTAACAAACCAAAATAATTTATTTTAACCTATGGCACGTCCTGCAACGTTCGTGCTCCGCTTTGCCTATTGAAAAACATGGTGTTTGCATAAACATTCCTCAAATTAGTAAGGGAAATTCGATCACATTGCAAATGATGTTTTTGGAGGGAAAACTGGTGGTCATTTTGCACTAGGGAGTCAAAGTTAAAAAATTGGGTATCATTCTAACCATAGACGATCATGGGGAGGATTTTGCCCATGTGGTGTGTGCTGCACATTGAACCAATCGCGCGGAGGGTTTTGTCAATCTAGAATTACCACTGTATGGGTTTCCTCTCTAATTATGACATAGGTATTCGTGTGGTATTTACGCTGATGACGGGGGTTGTGCGCGATGGCCACGGGTTCCCAGAATATGGTAGTTTTAACTTTCTTTAATCCTATATCTACGTAAAGTAGTGATGTTTAGGGTTTGATTGTGGATATCACTATATTGGAATCTTCAAATTAAAGTTGTTAAATTACAGGTTTGTTAGCATTTGCTTTTACGTTTTAAAGCTACTTTTCTTGAGATCAGTGAAGTTAAACATTGTGTTACATATTTTAAGTCATTAAGGTAGTGTAATATTTACCCTTGAGCTACTCTCAATGATCATTCTTAGTCTTTGAGGAACTCATTTGTGAAGAAGAAGATTGCTCCATCACTAATAAAGCTTTAAGAGCAATGTACTTCTTCTTCTCCTTTTGACCTTTTTCCCGTAGTGATTCGAGTGACATCTCATAGGTCATTTAGGAGCAAATCAATTCATCCAACGAGAAGGTGTTAGATCCATTGATTTTTGCATTACAGTCTTTCAGTAATTACACAATTACCTTTCTCACAAGATCGCCGACATATAAACTTTTTCCTAATTGTTTCAAAGTGTTAGTAATTTTGACCTAGCATTATATGACATCGGCTCAGCATCAATCCATCGCACAATTCAGTCAAGCAAAAAACTGCATTGAAATCAAGGAAGAGGTAGAAAAGATCCTCGTAGCTGGTTTTATGCAGAAGATCGAGTTCTGAGAGTGGATCATCAACGTGGTCACAGTCCCAAAATGTTATAGCAAGTGGCATATTTGCATCGAATTTACCTATTTCAACAAAGCATGCCCAAAGGATAGTCATCCTCTCTCTTGCATCAACATTTGATGAGCGCTACTTTTGTTCATGAATTATTAAGGGGGCGTATGTTTACAAAATTTATTTTCCATTTTTGTAATGATTACGAAAAATATGTTTTTTTCGTGTACTTTTACCATTTTCTATATTTGTATCGGGTTAAAAAATCCAAACAGTGTCAAAAACGTGAAAACACCTTAACCTTTTTCAATCCTTTGCAACTCGTGTCAGAGAAAACTGACCAGAGTTTCCACTGTTCACTCTTTTCTCTTACAACCTCTACATGCAGTCATGTCATAGCTCTACTTTCCCTCCCCCTCTCTCCCTCTCTGTCTGTGGTTTATTTATGTCGAAGGCCTGCGTTGTTATTGGTGCTGATAAAACCAAAGTAAGTAGTCGTTACTTCTGATCCTAGTGGCTATGGCTCAGGAGCGGGATAACAAAAAGATAGGATTTTTACTAAAAAGAACCGAATCGAAGGAGAAATGCTTTCCGTGTGCCCGATCAAGTTGAAGAAAGAACGATCTGATTTCCCTTTCAATCTAAAGTCAAGCTTTATCTCCGGTAACTACATCTTTGAAATTTCCTTCTTTCGTCCCAAAGAGGCTTCCAGGAATGGTTGAATCTGGGGAGAAGAACATGATTGTTGATGCAATTCAGCGCCGATTGGGAGCAATGAGCTGCGATCTTGTGACGAATAGCGATTGGATTTGGATTTGGATTTGGATTTGATTTGATTACATGCAGGCAATTTGAATATCGTCTCTGTGAGTGGGAGGAGGGGAAGGGGGAGAAGGAGTGGATGGCGGAGAAATTGAGAGAGAATAAGAGAAAAACAATGGTAAGGAAGTGGTAGGGGAAGTCTGAGACAAGGTGAATAATGGGGTGAGTAGGGATGGCAATGGGGCGGGTTGGATGCGGATCTCACAAAATCCGCACCCGCCCCGGTGGTCCTAAAACCCTGCCCCGCCCCGCCCCGCCCCGCCCCGCCCCGCCACCGGGTTATGTTATTTCAATACAATAACCGACCCTAAGCACATTTAGAAGAACCGCCCCGCCCCGTTCCGTTTCGTTTGCTTTGGCAAAACTGTTTCACACTTTGAACATGTATTACAAAAATTGTGCAGTACAAATGTTGAACAAAACTATAACACAAAAATTAAAGTAGACTGATATCAAATTAACGTTCAAAATCCGAAAAGGGCATCTGGCGAGTCCTGAACACACCACAAAGCTACAAGACACATTCTCTCTGCCTTTTCTTGATCCTTCTCTTCAATGCAGCGGGTTGATGTCATAGCACCCAACTCCCCCTTCTCAAACTGATCCCATACGTGCTTCGGGAACCAAGAAACATGGGACATGAACTAAGAAAATTAGTGAGATTAAATGGTATGGTATGCCCTGACAAACAAGAAGGCTCAAGGAAATCCCACGAGGCTTCCAGAATGATCAAAGGTTCAGCAGCCATTTTTTGGAGAAGAGAAAGAATCTGAAAGAAGGACGGCTGTGACTTGTGAGGCAAATGAAAGGGATGAAGGTGTAGGGGTTTTTTAAGACATCTTATACCTAAGATGGACGGTTGTGATTAAACTAGAGAATTAGGGTTATATATATACTTATGGGCGGGGCGGGGCGGGTACCGGGGCGGGCTACACTAAATACCATATCCGACCCGTACCCGCTGCGGGTTAAAATTTTAAATACCATACCCGCCCCATAGTCCGGTCAAAGTCAAAAAAACCCGCTCCTAACGGGGCGGAGCGGGGCGGATATCCGCCGGATCGGATTTAAATTGCCATCTCTAGGGGTGACCCCACGTGATGGTTAGACTATTGACTTTCTTGGGAGATGTAAAAGGTGGGTATGGAAGGGTTGTTGGGAAGGGTATAAAAATAATTTGTTAGGTTAAGAGTATGGTTAAAATGAGAAAATATGGGTATAAATAGTGTAAAAAATGCTAAACATACAAGAATGAATCCAAAAAAATTGGTGAAAATGAAAATGAAAACAGTAAACGTACATAAAAAACTGAAAAAATTAGATACGAAAAAAACTAAAAGTACACAATACGATTTTAGAATTGAATACTAAATTTTGAAAAACAAAAACAGAATACAAAACACGAAAACAAATTCCGTAAACGTACAGCCCCCTAAGCTTCATGGATGCCTTCTGGGTTACAATGAGATCTGGATGCAAGACGAGGACATCCTAATGACGGCCTTCATCACTGAAGAAGGACTTTAGTCTTACAAGGTCATGCTGTTCATGTTAAGCCGTACAGCTTCTTGGTCTGCTCAGCCAACCAAGCAACCTATTGATCTGCTTGGCCAGCGGGGCAAACGTTCGACTTCTTGGTTTGCTTGGCTAGCTGAACGTAGCAGACAGTACTGCTAAGGGTTCGTTTGATAAATTTTTTTTTTTGGTTTTCAGTTTTTAAAGAGTAGCTTAATTTTTTTTTTATATAAAAACAAGTGGGTGTTTGATAACCCCTTTTTTTTTGAGTTTTTTTTTTTTTTTTGGTGGTTTGCGATGGCGGTGGTGGGGTGTAGCGGTGGTGGCCGGTGGTGGTGGTGGTGGCTGGCGGGTGGTGGTGGCCGGCGGCCGGAGGTGGCTGCCGGCAGTCTCCGGCGGTGGGCACCGGTGGCCGGAGGTGGCAGCCGACAGTCTCCGACGGCCGGAGGTGGCTGCCGGTAGTCTCTGGCAGTGGTCGCCGGCGACCGGAGGTGTTCGCAGGCGGCCGGAGGTGGTCGCCGGCGGCCGGAGGTGGTCGCCGGTGGCCGGAAGTCTCCGGCGGTGGTCGCCTGAGGTGGCTTCCGGCGGTGGGAAGGTGGTGGTGGTGGTCTAAGAAAAAAAAACCAAAAGTGAAAAAAAAAATCAGTTTCTGGAGTTTTTTTTTTTTATTCTTCAGTTTAAAAACTGGTTTTTAAAATTGAAAAAAAAATGGTTACCAAACGCTCCTTTTTTTTCAGTTTTTAAAAACTGAAAAAAAAAAAGAGGAAATTTTTTTTGTCAAACCTAGCCTAAGTATTGCCTCCTTGTTTGCTCAGCCACATGTCGCTTTGAGGGTCAGTTGGTTGACCAGTCAACCATTGGGTAAGTACGTTGCTAGCTTTATTTTCGTTTCCGTCTTGGCTGGCCACCAAGGTAGAATTGGAATTAAAGTTAAGCACCTCATAAAAATACTCCATCATTCTTAATCATGTGAACATGGGAGTACGGAGCAAAATGCTAAGGATAAAAATGTGCTACCAATTACACATTCCATGTGTCCTCCGTAATAGTCAAATAAGACTAAGGGTATTACGCTATTTTTATATATTATGTTCTAGAGATTAACAAGGACTTGGGTCTAGCCCTAATGGGTAAGGATCAGATACAATATTCCTAAATAGTAACCACCATTGAGGTAGTCTAATCCTATCATGAGAAGGTAACCTCCTCACTCTCCCTCTACAAAGGCTCTCCCTCTATAAAGGCTGCTTAAGGCGTAAAGCAAAGCTCTAATAGTCTAGACAAACTTCTCTCCGCTATTCGGCTTTCCTCCTTTCCCCATATACAGAAACTGAGTTAGGCATCGGAGACCCTCCGCCAGACACCCTTCTGGCATGTTTGTCTCTTGTTGTGCTAATCTCTTGGCATGCTAAAAAAGTCCACGAGATTTTATTCGCAATAGTTAGCATGCTTGAAGAAAATATTTTCATTACGAGTTACTTTATGGTATTATGTCACAACTCATTTTCTCTTGTTTCCCAAAATTGAATCCACAAGAATGATGTGTCAAAAAAGTTCACTAGTCAATGCATATATCTCGAACAAAGTTGGGATGGAATTTTTTATTTCATCGGTCCTTCAACCATTTTTTTTTTCTCGTTTGCTGAAATACGGATTGAACTGGTCTGCAATGTAGCTCAAGCTAAGAAAATTTAATGTAGTACATTTCCATGAGAGTAGCTTGTATTTGAAATTTGGAATTATGACAACAGCCAAAGCAATTTACACTTACTGAGCCTCACTGTGAAACCTGTTGGATAGTTGTAGGTCATTTTTGTCTTGAACTCAATTGTCAAAGATAAGCATGAGATGAAATGTGAGAATGCATCTCTTATTCACACAAGTACGGGTAGCAATTAAAAACCCAGTTACCCGCCCAAATCCACCCGCTTAAAACTCACCAAAACCCACTCATTTCATAATTGGGTCACTTATTTAACGGCTCAATTACTCGCAAGTTTAAGTGGGTTGCATATGGTCCCACCCGGCTCGAACCCGGATATCGGGTGGTCAGACCCAAAAAAAATTTAGCCATATGCATAAGGTGATTTTTTAAAAGAGTAAAATCTATACACACATTTTCGGGTTGCCATAGGCATGAAAATTTTGGGTTTCTCCAAACCAAATAATGCTTAATCTTTTGCTTTTAATAATTTTGCAGTCGGTTAATTACCCAACCATCGTGCCGAAATAACTCCAAAATACACAACGTCAAAATCTATACGAACCCAACATCCACCAGCATCCCCACAAACCAAACCCAGACACAAAGCACTTCAAATCAAGCCCAATCAAGAACACAATGAACAAGTCGAAAGGTACGGAGAAACCAACGCACCGAAATCAGCCCGAGATGGTGCGATTAAGCTCAAATACGAAGCTCTCGAATGTTTTTGTTCCTTTCTGTTCTATCTCTCCTTTCTTTCAACAACTTTGGTTGAGAATGTTGGATCAGCGTAGTACCACAAAAGTTGTCAAGTAACAATTACGGGGATGTCTTTGAGGGCTTGGTCTATTTCTTGTGTTCTTCAATTTTTGGGATGGATTACATGTATGGTGGTAATTGTGGCATGAAAGTGGTGGTTGTAGGTGTGGCGGCGGCTTGGTATGGTGACATTGGCTATGGGTGGGGCGTAATAGGTTGATGAAGATGAAGAGAAGGAGATAAGTTAAAATTTATATTACGTTCTTGTAACAAAAATATTAATGGGTCACTGTTAGGTAAATGAGTGAAACCAAATCATTTAATGACCGATCCATTTAGCCCACAAACGAATGGGTCTAAATGGGTTAGCCACCCATTTTATACAAAGCTATTTGACTGAAACTCAAACTCAGCTCATCCACCCATTTTGCCAGGCCTACACACAAGCCAACTTGGTAAATATTCCTAAAGTAGCAAGTCATGTGTGAGTAAGAGTTACACACTATACATTTGGCAACTACTCACACATTTTTTTTCCATATAAAATGAGAAGTTTGCTGAAAGTTTATATAACACCAAACACCAACAATGAGAAGCATTTAGCAATTCAGAGCTAAATGTAGTGATACACCATGAGTTAGCTACTGAGAGCTAAAAAGAGTGTTAGGCATTTAGAGTTTTTGATTATAGCTCAAATGCTAGAATAGTGCTTTTGTAATAGCACTAGTGATCGAGAAAAACCACAGAGCATTTTTTTCGCGAAGAGAAAAATTGTGAGGTGAATTTAGGTGCATTTGAGAATTTGGTCTGAGTGACTGAGTGGAAGTTCTCTTGTAACTTCTCTACTTTATAGTGCAAAATTCTCTTGTAACTTCTCTACTTTATAGTGCATAATTCTCGCTGTCTTCCTTGTGGTATAGGCACCCCTGTGGTATAGGCACGAGGTCGAACCAGGTTAAAGATCTGAGTCTATATTTTTGTGTGTGATAGTTTTATATTTTTTCTTTTCCTTGTTGTGTTAGCTATACTTGTTTTAGGGGCTTAATTAAATCCCAACAATAGTTATTCTTGGCAAATATGTTCTATCTATTATTGGAGGACCTTCCAAAGACTCCTACAAAGGGCATTCTTAAATCTAACTGCCTTAATCTGCCATCAGGATCCAAGCCACCTATACGATACATCGAATGAAACTGCGAGAGTATTCGTCTCAGCAACCCTGCTGTGCCATGGTGGAATATCATTTGGTTTCGTGGGCACATTTCAAAGTATGCCGTCATAGAGTGGCTGCTCTGCAAGATCATACTAAGGACTAAAGACGAACTCAAGTCCTGGAATGTGGTGACTGAAGACCAGTGCAGTTTATGTTCTCAAAATCTGGAAACCATTGACCATCTATTTATGGACTGTCCTTTTGTCCAAGAAATCTGGACTCAAGTCCTCACTAAACTACAAATTTGTCAAGCTTTCAAAACATGGTTTCAATTGCTCCTTTATGCTTGCAGGAACTTCAGAGATAAAAATTTCAGAGCTGTTTTGTGCAAGTTAGCTATTGCTGAAACAATTTGGTGTTTGGGAGGAAAGAAACCAGAGAATTTTCACTGGACTCCAACAAGGGAGCTCTGAACTTATTGCCCAAGTTCAGAAGGGGATCCTATATCGAGTATTGAACCGGAAAAAGGCACTGGCATCTATGACCAACAAACATCTATTCCAAAACTGGAATCTCTCCCTAACAGTGATGCACTCTTGAATTTTACTGTATTTTTCCTAATTGATAGTTGATGAGTGTAAGTTTTTTTTGAGCTTCATTGAGAATAAGGGACCTTTCACCAAAAAAGTAATCGTCCCAGCCCAAATACTCTATGATGCATTTCATGGGAGATATCATAATTCTACCGGACCACTCATTCTACTCTTTATCATCTGGGGCTCATTCTTCTTTGGTGGACTTTCAATCACTACTAGTGCACCACGAGTAGTAAGTAACATGGGATTCATGTCTTGTAATGAATGTGCAATCTTATTATAAACATAGAACAGTCTCGAGCATATATCAATACTCAGTGTGAAGTTTCAAAGGTTACGTAATTATAGTTATAGCTCTCAAGACCCAGGGTGAAAGTGGGAAACTTTCAATTGTGCCTCGGTCGCTCTGGGTGCTGCTGTTTTAGGTCTAATAATGTTTTGGGAGGCCTTAGATGCAAGCAAAAGGTTTAAGGGGCCTGTCAGGTACATAGACAATTAGAATGGAAAAGTTTGATAATTATAAACTGCATTTGTTGTGTACATTTATCACACGATACTGGATATTTTGACAAGAGACTTTGCTGTGCTCAAAGGTTGTAAAGCTGTGATTCCAGGGTTTCTCTCTGCTATGCCAAGAGGCTGAAGCTTGCTCTGCATTTTTAATATTGTCAATTATTTCTTCCCATTTCAAAATGGCTGATATTTCTCTGGGACCAAATCTTACCTTGTCTTCAAGGAGGTTGATCCATAGTGACATGTGGCTTCAGGAGTTCGAAATCGGCCTCTCCACAGTAGCGGGACAAGTATACATCAATTATCCGGATACTCTAGTGGCGGGAGCCTCGTCCTCTTGGCCATCCTTACTATATGATGATTGACTAAAAGAGGAGCTGGAGAGAGTTTCAGGAATGGGATCTATCATTTCATGTATCCTCAGTTTCCTTTTACATCACAAGTAGCCTATTGTAATTTATTTGGCTAGTAAGAAAATGTATATCATGTGGTTCCAACAAACATGCCGGTGAAGCCGTGAAGACGACGGCTTGTTTGGTGTGCTAGAGTGGAACCTAAGGAACCACTCTCCCGTCCAGAAGCCTAGGAAATGAAGGAGGAAATTGCTGCAGATGCAGTCTCAATTCTTTCAATTCTTCTATCCACAAACTGTAGCTTGAATTTCTTGCCAAGACATCTATTGACACTTCTTTCTTCTCAACCATTCTCCTTGCATACTGTTCAAACTTGTCAATATTCTCCCACAGCATACAGAGCTTTCTCGTGTCACCCTCAGTCCTTACAATCTCTAGCCACTCCCTTGCTTCCTCTAACCTAGCCCAAAAACATGAATCTTGCGTAAGACTTGCGAACGTGCTCCTCTTATTACTTTCTTCATCAAAAACCTTTTTAGCTCCCCACCATTTATCAAAAATTTCGTACCTTTTGTCCCTTCCATGCTTAATGTAATGGCCTTTCACCCGGTGCATTCCACTTCTGTAATATTCCGCTATGTCCAATGGCTCAACAAGGAGTTTATAGAACTGGGAAGCATTTACGTACTTCGCTCGCTTATGAAAGTCATGGGACAGCTGATTGGTCTCCAACATTCCAATTAGATCATCCCAAAACTGGGCAAGCTTTATGCGGTTCATGTTTACTTTGAAGTCTCTTTTTGAGGCACCTCTTTGCTTGAAAGAATCGTAATACCCCATTTGATCATCAGAGTCATCGCAGGATGCTTTGTACCACTCAATTTGAGCTCTCAGTGGTGTGATCTTTGATAAAGCAATAGCAACACCAGCGCTGTTAAGGTTAGGCGTAAGACCCATCCGCTTTGCCATCTTTAAGCAATCTTTGACAAGTCCAGAAACCTGTTCCCGTAAGAAGCAAAAGGAACGAGAGTTTTAAGTGTTAATAACTATGTCAAACAGGTAAGTTGGACTGAAATATAAATTTGTGGCTGCTATAGACGAGTTATCAAGGACTGTGCATTGATATGTTGTACATCATGCATTATGGTGGTCCACTTTGTAAATGCATGATGTACTACATTTTGACTCACAGCCACTCTTAACCTTGTAGCAGCCATAGGTTTGCTTTTCTGAAACTGAAATAGGGAGTCCTTGTGAATTACATGACTAGGTATTTCTGAGGACTGCAATGCCAATTCAACCCCTGCTTCGTAGCTTGACTCGGGTAGATCCCCTTCCATGAAGCCTCTCGTACACAAAAATTGCAACGAAACTTTCCCAAAGTAATCTCCATAGTCGAAATGATCTGTAATGCTAGAACCAGCCGAACCCGAGACAAACATCACATGTAGCAACTTGACTATAGCCATCTCATTGTCCACACAAACTGCTCCCTCATTGCTACAAAACATAAAGTTTCCAAACGGGCAGAATAAAGGTCTTACCGCCCCTTCTTCTCTTGTTGATGCTTCAACATAGGCCGAAACAAATCGAAACAGCTCGGATGTTTGATGTTCATGCAGTTGCACGGCGGGCTCAATCAAGTAAGGAGAAGGCATGCATAGGTGCCAGAGTTGTAGGAGGAAATGTAGGTGAGGAGTGAGGGGTGCAAATAGTAGTCTAGGCACGATATCGTGTCTCGCAACAACGTGCCAAAAGTTTCCACCCCATCTTTCTTGGAGGATGGCTCGGGAGAGAGATTTATTTCCGAGCAAAGGCGAGCCGAAGGTTATACAAATCACCGAAGGGGAAGAGGAAACGGATTGGAAGTGTGAGAGGAACCAAAGTGCTGAAAGAGAAGCAATGGGTGCACCGATTGAATGGCCAGTGAATACCACTGATTTGCTTCTCTTCATTATTTCAAAAATCTGCATGCAAGTCACAGACTAAATAAGGAACTTGTTCAAGACGACAACATAGAGAGCCCCAAACATTTAAATACATTAAGGACGCATTCCTATAAAACGTAATCACTTCATATGGGCTCGCCAAGTTCTTCGCCTTTCAATTGAAAATCAAATGTGGGTTCCATTTGGCTTCTTAAAAGCTTCGAAAAAGAACAGAAAGATTACCCAGGAAACAAGAATGTAATCAAAAGAACAAATGTTGAAGTTTACTTCCCAAAGCAGATAATTAATGATTATTCAGAAGATCGATGGATGCAACCATTTGAAATTGAAAAGTTCTCAAATTGTTTGTGAGACATTGTCTACAGGAATGCTGCTGAATTTGGCAATAAAGAGAAGAATTGACAGTTGACAGAATGTATCTGTTCAATGGGATGAAAGCACACGGCCATAAGTAGCAGATAATGAACACCTAACAGAGAGGTGACTAACAAAGTTAGGATTTAGGAAATCAACTTCCACTACATTCCAATTTCATCTGTTGGTACAGACTCGCGCACTAATAAAATTAGTGTTCATTGTCACCATTGTCACATCATTAGAACGTAGGTTCTACGTTTTGACGAAAATATCTCACTAGAAAGGATAAATAACGACGAGAGTTGCACGCTGACAATAATCGTCACCGATTACCCACAACGAGCTAACGGCAAATCTGTCTTTCAAAATAGTACAGGCTAGCTTTAGTGGCTATTTATGGAGTAAAAACTACACTGACATTATTTGAGTGAGAGAGAATGCATTTTTTTTTTATTCTTCCGGACGAAAGCAGACTATTTATAATACACCAAAGGCTGCTTTTGAACATGTCTAGTCAGTTGTTAACTATTAGATGCCTAAGAGTCGCCATTTAACGGTCATCTTAATCAACACCATATTGAAGGCTTTAGGGAGAAAGAAAGAAAAAAAAAAGTATGAATTAAAACTCATAGAGAAGTGAACAATAAGAGGGACCAAGTCTAATTAAACTTATCAGTGTTGGTATTAGAGTGCTAACATCGACAAGAGCCTATAATCTCCGTTGTAATCTACAAGTTTATCTGTAAGTTATGAGATGGTCATCAGCTTCATGCATAAAACAGATGCATCAGACAGAGAGTTTCATCAAATGAAGGAACTAACCTGGGTTTGGAAGCTTTCTGTGTGAAAAGTAGACAGAAACATATGTAAGAACCCAGCATGGACCATGACAGGCTCTTCTTCCTCGCCTTGCCGACGCCACGCCGAAAAAGGGCCATTGTCGGAGGTATCCAGCGGCACCAAATTCCGGCAACCGGGGTACCATCCGGTAACGGCCTGGACACCGGAAAATGCAACGTAACAAACGTCTTCGACCTGATTCGCGACGAACCCCTGCGGCGCGGTGGCATTGGCGTGGCTGCAGAGCTTCCACGAGTCCGAGAGCAGCGGCGTCGAGGCCAGAAACGTGGCCAGCATCTCACAGGTCTCAAACCTGCATAAACATTATATGGTTTGTCACGTACAGTACGTAGGTATGACTGAGGACTACCGGCCTTACGAAATTTCTAAGTCAAAAGTTTGGTGTTTAGGTCCAGCTTTTACTTACGTTGAAGCTTCGGCTTCCATTGATCTTTCCTTCCTTCTTTCTTTCTTCCTTCTTCCTGCAGGAGGCTGCTTGGTTCCTTCCCCCTTTTAGTGGGAGAGTTTGAGAGGATTCTTGAACGTGCAAGGGAATATGATCCGTGGGGTTTCTGTACGCGCATTGGAACTTGTCTCTCTCCCCGTCAACGCGGCCATTCAAAGTCCAACTTGGTAAACTACGGAAATGGACTTCACCTCACGAGAGACTAGTTTGATGTTTTCAAAGTAAACAAGTCATTGCCAAGATAATGCCGCGTACAGAAACCCCACGGATCATATATATAAGATTGTTAGTTACAATAATGTTGACACTGATTTATAGTTAAATGAAGTTTACCAAAGGCGCTGATAGTTTTTTAAGCTATCCTTTTTCGCTAAACTTTATTAGTATATTTTATATCACTTTCTCTTGTTGCTAAAAGACGTACCATATATTCTTTTAAGGTGGAGATTTGTTCTATATATATATATATATATATATATATATATATAAGGAGCTTCGGGAGAAAAATATCGTGTATAATTTTCCTTTAAACTATTCTCTACCTCTAAATTTATTGTAAGTTATAACACTTCTTTTGTTGCTTAAAGATGACATTTTTTTTTTGAAGGTGGAGATTTGTCATTTCTTTGGGGTTTGCGGAGGGCTTTGGGAAAGAAGGATATTAACGACACGAATTTATTATAAGATTGTTGCTTCTTTTCTCGATCTTATTTCGAAAACGAGCGGTAGCGTTTCTGGTGGTGCTTTAGAGTCTATCGGAGAGCAACTCCAAAGCAAATGGGGATGCCACTGTAGGCGGGTTGCTTCCTCTGTCGTCGCCGGAAGCGGAGCTGTCTACGAAGCGGTAGCTTTCCCCACCCGCCTAGTGGCGGTGACGCCAAGGCTAAGACGGCTTTGGGTGATGCTGAGGCTACAGCGGCAGAGGTGATGCCGAGGCTACAGTGGCAGCGGTGATGCCGAGGCTACAGCGGCGACGCCGAGGCTACAGATGCGATGCCAACGATGATAGATTTGGGGTTGGGGAGACGAAGATGTTAGCGGTGAACACACACAGAGAGAGAGAGAGAGAGAGAGAGAGATAGATAGAGAGAGAGAGAGAGAGAGAGAGAGAGAGAGAGAGTGGGTTTTTTTTCTAAAGAGAGAGAAAAGTGAGATTGAACGTGGGTCTGTTTCCAAAATATTGTCCGCTACATAATGTAGCAGACTATATTTTGAAAAATATAACATATGGATATTGAAGGGCAATTTCGTCAAAAAAAATTCGTCCGCTACATTATGTAGCGAACGATTAAAAAAAACGCAAAAAAAAAGATTTGGACCTTCCACAGATCGCGCGGGCAACTTAGTTCATTTTGTCAGCGCGATCAACGGATCAGCTTCCACACACACACACACATATATATATATATATATAGAGAGAGAGAGAGAGAGAGAGAGAGAGAGATAGGGTGGGGCAACGGGTAGGGATTGGATGGCGCGGGAGGTGGGTGGCATAAGTCAGTGTGGGGGAGAGATAAAGAGAGAGAGAAGAGAAGAGGACGAAAGTGAGCCGGCGACAAACTTTTCCGTCAATGAAAAAAAATACTGGATAAATGAAAAAAAACTCAGAAATAACATTTAGCGACAAACTTTTCCGTCAATAAAAGTCCGTCCTTGAAGATCTTTACCGACCGAATGTTTCGCCGGCATAATTATTTAGTGACGGGCTTTTATTGACGGGAAAATTCGTGGGTAAAAGTCACTTTTAGATCACCTTCTGCCGGCTTAGCTAAAAGGTCATTTTCCTGTAACGAAAGAGCAAGCACTTTAATAGGTTCTGGTGCACCTGTAAAGAGTTGGAAAGCAGTTAAACCTAGAACACCAGTGAAAAGAAAAGCATCAGTGAATTGTTCTGAATCACCTAAGACCATTGCACCAAAGCAAGGACCCTCTACAACTGTCAAGAAAATGCTTGCTCAAGATGGAGATACAAGAAGCAGCAGAAGCCCAATGTTTAGAAACCTTAGCTAGGATTAGAAACAACAAACTAAAAATTTGGGCTTCTTAGTTTGGGTATGATAGCCTTTGTAAACACTGTGTAATCAAACCACTGTGTATTATGGGAAACTTAGAAGCACTGTGATTTTTTAGGAACTAAGTACAACCTTAATATATTTGTGTATTTTGGAAGAGTTAGAAACACTGCCTACTTTTGGGATCTGATTACAACCTGAGAATATATATTCTTTAATGTTCTTGTATTCCACTGTGTTATGCAATTTGTTTACTGTTATCTTGTGCAATTTTAATTTAGTGTTTTTTTTATGAAATCTGCATCGTGTTTGTGCATTATGCACAAAAAAAATATGCATTGTGTTTGTGCATCGATCTGCATTGTATTTGTGCATGGTGGTAACTGCATGGTAGAAACATTATGCAATTTATATCTGTCCCCAAACACAAGCATAAGCACAACATGAAGTACAAACACAAGCACAAGCAAGACATGAAGTACAAACACAAGCACAACATCAATTACAACCACAAGTAAAAGCAGAAAATTTACTTTGTTCAGAAACAACAAAGAACACAATGAACACCATCGGATTTGCAAATTAGGATGCATAATCATTAAGCAAACTTTTACATAGTCATTTTAGCTGCTACAACCTAGTAACACATGACAACAATTGATACAAGATCACCCAAAATAGAATGCACTGGACATCATGTCAAATACTATAGCCTCCTTCAGTTATACCATACATCCAGAAAGTTATAACAACTTCTTTAATTTTATTATCAAATCGATTAGGATAATGGTGAAAACCATTAGTCAAGTCAGTGTTATGGCAGTCAACAACCATTGTTGAACACCTTTGTATCTTCCTAGTGTTCTGTTGGCATGTCTAAACTTTATTAGTTGTGACCAATAGATGATGGATACTTAATCAAACCAACACCTGGAAAATTAAGCTAAATGTATCATTAATGCTGATGTAATGACGGTTTACGACAGGATCAGATAATGATGAGACAGTTTATGGCGATTCAAGTTTCTGTGGAACGTGGGGCCATAATATTGGCATGACTGACACGTGGAAATTTGCGTCAGAGATAAGTTACGGAAGTTGACATAACGGTCGATAAAGAAATTGATAGTGACAGTTATGAGCGGTTTACAATCGATTTCTTTTGAAAATCAAACTAAAGGATTGGAGCGACCAGTTGGCAAGAAATCATTATAAAAGGGAGAAGAAGGATCAGCGGAAAATGGACATTCAACACTCGACTCAAACAAATGACTTGATTTGAAGTCTTCACCTTTTTCTTTCTTTTAAACATTCTGTATGAAGTGCACTTGCCTTCTATCGATAGAAGCTCCTGGTTTGTTTATGTCAATTGACTTGTCGGTACAAGTTACCAATTGTCTTGGCTGCGCAATCTGTAACTTGACTATTCAATTAGTCTGTTTTAGTCATTCTCTTTTCATTGAAAGTTTCACATTTAGAGAACTCCTCAGACCAGAGGCCGAAAAGAACACCACATTAATTGTTGCTTGCTATCGAGCACAAGCATTGGCACGGCTAGTGAGACCTTTTAATCTAAAAGGGAAACATGCTTAGTACAAGAAATCATGTTAGGATCAATGGAGCCAACCATGGCACCGAAAAAAATGTTGTTGGTCACAATGGAGAAATAAGAACTATTCTTGCCACTAATGAAGGGAATGGATTTGATGTTCCTAATACATGAAGTTCCGATAGTGGCAATACTACTGAAAGTATTGATATCAATGTAGCAGTTGCAAATGGGGTAACCTCGGTGCACCCGACAGAAATGATCTGACGATGGGTCAATTGGTGGATCAAGTTAATTCTCCAGCTCACGTACTTACTATTTTTATAGTATGTTTTCTCAGTTAATGACCGTATTGCAATACCAAGCATTGGTCTTCAGTAAGGCTGCCAATAATCAGGAATAGTCGAATTCCAAACTCATGGAAGAAACGAAAAAAATGTCAGAGGAAAGAAACTCCTCTTGACATAACTTGGTTAAAGATCTATCATAGGAGATCCAACAACAGACTTTGTCCATCACTAAGATGGTGGAAGGGAAATCACAAAAAAGGAAGTTTCCCCTTTATGATGATATAATAGAGGTAGAAATCTCCCTGTGAGACTGGAAAATGGCATAAGACAGCCTAATGGTTTGACTTCAAACCATCCTCATGAATCAAGATGGTTCTGTAACACCCCGAAATTTTTCGGAGTGTTAGCCACCCAATCGATCAATTCTTACTTATTCAATCATCTCAATCCCACTAAGCAAACCCCAATAATATTCATATTAGAACTCTACAATTCTTCACTAACCGTGTTTAAGTGAAAAACTAAATTAATGAACTAAATTAGATAGATTACACACTGATTCCCTCATAGGGGCTTAAGTAAAATGAATAATAAAAAAATTCTAATCTAATTCCATCATCTGGCTCTAACCAATCCAAAAATCTATTAAGTTAACACCTGCAGAAGGGAACGGAAAAAGGGAGTGAGCTTTTGAGAGCTCAGTAAAGCCGCTCAAAAATTTAGTAAAGGAATACGAACAATTTACAGATTTAATACAATTGCAATATGGAGGAGATTCAGCTCAATGCCATAAACTAGATACAAATAAGAACATTTTTCAGATACAATGCAAACAATCACGAATAATATTGAACATGAGCAATTGCAAAGTCACACAGGCAGTGCTAGATAATCATTTATCAAAGCCACAAAGGCGATGCGCACTAACACTGATAATCATATGCACCAGCTAGTCCGTCAAGGTACTAGCCCACACCAATACACCATCTAGTCTGTCAAGGTAATAACCCACACCAATACACCGGCTAGTCCATCAAGGTACTAGCCCACACCAAACACCAATCCTCAAATACCCACCAACTCCGCCAAAACACATCATTCCAAAATCTCATGTCAATAGAAAGAATTACAACAATTCGATAATGCAACATGTTATTCAATGCTCGATGGACAATAATTAATAAGCACCAATAAGAGTTTCAATAAACGTCTTAATGCTCAATAATGAAAGATTTATAAGGCAAACAATGCGACTTTATCAAAATAGCAAAATTCAAAAGAATAGCGATAACGAATCTGAAGAACACATGAAATCAATTATGAAGAGTTTGGTTCAAAAGAAAATCCCTTACCTCAGTCCAAGCTATGCACTACTATTCAACTTGTTCAAAATCCTCGAGTCAACCTAAATTGACAATTTAATTATCAGAATACAATTTAGTCTCATATACTATGAACTCAAAGCTACTTTCTTAAACATCGCTCGCTCCGACACTCTCAATCTAAACCCCAAACGAAACGGATCACTCGAACAGCCAACTTAACCGATAACTCCTAACGCCCCGTAAAGCATTAAGACATCCCAAACTTCATAATAAATTCTTATAAAATACCTTTATAACTTAAAATAGCATAATAAGTAAGAATATGAATTTTTTGAATTTTTTTGAATAAAAAAATAATTTTCTTAAATACCAGAAAAAGTCAAAAATAACAATTAATTCTTCTAACTCAAATCAAAGTCCCGTAATTTTCATGATATCTTTATAATATATAAGAAAAATACAGAAATCAGAATTGTAATTTAAAAAGCACGAAACCATTTTAAAACACAGGTTAAGGTACTAAATCAACTTAGAAATTTATGAAACTTAAGCTGAGTTGTCTTTTTACTATAAAAGCATTCATGTAATTTTTTCGGAATTTAATATTAGTTGCAAATGCTCAAAACAAATTTTAGAATAGCTGCACTTGCAAAAATATTAAAAATATCAAACGATATCAGAAATATTAATATTGGACTAAGAACCATCCTGTAAAGTTTCAAAAATTTTCGATGACCGTACAACAGCTGATAATTACGTGGTACAGATGTGCAAGCACAATGTATAAACACATTTTTTTTTTGCTGTTATCATTCCTGTAGTGGCTGCTTCTTCTTCTCATGTGCTTCTACCCCTTGTCCCCGATACACACACCCAAAACCCACACAAATGTCCCCCGCACACAGTCGCACAGTGTGATGCCCCGTTCCCCGGTTATTATCACTTTAGCGACAGTTTCTAGGAGTGATGTTCTTTTGAGTTTTAGCGACGAACTCTTGATTAGCGTTAGTATATTTCCCTTAATGACTCAGAGCGACAATAATTATACGTAATATTTAGCCTCGATTTTCTCAAGTGAATTTCATTGAACCTTTAGCGACAATTGCATAATCATAAGTTATAATTTACGTTAGTAATTATGAATAATACTATTTGAGGTCTTTAGGGCAATTAGCGTTAATGATATTTAGAACCATTAACGATAATATCTATATTTTGCAGCGTTATTTTATTAGAACCATTCTTAGCGACAATTTAGTAGAGCGGGGGACATAAGACACCGTTAAATTATGCTAGCATCTTTAACTACCGTAAACGACGATTTTGAAAATGGTTTCAGAATCATAAAAATCTTAAGATAAAAAAAATGAATTATGAGAGAGTAGGGGGCTTGTGGTAATTAATGGAACTAAGGTTCATTTTTCGTATGCATATATGTATATAGATTACACTCCAGCCGACCCTAATTATCACCATAGCATTTCGGCAATGGCAAAAGGGAAGAAGCGCCTAGGCAAATACAGGGAGAAGGACCCAAAGAATTCCGGCGAGATTCCGGTATGCTGCTACCTTTCTTCCTCATACTATTTATGGATTCATATGTGTAAAACAGGGATGTTTGTAACTTTAAACTTAACAAGTCACGGCCATGGTGGCTGTGACTAATGGGTTTTGACGGATAAGTTCAGGGATTTGGGAAGTGAGTTACGTGGGTGCCGTGGATAAGTTTTGGAGTGGATATGATAAGGGGAAACGGCCATGGATGTGGGCATCCATGGCTGCCGTGGGGTGGTGAGTGTAAGATGGAAACGGGGCTGTCGTAGTACGATATGTCGTGGATGATGGCTACCGCATGGAGGAACGTGAATGATAGAGAGAGAGAGAGACCACTGTCGGCGGGAGTGGCGTGGCTTGGGTGAGAAGGAAAACCCCACTACTGTGGGGCAGTGGGTGTGGGCGGTGCTTGCGGTTGTGGTGGTGGGAGAAGTGGGCTGTGAGATTGGGTTTTGGCAAGAGAAAATATGCTACTGCCGTGGGGCAGTAGCTGTGATAAAGATTAGGAATTATATAATGGGTGTTCCCAACCTATTCTGGTCGCACCCAAAGGCCCACTGGGGTCCCAATTTTCATGACACGTCCGCACAACCAACAGTCAATATTCAACGCTCACAACTGGTCAAAGCATGCACGCTCAAGTCACTTGCAATTCTCACTTTCGTTACGTGTCTTCGTCACGAAGAAACTCATTTTTTGCATGACGCCTCATCACACTTCGATCGTCGCATTTCGCATGTCGCCCATCGGCGCACCATGGCACTTGCCCAAGGAAGTTGGCCTTGGTCTTCCCCTTGGGGTCGGCCTTGGCCTTGGCCTTCCCTATGGGGTCGGCCTCGGCCTCCCCTTAGGGGGAGGCCTTTGGCCTCCATACTTAACACCTTCACTTTTAATCAAGGGACCATACATCACTCCGCGACCCCATCGCCCAGACGTCACTCCGCGACCCCATCGCCCGTACATCAATCCTCAACCACGTCGCCCGGACATCACTCCACGACCCCGTCGTCTGGACATCACTCCGCGACCCCGTCGCCCGTACATCACTTTGCAACCACGTCGCCTGAACTTCACTATGCGACCCCGTCGCCCGGACATAACCACGTCGCCCGGGCTTCACTCTGCGACCCCATCGCCTGGACGTCACTCCGCGACCCCATCACCCAGACGTCACTCCGCGACCCAGTCGCCCGGACGTCACTCCGCGACCCCGTCGCCCAGACGTTATCTCCGCGACCCCTGTCGCCCGTCGTCTGGACGTCACCCACGCCCACGCGCGAACTCTGCGACGCTCGTCGTCCGTCGCCCGGACGTCGTCTCCGTGACCCCTGTCGCCGGCGTCTGGGCGCCGCACTCTAACACTCTATCGCGCCCATACGCCGCGCCGCTTATATAGCCGTGCCCCCAAGCTCTCTATCATACTACCGTGCCCCCGGCACCATACGCACTCTGTCGCGCCCATGTGCCGTGTCACTAACACAGACGTGCCCCCGGCACCTTACTCACTTCATCGTGCCCATGCGCCACAATCATGTTACATGCCCCCCGAGCACCACACTCATTCACCACACCATGTGCACCTTGCCTTGGATGTGGAACATGCTTCGACCCACTCTCCGGAGTGTACATCACCCGCAGGGATATGCGACTCCTCCAAGACACTATCTCCGCCAGGGAGCTCTAAGTGCTCCGGCATGAAGACTCCCCTTCTGCCAAGTAGACGGCTCCTCCGGGATACTACCTCGGCCCGTCAGGTAGACGTCTCCTCCGGGATGCTACCTTGACGCGCTCCGAGTGCTCCGGCACAAGGACTCACCCGCGGGGATAGGCAACTCTTCCGGGACACTATCTCCATCAGGGAGCTTTTCAACTCCCCTTCTGCCATGTAGACGGCTCCTCCGGGATGCTACCTTAGCCCGTCAGGTAGACGGCTCCTCTGTGATGCTACCTTGACGCGCTCTGAGTGCTCCGGCACAAGGACTCACCCGCGGGGATATGTGACTTCTCCATGACACTATCTCTGTCATGGAGTTTTTCAATTCCCTTTCCGCCAGGTAGACGGCTCGTCCAAGATGCTACCTCGGCCAGTCGGGTAGACGGCTCCTCCGGGATGCAACCTTGATGCCTCCGAGTGCTCTGGCCCAAGGACTCACCTGCGGGGATAGGCGACTCCTCCGAGACACTATCTCTGCCAGGGAGCTCTAAGTGCTCCGGCACGAAGACTCCCCTTTCGCCAGGTAGACGGCTCCTCCGGGATGCTACCTCGGCCCGCGGAATAGACGACTCCTCCGGGACACTATCTCCGCCAGGGTGTCTGCGTGACTGGCTTACGTACTCCGGCACTAGGGGCTTGCGTCAGCACCCCTAGGGACTATGATCCCCGGGTCACTCCGAGACGGGAGCAGGTCTCCGGAAGGCATCGCGCCTAGTCTGCCTGACAGTTGGGCGTCGGGTCTTCCCCACCACTGCTAGGCCTGTGGGACTCTACAAGTGCTTGGATTGGTGGCTAGATCAAGGGGGTTCTCTGGCCATACCGACGCTGTGGGAGCCAGTCTTTCCAGATGGACAGAGCGACGCTATGAGGAGCAGGCTGGGTGAATATGCAATCCGACAGTCCGTTGAGCACCGACACCCGTGGACCACTTGGTGACGTGTCATTCCCGGGGGAGTGCCACGTGTCGGTTAATGACATCATCATCTTAATCTCTATAAATAGAGGTCTTAAGAATTCATTCGGGGGAACTCTCACATTTTCACTTTCTCACTCTAGAATCCTAGAGAGAGAAACATTCAGGACCTTAACTTTGGACCTAAGCATCAGACTGTGACTGTCGTCGTATATTCATCATGCGCTATCGCCTTCGCAGCACTGCCACCCTCAGGCTCTGTCTGGGAAGCCCTTGTTCCACCCTTGATGTGTCCCACATCAGTACACTTGGCATCTGACTCGGACTGCATTCCTTGTGGCACCTCCACGTCGACTGCGAACCCACTTTCCTTTGCATCAATGCGTTTTATGGGAATAAGGTGGAGGAAGAAAGACTGCCATGGGGAGGCAGCCATTGTTGTGACAGTGTTGTGTGGTTTGAGTAGTGTTTGTGAGTGAGGGAGAGGGGGAAAGAAGGGCTGCCAAGGTGGGCAATTGTGGTGATGTGTCGTGTGTTTGTTGTTTGTGCGAGTATGGTGGGTTTTTGGCGTGCGAGGAAAGAGGATGGAGGACGGTTATGCATGGTGTGTTGGGGTGTTTTTGTGCGTGTGTGAAGGTGTAAAAGGAAGGGAAACCTACTGTAAATGAGGCTGCCAAAAGGCAGCAGGTGAGTGAGGTGTTTGTAGTGTTTTTTTTTTTTTTTTGTATGTAAAGGTGTGAAAAGAAGGGGAAGGCTACTGTAAATGGGACTGCTATGGCAAAGAAGAGCGTCTCTTTATGGAGTGCACTATGGCAAAGGACATATGGAAACAGGTTTGTAGGAAACTACAAATAAACCAGAACTTCAACTCTTGGCATCAACTCCTACACCATGCTTGCCACAAGTTCAGAGGCAAGAGTTTTAGGGCTAGATTGAGTAAACTAGCCCTGGCTGTGGCAGTTTATAGCATTTGGGAAGAGAGGAATCAGAGAATTTTCAGTGGAAAGCAACAAAGGAGCTCTGAAATTATTGCAAAAATACAGAAATGGATGTTCTACAGAATCTTGAGCTGGCCAAAAGCTGTGGCAAATCGAACCAATCAGTAGTTGTGCTGCAATTGGAACCTACCTTTAACAGTGTTACAATGTTAAGCATTTTTTTGATATAAAGTCTGTTAAATAGCATAGGATCTAGCTGATGAAGATGTAAGATGATAATGGTTTTCATTGGTAATAAAATGACCTGTTACCAAAAAAAAAAAAATGGGACTGCTATAAGGTGCATGGGAATAATGTATAAGCAGCAAGGACGGGCGGCCATAGTTGTATGCATGTGGTGTGAGAAATGGGTTTAAGGAAAGGAAAAATTGTTGGAAGAATTTAGGCTTTGATTTATATTTTTCACAACAAAATATTAGCAACACTAGGTGATTAAACATAGAAAAATAATAATAAATAATTGAAAGTAATTTTGTATGAACTCTTGATAAAATTCTATAATCTAGAGTAGTAAAAGGATATAAAATAGCTGGTCCGTGAGAGTCGCGACAAAGTCGCTGTCCTAAAAACGTTATCGCCTCCCTACGTGCAGGTGTTGACGTACGGAAGATAAAGTCTCCAATATAAAACTCATTGACACAGCTATGTCTCCTCCATGTGCACGTCCACAGGAAGACGGAATGAACCAATCCACCATCACGTTGCCCAAGTATAAAATATATAGTATAGATATATAGAAAAATACATTGTGATAGTAGAGTAGAAAACACCAACTTTGGAAGCATGATTGCTTCAAATCATCTATGTCACACCCCATGGCCTTATATACTTGGCCAATCATAATTCATTTATTGGCCACACAAGTAAGCTTATAAAAGCTTTTGTAACTTATGAAATAATGATAATCTTCTCAATAATGTCAAACAATAAAACATATTATATACTCCATAAACAAATATGAGTTAATAATACTCATCATTGCATTTGTAACTCATTCATAATTTACATGTAAGTAAATACCATAGAGCCATAAATTGCAATATAATTATAATGTTATAATATACATTTTATTTTATTAAAATATTCCAACAATCCCCTACTATTTTGATAAAATAAAATGATAATTTAAAATACTTAAAAAGCCACTAATGAAATGTTTATAAATCTCACAATTCTAACAAAATTTAAAGCATTTAAAAAAAATATCAATGAAAAATAATGATAAATTAAAATAAAACTCTTTTATTATTATATTACTATTTTTTAAGTAATAAAAATAAAAAATACATATATAAGATGGGCAACTTGTACTGTGCAATAGGTGTTGGTGCCTTCCGGGCTTGAACCAACACTTAGTGTCGACAACTTCTATTTGAGAGAGCCGTAATGGACTACGCCTTGAATTAGGTCCCTTGGCCAAATTTCAGTTGTCATACACACAATACTGATATGGGACTTAGTTCGCGGGTTAGCTCTATTAATGGCCATACGCTCTTATCTTGATTCTCATGAGAGTTTTTAGGGAATGGCCCATGGTTCCCACAGTCGCAGCCTCACGACCACTCTCACTTAGGTGAGTCCTCCAAGGGTACGTGTGACATGTACCTCGCGAAAATATTCGCCTCGGGCTCATTCAGGGAAAATCCCTTCCTGGACGTCACACTAAGTAGCACAAGCACCGCACGGATAGGGAGGAGACAATCTCTTATTAACAAAATGGTGCTACTTTTATCACGAGTCACGCTCTACGGGTTGTTTCTACCCATTGAACCTTCTTCATGGGATCTCCAATCACAAAGGATGGGTTACTCCCGCTGGTGACTCCCTCTGGGCTCACCCCATCCGCCTCAGGTGAAAAAGGATCTAGCCTCTGTGCTAGTCCCGAGGCAAGTTGCGCAACTTTTATGAATCCTCTATAACTTATTTTCTCTTCATCGATGAAGTATCACAAATCTGCAGAATTTTGAGTGCCCAATAGTGCACATCAAAGCAACATTATGGATCTCATCAAGTAAATCAAGTTTCAGTGGTAACATCCACTTCGCTTAGCATCAAAGATGATACTAGTCAGTAGCCTCACTACTAGGAATCAAACATTTGATCAGTAGTCTACTACTAGAAACTAATCTTTTTAATATATTGTGACCAGTAGTCTTTCACCTACTAGGAGCCACGTTTTCCTCAACATGCGTCATGCTTCGCATAACATAATCTCACATCGATAGCAACTTTATAAAAATCCTCTGATAACTTTCAAGAATTTTGAATTTCAATTCTCAAGCTTTGTAAAAGTTAGATAAAATCCACTTGCAAATATAGTTTCCAATTTGCAACACTTATTTGGCATCCAAGACTTAAAATATCAAAATTTTAATGCAATTCATATTTTAGAATCTTAGATGCCATATAAGTACCACAACTAAAAATCAAGATAATCAGAAATCAAAGACTTCGGTTACCATGATTTTTACATCTTTACCAAAGTATAATTTTAATCGCTAGATTCTGACAACATCCACTTTGCAATTTTTTTCCTTTCCACGATTTTTGCTCAATTATACAGAACAACCATGCCTAAAGATCTGAGCTAGCAAAGCTAAGTGCAAGAAACAGAAATACATGCATAAGATATATTACATAATCTTAGTACGCGTACATGCTTGCGACATGCTAAAATAGTCTTAAAATTAAGAACATATTATATATAGATGTTCTCTATGTCGATAATCTTCTTTGTATATACAGGACTCAAGAAATTATAATTATTTTCAAACCATGTACCCCCACATTTTGCAGTCATGTATTTATCAAGAAATTTAACATTGAAATAAGGATTTCCATACTTTTATCAAACAATTTATTTCATAGACACACTTAGCAAAATAAAATCACCTTCAAGTTACTTGTTTTACAAAAACCGATAATCCCATGAAAATTTTCCTCTCTTGAAAGAAAACTCCACAAACACTGACTTTAGGAGATTTACCAAACTATAACTCTACTTAAAATCTCAAAAAAAATCATTCTTTTTTTTTTCAAACCAAAACCATGTATCAAAAATTAAAAAGAAATAAGTGTAGGTATTACTCAAAATACAACTACTTATAGACAAACATAATAATTTACAAATAAAGGCATATGTGTTATTGTCACTAAATATTATGTCCTGAAAAAGTCATAACATGGTATCACTAAATCTAAATATCAAGTTTTTATTTACTTTAGCATAAACCTTTTGAAAACTATTTAATTTATTTGCAAAATCGATTTTAATGAAGCCCCCTTTTTTTAAAAAAAAATATTTTACCAAAAGAAAAGTGTCCCTTTTATTACAACCGCTATAAACTATTTTAAGTGGTCGTAAAAACTAAATCATGTAATTTTCAGACATTACAAAATGAGCTGATTAGCACAAAGGTGAAGTCCTGAAAATTCACACAAATAAAAATATTTCATACAAGACAGAATAGACACATATTGTCTTATAATAGTGCCTTGATACGAGATTTCAAATCAATTACCTTTTTAACCAACACGCTACCAAATTTAGTAATTCAAAAATCACTTGCATGTAATTAGCAAGGAACCCACACTATGTCACATAGTGTCAATTCAAATAAATATAACTAGATAAAAGGGTCACAAACAACACAAGATCTACAACTTAGCACAAGCACAAAGTAGTAGATAATCCTTAAATTCGTAATTTTTTCTTTGCAATATGACTGCATTTCATATTACTTGATTAACTTGTGAAACTAACTACCAACTCTCGATAATCTTACATATATGTAAAGATGCTACTATCTAAAAAAAGACTTTATTATTAGTTTTCTAACCGGCATACAAAAATAATGATCCTAATAGTAATTGAACACAACGGAATCTCATGCGGTGTATACCAAAATAACGTCTTTAGCTGTTGGAAGAATTTAGGCTTTGATTTGTATTTTTCACAACAAAATATTAGCAACACTAGGGCTGCGTTTGGCGACTAGAATAAGGATAAGGATAATGACAGGATAAGGGCGGATAAGGCCAGACAAGCTGTAATATCCCACATCGGTTGTGGGAGAGTTTGCGATTGGCCTTATAAGACCTTGCCTATGAACTCATAAGTACCTACTTGGTTAGCCCTTTTGAGAGAGGCAATGCCCTGTGGTGGGGTCGTGGACCGGGTCGTTACAGATGGTATCAGAGCCGACTCTCGAAAGCTCGGGCTAGGGTATCCAGTCGGGTCGCCGATGGTTGGGGGAAACGAAAGCAAGCCCGGGTATATCCCACATCAAGAGGATGGTTGGGGTAACGAAAGGCGAGCTGGGTATATCCCACATTGGCTAGAGAGGAAGATTCTGGGCTATGTGTGATCGAGCCTTAGCGAGGACGCTAAGAAATAAGGTGGGGAGATTGTAATATCCCACATCGATTGTGGGAGAGTTTGCGATTGGCCTTATAAGACCTTGCCTATGAACTCATAAGTACTTACTTGGTTAGCCCTTTTGAGGGAGGCAATGCCCTGTGGTGGGGCCGTGGACCGGGTCGTTACACAAGCTATACCGTCGGATAAGACCAGATAAGCAAGAAATCCTATCCAGCGTTTGGACCAAGTCCGGATTATAAGTCAGATATGCAATTTACAAAGTAATATATTTATATTTATATATATATATATGTATATATGGGAGCCGATCCCTGTCTACCGGTGGGAAAAACGTTATTTCTCCACCGAACCGCTGCAAAGAGCAGCGGTTGAAGAAAAGAGGAAAAAACCCAACCGCAACAAAGTGTTGCGGTTGGCATCATTTGCTCCAAAAAGCCAACCGCAACACTTAGTTGCGGTTGTTCTTATTGCCCCAAGAAGTCAAAAAATGCAGCTGCCCTTGTCCTCCCCCCCCCCCCCGTGGCCCCCCCCTCCTTGCCCCAAGAAGTCAAAAAACACGGCTTCCCTTGTCCTTTCCCCCACCCCCCCGTGCCCCCCACCCCTCCTTCCCCCCCCCCCACCCCATTCTCTTTTCCCCCCTCCTTTGTCGCTAAAGGTGAAAACTTAATTAGACAGTTTTTCACAAATTTATAAAAAATAGCTAGAGCTAGATTTTGCCAAAGTGAAAAAAAAGAGACCATAGTTATTGTTAAAAGATATATATGAGGGAAAAAATTCAAATTTTTCCAAAGACTGGAAATGGATTAACTGATACGGGGAATCTTGTAACTTTGCAGTGTAATTTAAAATATCAAGCTAGCACGATTTCTCGCGAAACTTTTATGAGAACCCTAGGATGTTGGGAAGTTCCATTCCGAAGGAATTCGGGCCATTCCGAATTCGTTAGCTATTTTTTTGGCCGAACGGGCTTTTAAGCGCTCTATCCGGACACCGGTTCGGGATTTTTGGGCGAAAAGTCCGTAAAATACTTTTTAGATCAAGAATGAATTCAGGAAGCCTAAAATAGCATTTCAAAGCACTTTTGAGATTTTCTGATGCCAGGGGGCATTTTGGTAATTTGTCACCCCAAGAGGGGTATTTTGGTAATTTTAAGGTGTTAAGTTTTTCAAAGGGATTTTTAGTCCAGAAATGTAAGCAAAACACCTGAAAGGTTGTTTTGAAGCTGATTTGGGGGCGTTAGGGTGATAATGAACCCCCGGGGGCATTTCGGTAATTTGCCGCCCATCGGGGGTATTTTCGTAATTGAACATTGTCAAAATTTTCTGAAAGGCCTTTAGTTCGAAAAGGGGTGTAAGACACCCGAAAATTTATTTTAAAGTTGTTCTGAGATTTTTGTTGGGGCGATGGCTGGCCAGGGGATATTTTGCAAAAGTTGGGGGTGTTTTGGTAACTTTTCCCTTTAAAATTTTCTGAATAAATATTTGGTATATAACTGATGTAATACATTTAAAAAGTAGTTTTATAGCGGTTTTGAGCTGTTGGTGGTGTAGCGGCCATCGGGGGGGGGGGGGGTATATTGGTAAATTGCCACGTTGGCTCTAAATTTTAGGGAACTGGCGTAATTAAGCGTTCGGAGTGGTGGGAAGTGAGGAATGGTGTGAATACATTGAAATAATGAGATAATGACTATTGCTAATGCGTTGGTAAGCTAGGTTAAATATCCAGTTATAGTTTTGGAATGTTAATATTATGGACGCTAAGTTGGTTTACGATTATATTTTGTTCTTAGAGATATGGATTTCAACCCCGGACCTCATGATACATCAATCCTATACGATGACGATGACCACGTCGCGAGGCACGTATTTGACGGTGTCGATAGGGGTGTTTTGGAAACAATTCAAATCACAAGTCACCTCGAAGAGTGGGTACTAAACGAAGAACAAATACAACTATTATACCGTCAAAATTTATCTATGTTCACCGATTGCGGGATTTGGTCTCGGCACGACGATTGCCTTATATCCGTTCTAGTTGAACGATGGAGGAGCGAGACGAACTCATTTCACTTCCGGTTTGGTGAAATGACTATTACATTAGAGAACGTCAGATTTATACTTGGAATCCCATATCACGGTAGACCCATTACTTTGAGCAAAATGTCTGCATCCATAGCGAATATGGCTAGGCAGTATTTTCCAGGAGTTTCGAGGGAAGCTCTTACAACAAATGGCATCAAACTTAAATGGCTGAGAGAGCAGTACGGCGTGCTACCGGATGAATACACACCTCATGATTTCGTGATGTATACGAAGGCATTCCTTCTGTATATTATTGGAGCTATACTACTTCCGACGCATTCGAAAAACACGGTGCATCCGAAGTATATGGTGTTCTTGGAGGATCTTGAGGAGGTATACTCGTATTCGTGGGGTTCAGCTGTCCTCGCGCACCTATATCAAGCACTGCATAAGGCTACGAGAAAGGGTGCCAAGTCTATTAGCGCCTGCCTGACTCTATTACAGGTATGAGCATTTATATTCTTGTTTTGACGTGTCAATATATTCGTGATTAATTACTAATTTCATATAATGTTTGCATTCACAGGTTTGGTCTTACGAGAGGCTACCCACGGGTCGTCCACAACCGCGGGAATATTCCGATGACACGTGGCCTAGGGTGTGGGCCTGGGGGCCTACGACCAACCGGAGGAGGAGACGGGTAGACCCTCACCACCATCTTGAGAGGTACAAGACTGAAGTTCACAACTTTAGTGTTGCGTACCGGGGTTACCAAGGGGAGCCGTCTAGTTGCTTGCCTCCTGACACATACGACTCTCATCTCCAGAGTCAGGTGTGGGAGCCGTCTAGTCGTTTGCCTCCTGACATGTACGACTCTTTGCCCCAGAGTGTGGTGTGGGAGTCGTCTAGTCGCTTGCCTCCTAACGCGTACGACTCTTTGCCCCAGAGGGAATTCTGGGAGCCGTCTAGTCGCTTGCCTCCTGACGCGTACGACTCTCAGCGCCAGAGTCAGGTGACCCAAGTAAGAATCCAGGCCTCGCGCCCAAGCATCCGTCGGATAAAGGACAAGCGACGAAGCCATTGAGGCCGGAGATTATTCGGAGATTACATAGGCTTGATGACCTTTTTTATTGTTGGATGCAGACTACTATCCTCTCGCTAGAGTGCCGAGATTATTCGGGGGAATCCATCACCAGGAATTCGACGGTAGAGCCTTGGACGGTCGTGATGATACATGACCGACCAAAGCAATATAATAGTCACGATTGCGGGTTTACGTCCTCAAGTACATGGACTACATTGCTCGCTCGGAGGTGCTCAAATATACGTCGTGGACTAGGAAGGATGCCTTGACGTTTAAGTATAGGATAGCCTGGGAGCTGAAAAAGAATGAAGCTAGATGCCTTCATTACCATTATCCTAACTAGCGTGGCTAAGGTGCAATGAGCAAAGAATCCCTTAAAAAAATGTACATAATTTTTCGCAAACTATGAATTTGGCGATAAAGTGTGCGCGCTCAGACCTTTCATAGGAAAACCCAAAAAAATTATGTGGCTCGATTTTCACCAAAATTCATACAAATGGGCTAACTAGCATGCCTAAGGTGCAATGAGCCAAAAACAAGTGACAAAAAACATTACAACATTTTTCGGAAGTTATGAACTGGGCGCTAAAGTGTGCGCAAATAGGCGCGTCGTAGGAAAACCCAAAGCCCATTTAAGTCTCGATTTTCGCCAAAATTCATAGAAATTGGCTAATTAGCATGCCTAAGGTATATTGAGCAAAAAAGAAGTGACAAAAAATATTACAACATTTTTCGGAAGTTATGAATTGGGCGCTAAAGTGTACGCGAATAGGCCTTTCATAGGAAAACCAAAAAAAATATTTGTCTCGATTTTCGCCAAAATTCATAGAAATGGGCTAATTAGTGTGCCTAAGGGGCAATGAGCAAAAAAGAAGTGACAAAAAAAATTACAGCATTTTTCGGAAGCTATGAATTGGGCGATAAAGTGTGCGCGAATAGGCCTTTCATAGGAAAACCAAAAAAATTATTTGTCTCGATTTTTTCCGAAATTCATAGAAATGGGCTAATTAGCGTGCCTAAGGGCCAATGAGCAAAAAAGAAATGACAAAAAAATTATAACATTTTTCGGAAGCTATGAATTGGGCGATAAAGTGTGCGCGAATAGGCCTTTTATAGGAAACCCAAAAAAATTATTTGTCTCGATTTTCGCCAAAATTCATAGAATTGGGCTACCTAGCGTGCCTAAGGTGCAACGAGCGAAAGAAAAAGTGACAAATTAAAGATTCCATAAACCTAATCACAAATTAAAGATTCCACAAATTTAAACATTATAAAAGTTCAATTTAAACAACTGAAACATTGACCCTAACATTCTTCCTCATCATCATCCTCCTCCACGACGATGTTGCCACGTTCGATACCTAGAACTTTATAATGGTTTCTCTTGTCATGATCAGTCATTTTATTACATAACGCACACTTCCGCAGTTTTTTTTAACCCGTTGATTCTTCAATCGGACCATTCATACGTAGTGCTCGTTTTCGCCCTTTTGTTTGAGAGAGAATTGGATCAAAAATATCGTCCTCCTCACCTTGCAAGCTAGTGCTGTCAATGACTGACTGTGAAGCTCGATTGAATCTACCGGCTGGAGTCGTCCGAGATGTCGGAGTGTCCCGTCTTTCTGGTAATGCCATCCTATACTGTGCAAGGTTAGCCTTATCCCGTGCGGCTGCTTCAACTTGATACATGTACCCATCAAATGTTGACGCTGCATCCAATGATAAACCGTGCATGATGTTACAAAGGTGATTATATCGCAGCGTCTCAGATTGCTTGAAATCAACTGAAACATTGGGCACGTAAGGAATGTGACCATGTATGCTATTGGCTTCCTTCGTCCACCAATCCAAGATATACTCTGGAGGTATTTCACGAGCATTCTTGGCGCTAAAATACCTCAAAGCGTGTCGACAGAGTAAACATTTATGCTCAAACAGTTGACAGTTGCATTTAACAAACTCAGTCTCCATACACACTGCTACGGTAAAATATCTTATGTTCTTCGGAGCCGACGAAGAGCACGGATTGGCAAAAATAAAAATTATATCATTCTCAACAAGTCATAGAATTAAATAAAAGAAAAATAAAAATTATTTCCTCCAGTTTCGGAAAATTTTGACAATGTTCAATTACGAAAATACCCCCGATGGGTGGCAAATTATCGAAATGCCCCCGGGGGTTCATTATCACCCTAACGCCCCCAAATCAGTTTCAAAACAACCTTTTAGGTGTTTTGCTTACATTTCTGGACTAAAAAGCCCTTTGAAAAACTTAACACCGTAAAATTACCAAAATACCCCTCTCGGGGTGGCAAATTACCAAAATGCCCCCCTGGCATCAGAAAATCTCGAAAGTGCTTTGAAATGCCATTTTAGCTTCCTGAATTCATTCTTGATCTAAAAAGTATTTTACGGACTTTTCGCCCAAAAATCCCGAACCGGTGTCCAGATCGAGTGCTTAAAAGCCCGTTCGGCCAAAAAAATAGCTAACAAATTCAGAATGGCCCGAATTCCTGGGGAATGGAACGTCCCAACATCTTAGGGTTCTCATAAAAGTTTCGTGGGAAATCGCGCTAGCTTGATATTTTAAATTACACTACAAAGTTATACAAGGTTCCCCGTATGAGTTAACCCCTTTCCAGTCTTTGAACAAATCTGAATTTTTTCCCTCATATAGATATTTTAAAAATAACTAGGGTCTCTTTTTTGTACTTTGACAAAATCTAGCTCTAGCTATTTTTTATAAATTTGTGAAAAACTGTCTAATTAAATTTTCACCTTTAGCAACAAAGGAGGGGGAAAGGACAATGGGGTGGGGGCCACGGGGTGGGTGGGGGGGGGGGAAGGACATGGGCAGCCGTGTTTTTTTACTTCAACCGCAACTAAGTGTTGCGGTTCGCTTTTTGGAGCAAATGATGCCAACCGCAACACTTTGTTGCGGTTGGGTTTTTTCCTCTTTTCTTCAATCGCTGCTCTTTGCAGCGGTTCGGTGGAGAAATAACGTTTTCCCACCGGTAGACAGGGATCGGCTCCCTATATATATATATATATATATATATATATATATATATATATATGTATCTGTATATACGTGTGTGTGTGTATATATATATATGTGTGTGTGTGTGTGTATATATATATATATATGTGTGTGTGTGTGTATATATATATATCTATATGTGTGTGTGTGTGTATATATATAATGTATATGTATATATATACATATATATACCACACGTATATACAGATACATATATAGATACATATATATATATCTACATATATATATGTATATATATATGTATATACACACGTATATGTACATATATATATATATATATATATATATATATATATACTGTGTGTGTATATATATATATACACACATATATACACACACACGCGCGCAATGTATATGTATATATGGCGTTGAAGGGAAAGAGGAAGAAAAGTGGGGTGGGTCCCATTCATTTTAGTCCAAACTGATCTGGACTAATTTTATACCCCCCCCCAGGTATTATTTTATCCCACTCAAGGGGATAAAACAAGGCCAAAGGATACCTTCTCCGGGGACTAAGTGCGTGTCCAAACGCCGAATATGATTATTTTTATCTTATCTGGGGTCTTATCCCGTGCGCCAAACACAACCTAGGTGATTAAACATAACAAAATAATAATAAATAATCGAAAGTAATTTTGTATGAACTCTTGATAAAATTCTATAATCTAGAGTAGTAAAAGAATATAAAATAGCTGGTCCGTGAGAGTCGCGACAAAGTCGCTGTCCTAAAAACGTTATCGTCTCTCTACGTGCAGGTGTTGACGGCAGATAAAGTCTCCAAGATAAAACTTATTGACACAACTATGTCTCCTCCATGTGCATGTCCACAGGAAGACGGAATGAACCAATCCACCATCACGTTGCCCAAGTATAAAATATATAGTATATATAGATATATAGAAAAATACCAACTTTGGAAGCATGATTGCTTCAAATCATCTATGTCACACCCCATGGCCTTATATACTTGGCCAATCATAATCAATTTATTGGCCACATAAGTAAGCTTATAAAAGCTTTTGTAACTTATGAAATAATGATAATCTTCTCAATAATGTCAAACAATAAAACATATTATATAGTCCATAAACAAATATGAGTTAATAATACTCATCGTTGCATTTGTAACTCATTCATAATTTACATGTAAGTAAATACCATAGAGCCATAAATTGCAATATAATTATAATGTTATAATATACATTTTATTTTATTAAATTATTCCAACAAAAATAAAGGTGAAGGGAAGGGATAGCAGGTGTGGGCTGTGCCCATGAATGATTTGAAGAGAGAATGAGGCTACTGCAGTAAGGCAGTAGCTTGGGAAAGACTCACCGGAGAATGAAGGCAATAGATATGCTTTGTGTGAGTATACACATATGAGTGTGTGTGTGTGTGTATTGTTAGTGACTGTGTGGTTATTTATATAAAGTGAGTGACGAAGTGCAAGTGCGTGCAATGGAATGGACTGTTAAGCAGCGTAAAAGAACGGTGAAGGGGAAGACCCACTGCCATGGCAGTGGGTGTGAGGAAGAAATAGATATGTTAATATACATACATGTATAAGTGTAGGGTATAAATGTTAGATAAGGCTATATGAAGTTGCAAGTGTGTGAGTTGTAAGTGTGAAGTGGTCTCGAGTAAAGAAGGCTAATGTGTTGGTATGAAGAAGAAGATGAATTTGCACCCAAAAAAAAAGAAGAAGATGATACACAGAGAGAAGGAAAAGTTTTGGTTTAAAAATGGAACTTAAAAGTGTCGCTAATGGCAATCCCTTTTAGCAGTTTCCTTCCGAATTTTTAAGAAATATTTAGGAATTTATTTGGACAAAACTCAAAAGAGTAACTTATATTATTTTTACAAGATCTACACACAGGGAACATTTTAGATTTTTCTGAGATCAGGAAGCATGCTAAATAATTTTATCCTTATTGGAGATTTTGGTGTATTTTAAAATAGTAAACTAAGTTATTAAATTCTGAAATTCGTACAATAATCTTATGTAGCTAAGATAAGATGGTTTCTAAAGTTTTTAAATTTTTTAAAGTTGTTTGCTAGTTTAGCATCGTTAGCGGTGTAGCGCCCGAGTGATTATCGCGTAACGCTTAACTGTTACCACAGTTTGCAAAATCATTTTTAAGAACCTCTTCTAAGCAGATTTAGAAAAAGTACAAAACAGAAACTTCCCTTATTTTTGTGAAACCTTTGAGGTGGAATTATTTTCTCAAAATTTTCTGGGCATGGGAAGTGTCTCAAACAATTGTATTTTTAAAACAAGTTTTTGAATTAATTAATATAGTAAACAAAATTATTTTTAGCCTAGAATTTTATAGTGATCTAAAATTACTGTGACGCTTGAGTGGCTGAAATTTCGTGGCATTCCGGTGCCGTTTGATATATTTTTGGAACATGAGCATTAGCGCTCAATGTAATTAGCAGTTTAGGGTTTCGAGCAGAAAATCCCTGAAACGGCTATTCTTGTCCAAAAAACCCACCAGTGGTTTAAAAGTATTCTTTTAGGTTATATCTAGGTGGATAATTGTATGTTAGGCATCGGGGTCGATTAAGATATTTTACGAAGTACAAGGGGCGGTTTGGTAAATTTTACTCACTTAAGAGAAACCTAATACTTAGGCGTGCTCGAGCGATAATGAATGACATCCGTGTGATTTGTTATTTAGGTTTCGGTAGAAAAGAGATATGGTGTTGACCGATGACGCTTTCGGGTTAAAGCACGTTTAGGGATGTAGGAGCATGATCATCGCTTCGGAGATTTTGATATGAGGAATGCGTAGTGTCAAGTAAGTGACCCTTTGATTCAACTAGTATTTTTACATGTAATGTATATGTTTTCTACTGTTAAAAGTGATAGTTATCAACATTGACTGTTTGAATTATGTTTAACTGCTCTCGCTTAATTTACCAAAAATCTTTTAGTTGTTTATTTCTCGTTAAAGAAAAACCGAACCAGCATGTAAATGATGTTTTGCTTAGAAATTGAAATGGAACTCCGATTTGAAATGTTTGGTATTTGACTTTATTGTGAATATTGAACATCTTGATAATTTTCGAAAGGAGCGTGGGGATGGTTTGACCATCAGTTGATGAGTGGTTGTGTTTATGATGAATCAAAATGTGATTTGGTTTTATTCGATTGCTGTGCCCCATATCCAACGGGGGAAAGTTGGATTTCGGGTCCTGGTCAACGGGGCTTGTATGTTGATGCACAGTACTGTTGCTTGTAGTTCGCCCTTGCGTCCACAGATTATATTTATCCCGAGAAGGGGTAGGGATTATGGGCCCTAGTCAGGAGGGGCGTATACCCTGACCGAATAATATTTATCCCATGAAGGGGTAAGGATTGTGGGCCCTAGTCAGGGGGGGAGTATACCCTGACCGAATAATATTTATCCCAGGAAGGGGTAAGGACTGTGGGCCCTAGTCAGTGGGGCATGTACGCTGACCGCATCATATCGTTTGAACTGATGTTGGGATGAAGCTGTTTATCTTGAGATTTTGTGCTAATGATTTTATACCTCAGTTTTGTTTCATGTACTATATTTCATTTACCCGATGATTACTTTATTTTTTAAGATTCAAATGTTGCTATGATTTAAAGTGAATTATTTTCTGGCATGCCATGGTCCACCTGGTTGAATCATTGGTTACTTACTGACCACGTGAAAGCTCATCCCTTACTTATCATTTCAGGTTTGAGAGTAAAGTGATGGTGAGGAACATAGGAAGGGGCATTTGGCACGGAGCTATAGAGAACTGCATTGAATGAGTCACTAATAACTAGATTGTTGATTTAGTTTTAGTTGTTGACAAATTGGAGTTATGAAGAGGTTTAGCATAAGTGTTGTATTCAGATGAAAATATGATAATGTAATTAAAGTTGTAGAAGTTTTAATTTTCGCTGCAGCTTATTTTGATTCTAGCGAGTAAGACCTGGCAGAGCCCTTGGTTGGAGTGTATTGGGTCTGCGACCGGTCACGTGCCTAGCTCGTGGGCCTACCGGTGGGTTCGGGTCGTGACACACACAACCACGACAGCCATCATGGCACCCTCTACACGAACCCCCTTCTTTTTCTCATTGCTATACCCCATTGCACACACATATTGTATTCATATGTAGCAATATACATATAAACACACTAAATAAATCTGCAAGACGGCTTACCGAAGATTGATTCACTTTTCCAGATTTCGGCGAGTCTTCGTTTGGCCCCAGTTTCTTTGTTTTCCTGTGTGTGTTTCTTCTTCTCCCTTTTTTACGAGCACACCCACAAACTCTCTCTTTCTCTCCTTTTTATTCCTCTCTTATCTGTAACCGAAAAGTAATATGTTCTCTCTTTCTCTTTGTCTGTAATTTTCTTTCCTTTTGATTAAGTTGTAACTGATTATCAAATTAAAGTAAGGTTTAAATGTCCCCCATAATTCCCTTCGTTTGTTCCTCTCTGATTTGCTTCCAAAGATAAAGAGTTGACTAAGCCTAAAAAATCAGATCCTTGTATTCACTTAATTTAATTATGCTATAGTCCCAAAACATTTCTTATAAACTTTAACTAATACGCGCTCAACTAATTGTCGCTAAAAGTTATCGATAAAATTTTGCTCATGCAAATCGACGCTATTGTGTATGAATATTGTCGCTAAAAGTTGTTAATATAATATCATTGCTAACGATAAAGTACGAAATTGTCTCTAAAGGCTTCTAAAAATATCATTAAGGCTAATCGTCGCTTAAGACCTAAATCGACATCACCTATAACTGCTATCATTAAGCTATAAATTATGGTTTCTAAAAAAATTGTCGCTAAAAGTTGCCGATAAAAATTTTGGTATCGATAATTGTCACTAAGTACTAAAATCAGTATCGCTTATAACTTATATCGTTGATTTACAGTTTATAGTTCCTAAAAATTATCGCTAAAGATTAGAAGAATCAATGCACACCAATTCATCACTAAAGGTCAAATAAATAATCAACTAGGATTTTTACCAAAAAACTACCGTTAAATTTTTTGGGCGTTACAGGTTCATTCCTAATCCCATCGACAGTGGTGACCTCGGCCCAAGCAAAAGAAATTTTGCTAGGACCAATGGGTCTAAAGGGCTTGCAACTCGGCTTAATAATTTGAAAGTACCTAATAATAGAAATGGTCAAGATGGTCAAGGCATCGATAATGCTTACACTCCCCCCTACAGGAGAGGGATGGAAAAGCATGTTTGATTCGATAATCCAACGTTCGAAGAGACTGTTGGGTTAATCAGGCCAAATGACCTTGAGGAGAGAGAAACGATATGGCTAAGAATGGTAGTATAAACACATCATGAATTTAACCATGTCGGTGTTGGGCAGTATAGGCCAATCGATATGCTGATCTATAGAAAGCCATATCTTGTTATCATCGATCAAATGAAGATCTCAAAAGGGATGAAAATGCCCGAGTTTAGCCTCTTTCACGGATTAGGTATTCAGTCGATGATAGAACATATCGCTCGATTCACCTTCCAATGTGGAGAACTTGGTCAGAACGAGTGGGTAAAATTGAAGTGGTTTTAAACCAAGTCTAACATTTCGAACTTCTTGAGCAAAGGTTGGATGCTTGCGATCAAACTCCGTGCACGCCTCTCCATCAGCAGTTGTGCCAGCACATTAGCGTCGTTGCTACGAGTCTCACAGTGAGCCCTCATATGTTCAACTGTATTGGAGGAGTAGTACATCTACTGAAGCCTTAGGGTAACCGAAAAATATCACAATACCTTCCACGCAATGTTTTTCTTCTTTCTTTTGTCCGGTTTATACCTCGAATGATTACGTACTGGACATTTTCTCAAGTCCTTATTCTTTTCACTATCTGGCAAAATTTCCTTGATAAAAATAACGAACTCGTTAAATCCTTTCTCCCTCAGCCCATGGTTCAATTTCAACTATAATAATCTACTAACCACATACAACCATGTGTGTTTCCTAATTCCATCCCACAATGGCTCTTCGGTGTCTCTTAACAAATCATAAAACTAATGAGCCCCTTCTTTCGGTTGTTATGGACTGTCACCACCGCGGTAGTCGCCCCAGTCAAAATTAGCATGCCCAACATATATAATCAATCTCAATAATCATACTGTGCCTCCACCCTAACTTCAGTTTGACAAGCAGGGTTGGATGACAGTACTACCGTTTCCCCGTGTGGCGTCCACCTTGTGTATCCACCCATAAAATTGGATCCGAAAAGATGTCATTTTACCACCATTCTTTTCTCTAATACAACAACTCACATTTACTGCACGAACACCTTATCTTCTCAAGGCAACATATGCAGGATGAGCGTAAGCAAACTCGAGAAATTCATCGACGCAATCCTCAAAATCATCATCATTTTTCATTTTCATCTAACTTCGATCGACCGACATGACGACTAAGATTACTATATATCACATTAAATTAAAACCTATAATTAGGTAGGGTCGATATGAAAATGCATGCATGCATGTGACAACATGTCTATACCCCTTCCATTCTCTAATAGATAGTGGTCATATCCCATTCAGGAAAACACATGTTTATAAAACAATCACCAACTCATGCTTAGTCCTATGTCTACAAAAAATTCGGCAGCACCTCCCTGTATTTCTCCAAGTACATGACATCGATTAGGTGTCATAACATTCGTCTAATCTTGCTCTTGCAAGATTTAATAAATGTTAGAACACCAGATTTGTATGCACCTGGAGAAACATTGGAGAACGTGTACCGAATATCTAAGACATAAAACATGGAGCATGAGTCGATATACTGTTTTATAAACGCTTAACTTTTCCAAATTGTCCAAACTGAACATCCGAAGGCTCATTACAAAGAATTAGTTTGTAATGAGTAACAAAGAATTAGTTTGTAATTAGTTTTTATGCATGAATGCGTTCAAAATTTCAGAAAGATGAAATCATTAAGTTAATTTGCAAGAACATGCCATAACCAAAATGATTCACTTTAATTAGAATTTTTCGACAACGAGTTGGACCAACTGGTTTTCAATGGACTTCACAAAATAACAACGAATATTTCGAATGCGAGAAGCCGACTCACGTTTCTCAGTGGAATATGGAGTTTATTCGCGAAGTTGATATTGTCCCACTTGTGATTGTGATGTGGTTTATGTATATAATTAGGGTTAGGTTGTATTTAGGATAATTGATTGGAATGTATTAGGGATTAATTAGGGTTAAGTTAGGGTTAATTGAGTTCATTTGGGTTAATCAGGGCTATTTAAGGTTCATTAGGGTTTAGTTAGAGTTTATCAGGGCTAATTATGGTTTATTTAGAGTAATTGGGGTTTAAATAGGTTAATTAGGATTTATCAAGGCAATTAGGGTTTACTTAGGTTAATTAGGGGTGATTAGGGCTAACTTAATGCTAATTAGTTTTAATTAGAGTTTAATTAACAGTTAATTAGGGTTAATCAATGTTGATTAGCGCTAATTAAGAGCTATGGAAAGGCAGTGGTGTCTTGGGGGGCTGTCGTCGGAGGGGGGGGTCACTAGGGGAGATCGCCAAAGGCAGTTGCCTGGTGGGCACAGGAGAAGAGAGAGAAAGAGTGAGAAAAATGGAGAGAGAGAGAGAAAGAGAGAGAAGGAAGAATGTTTTTATAACTGGACTTTTAGTGACGAGAAATGTCCGTCGCTGAAAGCACGACAGAAGTTTTCGCGACAAAATGATCTATTGCTAAAAGGCCATCTTAAAGGCTATAGCGATGGTTTTTTTGGCGACGGACGTATTCTGTCGCTAAAATTTTTCTACAGAATTTTGGCCAAAAAATAGAAAATATTTTAAAAGCTTTTAGCGACAGAATTTTCGTCACTAAAACACCGTTGGTAAAGGTTTTTAGCGACGGGTATCCCCATCGGTAAATACTTTTAGCGACGGATAATTACCGATGGTTTTATCCGTAGTGAAAGTTCCTTTTAGCGACATATTGTTTTCAGTTGCTAAAAGTCCATCGCTAAAAACCCTTCTTGTAGTAAAATTGGATGACCTAGAGGCAGAGGTTCAAGACCTATTGCTAGAAACCAATTTGGGCACGGAGGCTGACCCACAGCCTATCTTTATCAGTTTTTGATTGCCAAATGACGTGCAGGAAAAAATAACAATAACGGTGAAAGAGTATAAAGATTGTTTTGCCTAGAGCTATGAAGAGATGTCAGGCTTGGACATAAGACTCGTCGAACATAGGTTGCTGATAAAAAAAGGTTTCAAGAATTTTATTCAAGCTCCTAGAAAGATGTCGACAAAAGTAACCATGTTGGTCAAAGAGGAAGTCAAGAGGTTAGTTAAGGCGAATTTCATCAGACCTACAAGGTATGTCAAATGGTTATTAAATATTGTTCATGTCTTAAAGAAGAATGGTAAGTTATGAATTATGCATCGATTTTAAAAACTTAAACACTACCACTCCTAAAGACCAATATGTGATGCATGTAGTAGACTTGTTAGTTGATTCAGCACCAAAGGATGCAATAATGTCATTTATGGATGGTAACGTTAGGTATAATAAAATATTTATTGATCAAGATGACATTCATAAAACTGCATTGCGATGTCTAGAATCGATTGGAACGTTTGAATGGTTTAAAAAAATGCTAAGGCCACTTATCTGAGGGCTATGAATTTAATTGTCCATGATATGATTGAAAAATATTTAGAAGTGTATATTGATGATGTAGTGGTCAATTCGGATGATCACCAAGAACATCTACGACATTCGAAGGATGCCTTTGTTAGGATAACACAACATGGGTCGAAAATGAACCCATTAAAGTGTGCATTTGCTATATCCGCAGGACACTTCTTAGGGTTTCTAGTCCATCAAAAGGGAATCGAAATCGATAAGAATAAGGCAAAAGTCATTATTAATGCTAAACCTCCTTCTAATAAGAAAGAGCTTCAGCGTTTCCTTGACCAAGTCAATTTCTTATGTCAATTCATTGCTAATTTGGTATGGGAAAAAACAAAAAAAATCTCAGCTTTGTTAGAACTAAAAGGGGATTCTGAGTATCGATGGGAACCAGAACATCAACAGGCTTTTCAACTGATCATAGATTATCTGATCCAGCTTCCATGGCCCCAAGGGCTGGGAAACCGTTGAAGCTGTATATATCGGTGGCGGATTGTTCGCTTCGCAGCTTATTATCCCAGGAAAATAATCAAGGCTACAAGCAGTCGATTTACTATTTCAGTAAAAAATTGAATTTAACAGAATAAAAGTACTCTGATGTGGAGAAATTGTGTTTAACTCTATACCATACTGCTGTCAAACTTAGACACTATTTGCTGCCCTTTCAGATGTTACTTATTGCACGGACTGATCTAAAATAATATATACTAACAAGGCCAGTGTTGAGAGGTAAAATGGGCAATCGGATAGTAGGCTTAATAGATTATAGTTTAACATACGTTCCTTAAAAGGCTGTTAAAGGCCAAGTACTTGCTGACTTTTTGGCAGATTATCCTAGTGAGGATATGAAAGAAGAGGAACTTTACATTGGTATCGTTCCTTGGAAAATGACGTATGATTGATCACAGATAAGTGATGGAGCTGGGGCCAGAGTAGTGTTGATATCAACTGTAGGATTTATCCATCAATTTGCATTTCAGATCACTCAAGATTGTGTGAAGAACCAAGCTAAGTACAAAGCATTGATGATCAACTTGGAGAAATTATTGAAAATACGTGTGATGAACGTAAAAGTTTGTAGTGATTCCCAATTGGTTGTAAAGCAATTGAACAGGGAATTCAAATTTGTGCGGCCGGTCTAAAAATGTATTTCAGTTATGCTATGTATCTATTAAGCAAATTTGATGATCGACTATAACACACATTCCTGGATCGAAAATAACGATTCCAACGTTATGACATAACTAGCATCAGGATTAAGAATTCCAAGAGGCGTTATTGAACATTGGGTTAAAGTATTGATACATCTACTATCAATTGGAGAAAGGTACAAACAAATTGAAATGGTTAATCCAGCTGATGTGGTTCAAGACGATTGGAGATTGTCAATAATTCAGTTCTTGCAAAACCCACAGCCTAAGGTGGATGGAAAGGTAAAACTGTGAGCAGTGAAATATTTATGCTGAATGATGATTATTTCAAGAGAATGCCAGAAGGTCATTGTTGTGCCTTAGAAAAACCGAAGCCATGCAAGTAATGGTCGAAGTACATGAAAGCATTTGCAGAGCACATTAATTGGCTGTGAAGATGAGATGGTTGATCCGAAGGCATGGTCATTACTGGCCGATGATAATGGAGGATTACATAAAATATGCAAAAGGTTGCCAAAGATGCCAAAAGCATGGAGTTATTCATCGAGCACCATGTATTGATTTACAATCGATAGTAAAACCATGACCGTTTTGTGGTTGGGCGATGGATTTGATAGGGCAGATTCACCCTTAATCTTCCAAACAACATGCTTCATTATCGTAGCAACTGATAACTTTACAAAGTGGACCGAGAAATGAAGTCAGTTAGTCAAGAAGATGTGGTGAACTTTATTAAAGAAAATATATTTCATCGATTCAATTTACCTCAAACAATCACCGCCGATCGGGGTTCTGTTTTACTGGAGGGCAAATAGTTGAGCTTGCAAAGAATATAAATTTACTATCCTAAATTCAACCCCGTATTATGCCCATGCCAATGGGCAGGCCGAAGCTACAAATAAATCTATAAAGCATATCATGGAGAGAACGATTGAGGATACACCGAGTGATAGGCATGATTGTTATCTGAGGTATTATAAGCATTTTGGACTTCTCCTATAACAAGTACGAGAGTTATGTCATATGCCTTGACATATGGACATGATCCAGTATCGCCTATGGAAATAACGGTGAAATTTTTTTGAGTGGCCATGCAAAGTAATTTGCCGGTTACAGATTACAACGAAGCTATGACAATCAAATTAGAAGATTTAGACGAGCATCGATTGGATGCCTTGGATAAGTTACATGCACAGAAGTTGAAAGTTGGCAGATCTTACAACAAAAAGGTGTTGCCTAAATCGTTCGTATTGAGCAACTTAGTATGGAAAAGTCTCTCGCCCATCGGCAGCAAAGATCCTAAGTTTGAAAAATGGTCTCCAAACTAGGAAGGCGCACTAGCTAAAGTCTTCGAAAGGGCAGGTTCATTTCAAACCAATCAATGGGCATTTTCCAAAGAAGTACTTCCCCTCTATGTGGGAAGGTTTTGAACCTAACGACAGAGCAACATTGCACTAGCCTAAGAGGCTAAAAAATGCAAAGCATAAATATAAAGACCACATGCTTACGAAAATAGAATGGTCAAAAATTAAACAAACCGGCATAAGGGAAAATGCTCATTAAACGTCAAGGTACATAGGTGAAAGAGAGTGCTAACTAAAGTCATAAGACCTGATCCTTGAACATTGCTTGGAAAATCTTCCAATGGGTCTCTGCCTGAGAGATGATTCAATCGGTGAAGGCAATCTGCGATGTCACCCTTGAACGATTGTACAAAGTCTTGGCCAGATCGGTAGCTTCCTAATAGATGGTGAACTTTTGTTGTCTCATGTTGTTTTCCTTTTGTTTTAGCTCCGCTATTCTCATTTTCAGGGTGTTGATCTCTACGACCACTTGTTGGATGTCATCTGAGAGTTTTTTATTTAACAATTGTTTTTCTTGTACATGTTAAGACACAGTAAAAATTTCCCTTATCGCTTTTGTTGTCTCGGCTTTGATATTCATGCCCTAACTCCACGAAGATGGCATAAGACCAACCTATGGCTTCATATTGACTAGCGCTTATGTCTGGGACTCCAATAGTAAAGATGGGTCGTCAGCAAGGATATCGATCAGCTCGTTCAGTCTGGAAGATAGTGTTTGATCAGTTGAGATGCTTGTAAGATCATGAGCTAGCAGCTCTCTGAAAGAAACCAAAGCAGCCTCGATAGCCTGATTACGTGGGGTCACCAAGGTCAGCTAAGGAGTTGAAATCGTTCGAGAAGACTTGACGTGAGGGGCATAGACGGTTGAGGAGTAGGAGTTGCTTGAGAAGACTCAACATGTGGAGGCAGAGAATAGATGATTGAAGCAGCCTGTTGCAGTATAAAAGGAGTATCCTTTATTGAGAAACCAAAAGGAAAGAGCTCTTGGGAGGGGATCGACATTGTCGTAAATAATGGTTCTAGGAACCTCATCTGGACCAGCTTCAGGAATGTTTGTGGTGGATGAAGGTCCAGTAGTCTCCATGGGAGTAAATTGGAGCTTATAGATTGATTCTCGCCAGATCCGATGTCGCCATATACATCCCATGATACCGATTCGTTCTGTAAAACGTATGGTAAATAAGATGAACAAATTACATATGATAAACATACGAGCGTAACAAGCCTTTTATTTGTAGCAGAAACAAAAAAGGCTTGGAAAGAGAATTTTCCTTAACCTGGTCAAAGAATGTCTCATTGATTCCACCTGAGAAAGCGCCTGATGAGGATTCAAAATGTTTATTAGGATACCTGGCGAATCTGCAGCTGCGAAAAGGTTAGATTCGTTTTCTGCCCATTGGGGTTCCTCTGGCTGATCCTATTCTTGGTCAAGATCGATGAACATCCCATGAAAATTCTGTAAGATCTCATTAGTTATAGCATAAAAAAAATCATAAATTGAATAATGCATAGACTGTGAAAGAAATTTTCAAAGGCGTCATTCGAAGGCCATAGCGAGTCCTGGGAGCAAGAGTCTTTTGCCTTTTAGGATCAACCATTTTTTGTACTCGGCTATGAGTATTCGTCGTAAGCGATTTACCCCGGGTAAGTGCAGTGGCAGTCTCCACACTTGAAGCTTTAACAGTAGATACATGCAAGTTGGGAGATAGTGGCAGAGCAGTGGTCGGCATCTCAACCACTGGAGCATTTCCCTTGTCGATCGAAGCTTGTGGTGCAGGTTAAAATATGTTCATTCATCTTGCTTAAAATAGAAATAGTTGCTAATATGGGAGAGTTTAGTGAAGCAGGCTTAGGAACTGATGAAATAGGCCGAGCAGTCGATGTATCAGGCAGAACCATCTTTAAAGGAATTGCTTCTCTTTCAATCCTGGATCAACTGATTCAGAAGCAAGTTGTTCTGATGGTTTTGTGTTTTTCCTTTAATAAGAGGAGTATTGTCTTCCTCTTCTTCATCTTCCTCAACAACTCTGGATGCTAGATTTTCTGCGCTATGAACTGGTGCATCAGTCTGAGCTGATTGACTTTTAGTTTGGCGCGGTCGCATGCCCATCAGTTTTGGCTATTGAGCTTCGGTCATCAATTCTCTCTTTACCCAATTTTTTTTGGGATTTCCTTCGGTGATAACATTCTTTTTTGCCTTTAGCAGAAAGAGTTTGGTTGGTTCCCACACCTGAGAAGAAAGAATAAAGTTAAGTAAACAGAGGAAAGACAAAAACTAAATAACAACTATGGCACTGAAAGTGGTCTACGACGTTATCAATCGATACCTTGATTACACAAGTAGAGAGGTTACAAATTGGTATAGATCAGGTAGACCTTGCTCTGGTACCATGGCTCAAAATCGCTCATGCCCATAGAAGTCTCGTTCAGAATATTCATCATTCAGAATGCTTTTATCGATTGATCCATATTTTTATTGATTGCTTTAATGTGATTTATCGTCACTTTATCTAGCCTTTTCTTAAGCTCAGCAAAACCATTACTGATAAAAAATGGGGCAGGAACCCTTGAATAAGCCCGAACTGATGGGCAACCTGAGAAGGAGTATACCTCTCGTCGCTACAAACGACTGAAGGAGTGTTGCTAATTTAACCACTAGTGTGTAAGAAATAGCCGCACAGAAAGCTTGCCCAGACACTTCTAATGAATTATTGTCTTTCACAGCTTATACTTGATGTAAAATGGAAGTTAAATACCTGAACTAAGCAGGGCCAAGAGTCCGAACAAGAAAAGGTTAGGGCCAAAATCAAGGTAAGGATCTGTAGTAGGAGGGATCCTTGGCCCAAATTATGGGAAATAGGCCTGAAGCCAAAGTTGAGCAAGTCAAAAGGGGCGACCTATGCTACATTGAATCTTCTTGGTGACCATGTTGTACATCGACATATAAAGGCTGCCTAGCATCGAGAGGCAAGGGCATACACCTTTCTGGGAGCTCGAGCGATAGTTAGTTAATGTATTCTTTGGTTAGTGATAAGCTTACTATACATAACACATGACTTGATAGCCAGATCCACAAAAGGACAGCCAACTCGTTGACGCTTGGCTCATCCGTACGATTGCCATTTTTGTACCATCGATTAAAGGTTTCCAAATACTCTGGGGGTCTTGAGTAAAAAGATTCAAAAATGATACCAGAATGGTTGTGATTGATAAAGCATTCGCATGCTCACGGATTGGCAGAAGCCCGGTTAGGGCAGAGATATCATAGATGGTCGGGGCTATCATATTGGGCCTAAACATGAAGGCATTAGTGGCGGATGACAAAAAATAAATAGCCGCACTCAATAACCAATGATCATATTTTGGGGGCTTTTGGACATAAGAATCAGTTAGTAAATGCCCTGGTTTCTCCATTGAGCTTTATAGTAGCTGACAGTCAATCTATCCATGCCTCCCAACTGGGATCAACGACAATGGGCCATCAACTAATAGGTAGGCCAATGGCTGACCAGCCAACCCTCTCAAGGTGGAATTAATGAACCAAAAGGGTTTCAAAATCATCCACATGGTACCCTTCCAAAAGAGGCAGCCTCATCTTTGAAAGACAAACACATGATATAGGGTTTGAGGTCCCCGGGGATGTTCTTAGCTCTAATCAGAATACAAGGGTCTGTGGTTGAGACATAGTCTTTAAGTGCTCTTATCCCCCATCGAGGATTGGCTGGGAAAGGAGTATTGGTTCCTTCATTGCCTCTTGGGATCATATTCTTCTTGCCGATAGTTTATCAATTGACGGGAGTGTAGTTGAAAAAGTTACCAATACAATGAAAAGGAGAAAAGAGATGAGAACAAAGAGGTAAACTTGGGTGAAAGAAAATTGACGAAAGGGTTCTGACTTAAATGAGGTATTAGAGTCCTATTTCTATTTGGCTATATCGAGTACTGGAGTAATGATAGGTCACTGCCAAGGACTTAGGAGAGGAATCGAATTGACTCGTACGAACTAAGTTCACATGAGTCAAGGGGGGCAATGTTGGCATGTTTAAATTTTATTAGTCATGACCAATAGATGATGGAAACTTGGACAAAAACCAATAGCTGGAAAGTTGAGGTTAATGCGTTATTAATGCTGATGCAATGACAATTTACAACAGGATCAGATGATGACGTGACAGTTTATAACAATTCAAGTTTCTGTGGAATATTGTGGGGCCAATCTGCGCCTCAGGTAAGTTAGCAAATTGACACAACGGTCGATAGAGAGATCAATAGCGATGGTTATGAGCGGTTTAAAATGATTTCTTTTCAAAATCAAATTAAAAGATTGCAGCGAACAGTTGGCAAGAAATCAGAATAATATGGAGAAAAGGATCAGCAGAAAAGGGATATTCAACAATCGACTCAAACAAATGACTTGATTTCAAGTCTTCACCTTTTTCTCTCTTTTAGACATTCTTTGTATGAAGTGCATTTACCTTCTACGACAAAAAAACCCCTAGTTTGTTTATGTCAATTGACTTGTCGGTCCAAGTTATCAGTTGTCTTGGGCGCGCAGTCTGTAACTTGATTCTTCAATTAGTCAAAGTTTCTAGTTTTAGTCACTCTCTTTTCATTGAAAGTCTTTCATTTAGAAAGGTCCTCAAAATAGAGGCCAAAAAAGAACGCCACGCGCAAACACCTTCTTAACAAGCCGATCATGACCCTTTCACGTAGATAGATTAGGAGGTCAATCCAAGTGAAGAACCCACAAGAATTTGACTTCTGCATCAAGAACAACAGGTGAGAACAATCAATCTAATATTATTTGTATTGATGCCAAGATGATAGATTATTTATCTCATATCTCGAGCACGCTATGAACCTTCTTCATGGATTCAAATTTGAGCTTGAAAAACTGCATAGACAGAACACCATTGCGTTAATTTTGCTCTAGTTTGACCCAATTTTGCCCTATTTTGGTCTATCTGCTAAGTTTGTCCCCTTGATTGATGTGGGGGAGAAAACAGGTAGCTATAAAGAGAGAAGGGCTGACGCAGGAAGTTCAATTGGGGGGACTAAAAGGTAAAAAAAAAGATTAATGGCTTACATAAAAGAGTTTAGAAGGTTCAAGTTTACGTGTGTGTGTGTGTGTGTGTATATATATATATATATATATATATATATATATATTAGATTTTGAAAGTAGTTCATCAAGGCTTCAAAAAACAGAGATTTGACTTTCCCACATAAAAAAAGATGCATATTATAATTAGCATCACTATTAAATGAGCTAAATGCAAAATATATTGCTAACTTTGAATACTAGTAAGATAATTTCACTATTGATAATAATTTGTTAACTTTTGAATGTTAGTAAACCACAAATCACTTATATTGCATGAAATAAGCTTAATTCGTACATGTATATATGTATCACTAATGTGGTATTAAATCATATGAGGACAACATTACATGTATGTTACTATACAATAAGAATTTAAACTAAAAAAAATGAACTAACCTTGACCTATTCTTATATCTTTATAAATGAAAATTTGGGATTTAAAATTAGGAAGAATAAAAATTGAGCAAGGGAAAGACAAAGACTAAGTCTAAATGGCCGGAGGCACGAAAAGTTTAAAACACAATTAAAAGAAACTCTAATACATTAATTTATATTGCAATATAATGGCATTTTCATAAATATGATTACCCACTATTCAAAAAACTAAATAAAATTTTTCCAAATTTTGGGGAATGACCGTGGTTATGAGCAGTTTACAAGTGGTTTTTTTTAAAAAAAAAATCAAACTAAGGATTGGAGCGAATAATGGGCAAGAAATCAGAATAAAAGGGAGAAAAATGATCAGCAGAAAAGGGACATTCAATATTTGAGTCAAACAAATAACTTGATTTCAAGTCTTCGCCTTTTTCTTTCTTTTAAACATTCTTTGTATGAATTGCATTTTCCTTCTATGGATAGAAGCTCATAGTTTTTTTATGTCAATTGATTTGCTGGTACAAGTTACCAGTTGTCTTCGGCATGCAGTCTGTAACTTGATTATTCAATTAGTAAAAGTTTCTAGATTTAATCATTCTCTTCATTGAAAGTTTCCCATTTAGATAATTGATATTTGCTATCGAGCGCAAACACATTCTGAACACCCTTGGTATTATGACCTTTCCCCATAGATAGATTGGGTCATTGGGGGGTCAATCCAAGTGAAGAATCCACAAGAATTTGACTTCTGCATCAAGAAGAACAGGTGAGAAGAATTAATCCAATATTACTTATTGCTGCCTAATGTTAGCCAAGATGATAGATTATTTCTCTCACATCTTGAGCAGCCTATGAACCTTCTTCATGGATTCGAATTTGAGCTTGAAAAACTGCATAGGCAGAACACCAATGCGTTAATTTTGCTCTCACTTTGACCCAATTTTGCCCTATTGTGGCCTCTCTTCTATGTTTTCTTGCCTTGATTCAAGTGGGGCAGGAAACAAGTAGCTATAGAGATATAGGGGCTGACGTAAGAAGTTCAATGGGGGGGGGGGGGGGAGGGAAAGGGGGCACTAAAAGGTCAAAAGAAAGATTGACGGTTTATATAAAGGATATTTAGAAGGTTCAAGTTTACGTAAAAAAAGGAACAATAAAAAATCATTAGCTAGGTATAGAAAGTAGTTTATCAAGGCTTCAAAAACCAGGAACGTTGACTTTTCCACATACAAAAAGATGCATATTATAATTAGCATCACTATTAAATGAGCTCAATGCATAATACATTGTTTACTTTGAATACTAGTCAGCTAGTTCCATTATTGATAATAATTTGTTAACTTATGAAGGTAAGTAAACCATAAATCACTTATATTGCATGAAAGAAACTTAATTATTGCATGTATATATGTATCACTAATGTGATATTAAATCGTATGAGGACAATACTGCATGTATGTTACTATACAAAAAGAATTTAAACAAAAAAAAATTGAACTACCCTTGATTTATTTTTATTTCTTTGTAAATAAAAATTTAGAATTTGGAAGAATAAAGATAGAGTAAGGGAAAGACTAAGATAAAGATTAAATGGTTGGAGGTACAAAAAGTAAAAAACACAATAAGAAGAAAATCTAATACATTAGTACTGCAATATAATGGCATTTTAATAAATATTTAATTATGATTACCCATTATTCAAAAAACTAAATAATTTTTTTCCCAAATTTGGAGGCTATTACCCTGATAGCATATTTGAACTTGTTGCAATGATGTTGCAGAAGTAGAATTTGGTTCCCCTTTCTTCTTTTCAAATGGATTTTCTATTTTGAATATGTCACTCGAGTATGTACGTGTGGGCATAGGCGCAGAAATGAGCTGTTACGATGAGTCAGGGACGGGCTCGATACAAGTTGCATCTTTTCTTCTGGACCAACGACTTGCGTTTTCCCCATGCGCTGAACAAGTTTGTGGGCATATGATGTGATATCTTTGCTTATATCATCAACAACGGAGGTAGTAACTACACAAGTGGGTGTACGACCCTCTGTGACGAAAGCAGTCCGGTTGTTGCGCTTCCTACTGGAACTTGTTCTGGCGTTGGCTGTTGTGAGAGTATAAATAACCCCGAGGACATCACAGACTTTGATCTGCAAATACAGAGTATAAATACCGTGAACAAATTCTGGACCATCAAGCCTTGTAGCTTTGCATTCGTTGCTGAGAAGAACTTATATGGGTTTAAGATCAACATCTCTGACACCAGTCTAGATCATAGTTATCACAGTATCCCATCATTGCTTACTTGGGTAATTCATAACACAAGTTGCCAGGACACTTACAAAAATGAAAACTATGCGTGTGGCCCAAACAATACTTGCATCGACTACAATGGCAAGAGATATCAGTGCCGATGCTTGCAAGGTTACCAAGGGAATCCTTATCTCCCCACCGGATGCCAAGATAGACGCCGGTTTCGTTGGAATCAATTCCTTAACTGTTAAGATGACTACATTGTTGGAATTTTCCATAAATTGATCCTACCTTATTGAACCTTGTACTACAAGGTTTGATATGCAAAAAGAATCAATCATTTTGATTGATTGGTTAGAAAGATATTAACTCTCAAAGATTGATATCTAATAAGGTTGAAAAGGATCATGATGTGGGTTCTCACATGGCTTGGGAATGAAAAGGTTAAGGGTACACGCGCGCGACGACGCCGACGAAGGCGATGGCGTAATCGTGCTATTGACCCTTTTAGGCGCACTTAGTTCATAAGGTGCACCTGTTAGTTGTGTCTACAGATTATGACTTAACTGTCACAACTGTTTGCACATGTTCAAGGCACCTTTTGGTGTCTATAAATAGGGCTGATGACCAGACAAATTTTCACACTTCGAATTTCTCTCTTGCTCTTTCTTAAATTTTTGTCTGTTGATTGCAATCTGCTGTAATCAATAGAGTTCACCTATTTTATCTTGGGAGGCAGATTTGCTGCTACCCTAAGCAGATTATAAGGGAGAAAATATTGTCTTAAGGAAAGAGTGCAAATCAATCGACTCAGGCTTTTTCAGTTCAGTTTTCTCCATATTGTCTTACTTTCCAACAATCTTAAGACAATATTTGGCTACGATGAAGACTACTGCTAGGATGCATGTGATCAACGACATCTCTAAGCTTGTAAAGTTCGATGACTCATTCTTTAGTCGATGGAAGAGAAATATGTATTTCTTTCTTGCAACATTGAAAATAGCCTACGTGCTCACAACTCTGAAGCCTGTCGTGGAAGAAGTTGCAGATGAAGCAATAAAGCAGACTGCCATGAAGCAAAAACAAAAGTGGGAGGAGGATGACACTTTCTGCAAGGGCTACATTTTGGGAGGGTTGTCTGACACTCTTTATGACGTGTACGAGATTAAGTATGCTAATAGCACTACAAAGGAATTATGGGATGATCTCGACAGCAAGTACAAGACGGAGGACGCCGGGAATAAAAAATTCCTAATCAGTAAGTTGTTTGACTTTCGCATGGTAGATAGCAAGTCTGTTATTATTTAGATTCATGAATTACAAATGATTATGAATTTGATTATTTTGGAGGGCCACTCTCTTAATGAGTCTTTTCAAATGTCAACTATAATTTCTAAAGTACATTTAGCTTGGAAAGAATGTCGCAAATAGTTGAAACAAAAGAAGGATACAAGTTGAAGAGAATTCTTGAAACTTGGATATACTCAAGTTGGAAGACAACAAGTCCTCCAAAGATCTTGTAGTGGACCAAGGCTACCCTAGTGGCTCTAGGCGTAAGCTTGATAGTCAAGCTTCTGCTTCTACCAACCGGCAAGACAAGCCTAAAAAGGCTTGTTGGAAGTGTGGGAAAATTGGGCAATTCAAGAAGAATTGCCAAGTGGCTAAGAGGCAGAAAAATGACCATGCCAATGTGGTTGACAATGAGGACTTCATTATGTGGTTTTCGAAGCCAACATGTTGGGGGAAGATGATGAGTGATGGGTGGACTCCAGTGCAACCAAACACATTGTAAATAACAGAAATCAAGGACCTCGAGCCAGTTGCGGAGGGGCATCATCTCTGCATGGGAAATTCATCTACGGCTAAGGTCATGGGCAAAGGAATTGTGGTGCTCTATCTCTCCTCCCTTAGTCAGATAGTATTATTCTAACTAAGGGAGGGAACTATGTTGGCAATGGACATGTAACTAATGGATTGTACAAGCTTACTATTGCTAATAAAGATATTAAATTTGCTTATCTTGCTGTTCCATTTAATTTATGGCATTCTAGACTAGGTCATGTCAATTATAAACGCATGATAAGTATGGTAAAATTAGGTTTAATACCTCAAAATACTTCACCTAATTTAGAGAAATGTTCAGTTTGCATAAAGTCTAAAGGGGTTGAGAAGAAAATGCAACTGTTAGAATTAGTACATTCGGACTTGTGTGAGATGGAAGGTCACCTAATAAGGGGTGGTAAAAGATATTTCATTACATTTATAGATGATTGTTTACGTTATACTTACACATACCTTCTTAGGACTAAGGATGAAGTTTTGGATAAATTCAAAATTTAAAAAGCGGAAGTAGAGAATCAACTAGATCGTAAGATTAAAATTTTATGGTCGGATAGGGGAGGTGAATATCTTTCCTTTGATGATCTATTTGAAACTTGGTGTATCATACACCAAGTTATAGCTCCTTATAGTACACAACAAAATGGTGTAGCCGAGAGGAATAATAGGACCTTGCAAGAAATGGTTGATACATATACTCCACAAAGTCTCTAATGTCACACCCTATGAGTTATGGAAGAAGAGAAAACCTTCTCTTGGACACCTTAAAGTGTGGAGGTGTAGGGCATTAGTAAGGCTAACCGATCTGAAAACACTCAAATTAGGGGAAAATGCAATCGAATGTGTCTTCATAGGCTATGCTCAACATAACAAAACATATAGATTCTTAACCATGGAATCAACGGAATCCGTTAGTCAAAATATTATTTTGGGATTTAGAGATGTAGAATTCTTTGAGAATTCTTTCTGTAGAAATCAGAAAAGTGAAGATATAGTCGATGAGGATCAAGTTCACCCTATTCCGCAAAATGAGGGAAGGAGGTGAACTAAGGGGAAGTAAGAGAGCAAGGATTAAAAAAACCTATGGTCCATATTTCTACCAATTCTTAGTTGAGGGAGGTAGAAATGAAAGTGATTATTCTCATATGTATAACGTAGAACATGACCCTCTTATATATCGAGAAGCCATAACTTCTCAAGATTCTGTCCTATGGCAAGAAGCTATAAATGATAAAATGGAGTCGATAATGTCAAACCAAACTTGGTTATTGACTGATTTACCACCAAGGTTTAAACCTATAGGCTACAAATGGATCTTTAAGCGGAAGCTTAAGCTAGACGGATCCGTAGATAAGTATAAAGCAAGACTTGTAGCCAAGGGTTTTTAACAAAAGGAAGGGATAGACTATTTCGACACCTATGCTCCGGTAGCTAGACTTAGCACTATAAGATTAATGTTTGCTTTATCATCTATTAACAAACTACTTATATACCAAATGGACGTCAAGACTACTTTTCTAAATGGTATTTTAGATGATGAGGTGTACATGGAACAACTAGAAGGTTTTGTACTAAAGGGCCAAGAAATAAAGTTTGTGAGCTTATCAAATCTTTGTATGGCTTAAAACAAGCTCCTAAGCAGTGGGATGAACGATTTGACCAAGTCGTTCTTTCTCATGGATTTAGAATAAACAGATGTGATAAATACGTTTATTCAAGTTTGATAAAGGACGTGGTGTGATAATATGTTTGTATGTGGATGATATGGATGATATGTTAATCTTTGGTACTGATTTAGATATTGTGTTGGAAACCAAATCATTTCTATCTTTATCGTTTGATATGAAGGATATGGGGGAAGCCAATATTATTTTGGGAATGAAAATAATTAGATCCTCAGATTCTATTTCTTTGTCACAGTCTCATTATATTGAGAAAATTTTAAAGAAATTTAATCATGAGAATTGTGCCCCGGTTACTACCCCATGTGACCGTTCTATTAAGTTGAGGGCAAATGAAGGGAAATGTGTTTCTCAGCTAGAGTATTTTAGTGTTATTGGCAGCTTGATGTATATCATGTAATGTACCCGACAAGATATAGCCTTTGCGGTCGGCGTTTTGAGTAGGTTTACTCATAAGCCTGTAACACCCCGAACCGTTTACTTGCATACCCGGTTAATTTATTTTTAGGCGACGACTTTTATATTAAGATTTAGCATTGATTTTCATGAGTGAAATTTTATCGGTAAATAATTAGCGGCGATAAATAAATAAATATAAATATATATATATATATATATATATATATATTTATTTATTTATTTAGAATCGATATTTTTATTTAGCGACTTTGAGCGTCAACAAGTGTAGCGGGTTATGTAAACATCGTTAAATTATTCTACTGTAATAATCTACTGTAGATAACTACTTTGGGCCTTTTTGTAAAAATAAAAAGTTTCGGGTTAGTTTTGAATAACAAACGAAAGTATATGGGATTTTTGGTCATTTGCCAATCTAGGTTTATTCAGAGAATTTCGATCGAGGTTTGGTAGCATTGCTTAGCTTGGACCGAGGTAAGGAATTCTATTTGAACCCTATCTCGTTATTCTGATTTCAAATGCTTATAACAACAGTTTTACAAACTAGATTGAATGTTGATTTTTATTGATTGATATAAAAATGTTTTTAAATTGCCCATGAAACCCTAAATTGAGCCTTATAGCGATCGTTTGGAATTCTGTTTCATCTCATCTTGGAATCCATTGTTCATTTGATATGTTTATTGATTGATCATCGTAAAGCATTTTTGAATTCTATTTATTACTTCTCAATGTTGACATGAGTTAGTAACTTGGGAGTCATAAGGATGGTCTGTATTGTTGGCATTATAAGGATGGTATGTTGGATGGGTTTAACTAGTACCTAGATGGACTAGTCAGTGTACATATGCATATGTAAGTGTATCGAGCATTGTCGGGGTGGCTTTGCTTCGGTATTGCTCATGTTCAACGTTTCCTATTTATGTTTATTGCACTTTAAGTGTTTTAAAAATGGTTATTTATTTAAGGGAAATGAGTTGATACTCCTCCCTATGTTTATATTGGAATGCTATAGGTTTCTTTGAAAACCCTTTTAAAATTATTGTTTGATTGTATATAGAAAAATCATTTTTAATCGTTTTGTTCTCCATTTAAAAGTTGTTATTTCGTTTAAATGTAAAATCGTCTGAATCTTTTTTATTGTTTTTAAGTCTTTGATCGACCTTACTGGGATCTCGAAAGCTCACTCTTCCTTGATTTCCTTTCCGCAGGTGATAACCAGCCGTAGGTTACATGAACATGGATTAGAGCGAGCGAAAGCAAAGGAATTAGATTTTGGTATTGATCATTAGAACCCCTGTGCGGGAAATGAGTATTATCTTATAAAAAAAATTCTAGACTTAGTTTGATGTATGATTTATGAAATCCTACTGAGAGTATTGTTTGATTAAAGGTTTAGCTGCTCTGATGATGACTATCCATTTGGTTATGGGGTTATAATTGTCTTAGTGTCATCGATCGATTGTCTAACGTTCCAAAAAATTTCGGGATGTTACAAACCCCGTGCAAGTCCAATGGAATGCGGTGTTTAGAGTACTAAAGTACCCTAAGGGCACAATGGATTAGGCCAAACCCTATTCAAATAGACCCAGCAAAAGTTACCTTATTCTTTCTTTCTTGTCTCTTTCTATTTTCCTTCTTTTTGTTACCTAAAGCATCCAAGCTTCTTAGTCCAGAGTAAGAGAGGTCAACATCTCTGACCTAATTTATAAACCCATCTGACTACATAAAACCTCTATTTCATGCCTTTGGTCATGTGTCTTTTTTTGTTGTCTCTTGTTACTGTTGAAACTTTAATCTTTGTACTCTTAAGACATTCACTGCTTTTTTGTTAGAGACCTTCTTTCTTGTTACAATTGAGACTATTTCATGTTATTGGCTTTCTTTCTCATCCATTTTGAACGAAATTCAGTTGTTCCAATTAATGTTTATTTTTGTTTATATATATATATATATATATATATATATATATATATATATAGATATATATATATAATAATAATCATGGCTAATTACACCTATGTCTTTGAGGTTAGGGTATAATTACAGTCAATGACATTAAGTTTCAAAATGTAACATACCGTGACCAAAAACTTTGAAAATGTATCAGCCGTATCTATCCGTCAGGGTTCCGTTAAAAAAATATACTTTTTGGCTGATGTCATTCATACGTATTTTTTAAATGCCAATACTACCCTTATTTCATATATCTACATAACACTGTATAAAGATTACAAATTCTGATTTAAAAAATTAGGGTTTCAACCCTAATTCCCAAAATTAGGGTTTCAAATCTACTTCTTTCTCTTTTCAAATTAAAGTTTTATCCTTTATTTTTTAATTAGACTATTTTTGAATCCTTATTTTTTTACTTTTTCTTATTTTAAATCCTTAAGGTTTGAAAATTAGGGTTTTAAAACCCTAATTTGAATTAGGGTTTCACAAACAAGGGGTTTCAAAACCCTAATTTTGAAACTTTAATTTCTAATTTTATTTCTCTTCAAATTTTCTATGGTTTTTAATTTTCGATTTAAGGTTTTGATCAAGAATTTATACAATTTTAAAACCCTATTTTTAGATTGGGGTTTCCAAAACCCTAATTTCCAAATTAGGGTTTCAAAATCCTAATTTGGAAAAGTAGGGTTACTCTTCAATCTAAGGCATCCCTGTACCCACGTCGTCGTCGCCTCCCTGTCCCCACCCCGCAGGCGCCTCTCTCCCACCACCCCGGCGCCCCCTCCCTACCTCCCAACCCCGCTGTCCACCCCCTTCCTTCCCCTAACCCCGCTGCCTACCCCTCCCTTCCCCAACTCGCCCCCTCTCCCTCCCATCCGGTGCCACTACAGCCACGGCCGCGCAGCGAGCCACATATTTCGGTCAATTCCTATATCATCCGCTACCCATGCCACCGCCCCTCCTCCTCCCCGCCGATGACAATGGGCCCACCGCCGCACAACGAGCCCACCGCATCTCAGTCGACTTAGAATCTAAGGTTTGCGTCACGGAATACAAGGATATGCTAGTCAAGTTACTGAGATTAGCGAGTTATGAATCCGATCCTAGTGTGGTCGAGGTAGGATTATCATGTTTGGTAAGCATTTCAATGGCGAAGAAGACCTAAATCAAATTAGTCGGTCTCAGAGCTGTGAAAGTCTTGGCAAAAAATGGCGTCAAGTTCTACAATGAGCGCGTCGGTGGTGGAGAAGGTCCTGAAAATACATAAGGCATGTTTGGTAGAGGAATAAAGATGGATGGTATTTTCTTTCAAAGTTAAGGGCAATCAAGTCTTTTTGTCAAAATCGTTAGGTATTTTCGTATTCCGTTTGGTCAACGGACATAAGTGTAATTTATCCAAACTATTGTCCTTGCCTGTAATTATACCCTAACCTCAGGGACATAGATGTAATTAGCCTTAATAATAATAATATATTAAAGAAATTCAGCAGTGTCCAAAATTAGGTTTTTTGGAAATTACGGTGTCCCGGTTGGTGTCCGTGCTACCTAGAATGGGGGTTTACTACAACATAGACAAATCTCTTGCAGTAAAGTAAGTGTAATACATACAAAGTTTTTTTCTACAGACGAGATGGAGAAGAGACAACATAGAATTTCAGCAGCAGTCGAGTCCTCGGCAAGGGAGGACAGGGTACAGTGTACAAAGAAATGTTACCAGATGGAATCATTGTTGCCGTGAAGAAGGCTAATATAGTTGATAATGATCAAGTAGGTAGATGCATAAATGAAGTCTTCATTCTCACGCAGATAAACCACATGAATATAGTTAAACTCTTAGGCTGCTGTCTAGAGTACGAGCTGGTATATAAATATGTATCCAACGGCACTTTGGCACTCCATCTTCATGGCGAGGGTCACGCTTCAACATTATCTTGGGACATCCGCTTAGTTATTGCTGCAGAAGTTGCCGGAGCGCTCGCTTACTTGCACGCATATGCTTCCACATCCACTTTTCACAGAGATGTTAAGTCGGGCAACAACTTGTTAGAAGAAAATCACAGGGCTTTACTGTCTGATTTTGGACTTTCAAGATTAGTGTCTGTAAGCAAGACTCATTTAACCACACAAGTGGGAGGCACATTTGGGTACTTGGACACAGGGTACTGTTGAAGTAAAAATGTAGAATGTAAGGGAAAAAAACGAAATCTACGGCTTGAGACACGTCTAAAGACACTGTCTTTAAGGCGATATTTGCTCTTACTCGTTCCAAGTTTGCTACCGGATTAATGGCAAATCATCTCCAAGATTATTCAAACCAACAATCTGCAGATAGCAATTCTGAAGATTCATTTCAGAATTGCTCTTCAAAATTGTGTATGTAACTGAGGCATAAATAAGGAGATTCTGAAGTTGGAATGCAAAAAATTATTCAATTAATTCTGAATTTCAGAATATTTATATATGGACTAACAACCACATTTTCATGAAGGGACACAACCATTAAAGACACTATTTCAGAAATAACTGTTATTTTTTGTGTCTTTTTCGAAATTATTCCAAAATCAACAAAGTGTTACTAAAAATAAATGACTAAAAGAAATAATTCGGAAAATTGGTTAAAATATGGGCCGTTAGATCATATAGCGCACAACAAGCGTGCAAAGTGCTAAGTGCGCCCACTAAAGCGCACATAATGCGCCACATCATGCGCCACATGCGCGGGCGTGCGGTGCACCGCACAATAACATTCTCAATCTTCCCTCCAAAACATCTTAAAACAATTCAAATGTATGTACCATGTGCTTGCTTATAAGGAGAAATAAAGTTTCTTTTCTCTCCGATGTGGGACAAAGAACAAGACTTTTGGGTCTTCAACTTTCACTTACAATACATACAAAACAATAACAATATATAACCAACAGGTACTTCCCGGTCAGGCCACTTTACCGATAAGAGGGATGTTTATGCCTTTGGAGCGGTTCTTGCCGAACTCTTGACGGGAAGGCAGGTAGTTAGTTTAAGCAGTTCTGACGAAGCATTGGTCAGTTACTTTCAGTCTGTGAAACACAACCGGTTGTTTGATATTCTAGAGACAGTTGTTTCTGAAAGAAGGACAGAAATAGGATATTTCTTTTTTTTTTTTGCTTAGCTTGCTAAGAGATGTTTGAAACTGAAGGCCAAGAAGAGGCCAAGCATGAAAGAAGTAGCAGCAGATCTGGACTGATTGAGAAGAATACATGGGTAATCAAACATCCATTTGTTTTTTTAAAAAATAAAAATTAAACTGGTTTTGGTTTTTATTTTTCTGTAAATAGAAAACCAAAACTGGAAGTGATTTTAAACGCTACCTAAATTACTAGAATACATGATACTTTTGAACTTACGTTAAAATTTCAAACATCGTTGTGCAAGTACTTTATATAAAGGGATTGATTCATTTTTCAAACTTTCTTTCCTCCTCATGTTAGACTAAGTTCGTTTTTTATACATGATTTTCACTTGGATTAAATACCATTAATGCCTTCAGATTTGATTGCCATGGTCACTTAACCGTGGTCGTAATTGTTTGGCCAATTAAACACTAACAATTTTTTTGCAAATTGAACCTTGCCATCTACCGCCATTATAACTTTAATTGTTTAAGGCGATTGTGCAAATAAGAAAGTTTTGTTTTTTGTTATGTTAATCCTAGGGCATAAGATTGCGAACACATTAATTTAAAAGAGTAATTTATCGTAATGCCCTTTTTGGTGGCATAGATACATTTCTTCAAGGGCAAGTTCATCATTTTGCCCATAACAAAAACTAACCCTAATCTCTTATATCTCATCCTCCCTCTCTCTTCCTTCTCCCCTCCCAAAACCGTAATCACTCCCCCTATTTCTCTCTGCCCTACATATCTTCCCCTATTCTAATCTATCTCTCCCCCCCCCCCAACACAGCCACGAAACCAAGCACCACCACGAGGACTTCAGACCTTACCCCCCTAATCACGGCACAAAGGACCACCATCGAGATCCCTAACCTCGATCAATGACCTCCACAACCTCCGAATCAACTACCTATCTACTGTCGAGGCGACAACGAGGTGGAGGCCACCATGGGAATATATATATATATATATATATATATATATATATATATATATATATATATATAAAGTTATGTAAAACTGTAATTCATGGTCTTGGTCCCCCTTTTTAGTCACCACCCAACCCTCTCCTCCCTTATTTTTCTCTCAATCTTGGTTAGGGCTGTAAATGAACCGAGTTGTTCATGAACTACTCATGGTTCGTTCCCCAAAGAACTTGTTCATGTTCGTTTAATAATATACGAACCGAACATGAACAAAATATTAGAGCTCGTTTATTAAACGAGCAGAGCATGAACATTTCAAAGTGTTCACGAATGTTTCGTGAACAGCTCGTCTGGATAACAACTTAATTATAATATGTTCAAAACTCAAAAGTCGTATAACTTAATTATAGTATAAATTAGTTTAAACTTATAAGTCCTAAAATTACTTAGACAATTGGATCAAGTAAGGTGTAGTTCTGGTTTGGAGTAATTATTTTGAACGAGAACACGAGTTTTCAAGTCCAAGTACGGTTCATACAAATAAACGAACGAACGAACTCGAGCCGAACACGAGTTTTGTTAAACGAACCGTGAACGAGTTCAAATAAAATTTTGAAGATTAAACAAACACGAACACGAATATGGTCTGAAACTAAACAAACGAGTTTGAACATACATCTGCTCGGCTCAAACTCGGTTCATATACAGCCCTAATCTTGGTATCTTTCTTTTCTTAAGTTTTTCACTCTTGTCTTTACCCCTTAGTAATCACTCTCCCTGCCCCTACCCCACCCATCCCCACTTCACAAAAATATCAATAATGAAAGCATTAAAGCCACTTCTAGATTGGGATTTGATACGAAATTGATATTTTTACTTCGGCCTTTTGCTAATATTATATTAAGCCGTTGAAAACGTAACTAAAAATCATTTTGGATCGGCCAGTTATAATTATTGGGGAAAAAAGTTCATTTATGTTGTAAAAAACCTTTTTTGAAAAATATTGGTCACCTTCAAGGAATCCCACTTGAGGTGGTAATTTAAGCCTAAAAGATACTACATGGAATATGAAGCACAATCTTGAAACATGAAAGTAATAATGTCTTAGTTGAATGCATTACTACTCCACGGGGTGATACGTAAATGGTGACACAAAACACGTGTCCTCTCGTGGATATAATATTAACTACTTTTTACAGCACGTGTGCAACTCAAAGCATTATAATTTTGAAAAAAGAAAATTGAAGAACATATATATCCCTGACTTCTATTTAAAAAAAAAACATAATCTAGAGAAAGAGATAAATATTGGATAAGGTATTAATATTGATTACATTGAACATATGAGTTTTGAGTTTATGGCACTCACTAGGCGTGTATAAGAAATTACACCGCCCTCACTAATCTAACCAAAAATTAAATTTCACAATATTGCCTTTCATTTTTCACTGAGTTAATTTTTTCTTTCCTGTCTCTTTTTTCCCTTGCGCCAACACAACCTGTCCATCTTCCTCTCCGACCTCTTCTCTATCACCACCCAAAGTACTAAGCCACTTATGAAACGATGGAGCCACCCTCATCAAAACCAATACTAATGACTTCATGACTACCTTGCCCTTGAGATCGCACTTGACCATTGTTAGTAAGCTTGCCACTAACTAGGGGTGAGTACGACTCGGTTTGACGGTCAAACCGCAAACCGAACCGTTACCCTTCAGTTTGAAAATTTGTGAACCGAACCAAAACAAACACCATCGATTTGGTCGATTTAAACGGTTCGGCTTAGTCGGTTAGAATCGGTTTGTGCGCACTTAAAGACGTTGTTCCTTTGCACATTACTAATTGAAATTATATTTTTCCAAAATTGCATGTATTCTTGTTTCATTCAACATATAAGTTCCCATTGATGAATGAAAAAGAGTGAGTGAAGATAAACTAGATATTGATCACAAATTTTTTGTGTTATAAGTATTGTCAATATTTTCATTTCTTTTAACTTTCAAGATTTGTTTATTTGGACTTGTTTAGTACCCTGTATGTGTAATTATCAATGGAGTGTTACTAAAATATATTAGTATATCATATGTCAGTTCGGTTCGGTTTGAAATCGGTTTAAAAAATATGAACCGTGAACCAAACCGAACTAATGTCGGTTTGAAAAATATGAAACCAAACCGTTAAAATCTTTAGACAGTTCGAATTGAATTGGTTTGTGTTGATCGGTTTGTGCGATTCGGATCGATTTGAACGGTTTGATGCTCACCCCTACCACTAACTAAAGAACATTGTTAAGATGAGCTCCCCAACGAGAGATGAGGTAGAATAGCCGTGGGTGTTGTATTTTTCAATAGTTATGGATATCTCCTCTATGTTTGTTTCGGCTATCATTATCGCGCCATCGATCTCGTCGTTTATCAAACCATCCATTGAACAAATGTGTCTTTGTTGTCTAGTGTTTGTATGTGCTTGTCTACTAGTGAGACACATTAAATAAGTGAAAGGAAAGGCATGAGACGATTGAGTTGGCCGATTAATGGTATTGTGTTTGCGATTATGTGTCTAAACCTCTCTGTGCTTGATGAGAGGGCTGCCGGGGGACCACGTAGAACATTAAATGATGAGTTAATTACGCGATTGACCATCGAACTATTAGACAAATTTCACTTTGACCACTGAACTTCGATTTGTGTCAAAGTGACCACTGAATTTGTTAATTAGTTCAATCAAGTCACTCTGTTAGGCTCCGTTAGCCCTAAGTCTGTTAAGTGACTTTATCTAGGGGTAAATATGTCATTTCGGATTCTTCTTATTTACTTATCTTTTGGTTTCTCTTCAAACCCAGAAGATAAGTAAAACTAACAGTGAGGATAAGTAAATCTAGAACCACATTCTTTCACAGAAAGGCAAGGGCTCGAAAGAGATGGGATCCGACTGGAAAGATTATAGTGGATAGGATGGAGCACACTATGAAGAGGGAAGTCATGAGAGCGATTATCTTCGTCATTCGTTCAGGTGTGGCAAATGGGAGGTTTAACTTCTGGCTTCCACGGCCTAGGGAAGAAGTTGGGTACCGAACTAGGGCCTCGCCTTGGGGTGTTGCTGTCCTGGTGGTGGTGCTTCTGGTGTTGGTTTCTTACCATAACCAACACCACTGGTTTTCTCCAGTGTGTTGTGGCGTGGTAGCGTACGATTTGGCCTTTCTATGTTCCAATTTTAGTTTATGTTTCATTTTGGTAAAGATTCCTTGTGATTGGAGTCTTGCGATGAAGGGCCGTTGTGTTGAAGAATGCCGGATCCGATTTGTAATTGGCGGATCTGTTACGTGAGGAGCGGGTGGTTGCTCGATGGACTGAGGAAAATGGTATGTGAAGGTGGAGTCGGACGGAAAATCCTGGGTTGGTGGTTGAGTTGCTGCCGGAAGTTGTTAATTTTGACATGGTGGTGCCATGGGTAGGTGTAGATCGTTGAGTATGTTAGGAAGTGTTTTTCCTACTAGGGTTGTATTCCCCATCCCCTTCTTCCTTGCAGAAAGGTAGGTTGTTTGAGTTTCGGTCTTGATGGCTCATTTGCGTTGCCGGTAGTCGGTCGATGAGCGGTTACCTTAGGGGCTCCGGTTGGTGGGGAAGCTCGGCAGGTGGGTTTGGGTAGGGATCTAGAGTTTACGGTGGAGAAGCTTTGGTGTGGGTTTTTGTTCTCTCGATTGATTCCAGCGGCTGCTGAGGTTAATGGCGGTGCTTCTGGTGTTGGTTTTTTACCATAACTACAATCAACTAATCTGACCTCCTTAGTGGCTTGGCTGTGGTGGTGATGGGAGAAAGAGGAAAAAAAAAGAAAAAAGAAAGAAGGGGGTTGAAAAAGAGAAGAAAAAAGAGAGTGACGAAATTATCCTTATATTTAGCCACTTAACGGACTTGGGATGGACGGAAGCTAACGGAGTCACTTAATTGAGATCAATTGAAGGATTCAATGGTCACTTTGACACAAATCGAAGTTCAGTGGTCAAAGTGAAATTTGCCTAATAGTTCGATGGTCAACCGCGTAATTAACTCTGAAGTAATTTCAAATAAGAAAGAAATTTAGAGGTTGTAATTGTGACAAAAATATGAATCAAATGATTTATGGGGGCATTGAAGACCGATTCAAATAACGATGAGGTTGAATGCAATAAGAATATGAAACTACACGTGGATGAATGTAATTTTTTCAACCTCATGTAACTCGGTTAATGACGTGAAACCTAGTGCACGTTCTCCCTAATTAACTTAAAAAACTGTCAATATCTTTTATTACCGGGTTAATTCGACCGCCCAACACCCAAAACAAAATCCGGCTGATCACCAGTTTGGCCCGGTTCTTAAAACCCCAAGGTTTAAACTTCCGAGCACAAAGGACACAGCACAAATTGTATTCGTCAAATCCTCTCTTTAGCTTCTAGCTATACAGATTCATTTCCAATGCCTTCAAAGCTCAAAAAGCACTCATCAAAATCAGCCTCAAAGCTCTCCAACTCGGACCAGACAGCAACCTCACCATCTTCCACATCAAAACCTAGTTCAGAACCCAATGAAGAAGACGCCCTTTTGCATACTCTTGAAGAAGCTTCAAGAAAATACCCTTCTTTCATAGGCAAATCCGCTTTTATTGGCAAAATCACAGAAGATGTTAGGGTGGAGTCCAAAGGATGCAAAATATGGCTCTCTGAGTCTTCCATGGTTGCTCATTCCATCGCACCGGGGGCCACTGTTTCGGTATCTATTTTGCTGTTTCTCATACTATTTTGTAAAAATTTACCTGCATAGTTTTCTGGGTTTGTGTTAATCTTGCATATTTTGTTTGAATTTGGACCCATTATGAAGGAAGCCCCCGCCGACGGGTGGTAGATCAAAGTGCTTAAATTTGTGTCACTTGCGGGCTCCCCTCAGGACCTCGAATTTGGTTTTAACTTTTAAGATAGGATTTTCTGTTAATTTGGAAATGGCAGTCATTTCGAGTACATCTCCAGAGAGTGAATTTTTGAGTCCTTACCCAATTTTGAAAGAAAACGGTTGTCAAAAATGTTTCTCAATTTTAGACTTTAATGTTGGGAAATTTTGTTATTTACACTGTATGGATACACAGAATCTGTACAGTATGATGTTTTGTGTTCAATTTTGCCGAAATTATGAAATTTTTGACATGCTTAGTTCATACGAGACTTGCAAATGTATAAGACGTTGGGGTAATGTAGATTTACTGTAGTTTATCATTCAAAAGAACTTTTGTTGATGCGGAGCGTTAAGCCAGTGTATGGTTACCTTTATTTCTAATAGTGTGGTTGATTGTTTATGTATGTATGTCTTGACAGGTCTCCCTTGCAAGTTCTAGGCTTAATTTTCCAAATAACACTCCTCTCAGCTCATTGGCGGATGAATGCTCAAGGGATTTTGGGATCAGTTCTGAGGTTAGATTGGCTGATGAAGTGGGGAATTACGTTGCTCTAGCAACAGTTTTCCCTTCGTGTAAGGTTTGGATCACAACTACATGTTATGTTTTACCTGTCTTTCTGTTGTCCAATACTCCTTATGATTTGAAAGCTTAGAAGAGAAAGAACCATTTGTTAGATATTGAAACATCCATGGGACGTACTAAAGCTCCCTCTTTCAGCTACCAATCAGGCATACTACATCAGAAGGTCAGACTATTGGAAGAGGAGTATCCTTTTTTTTTTCTATCAAACTTTGAACTACTTGATTATTTAGCCAATGATCAGCTTGGGGTGGCTATGATTGAATTTGGGAACTCCTCCGCAAATTAATTTTAAGTTGGTTAATGCTCTTCCATAATGTGTTCAAAAATTCGGACTAGGCTCCTCTCTAAGACCTCTGCCAATTTCCCTCAATACCCACCTGGATTACTGGCTCGGTGGAGAAAAAAATTGAATGGCTCAGATCTCACCACACTGAGAAATTTAACTCATAACTAGCCACAGTTATGATGGTTTTTGTCTCGCCTCCTTCACCCAAATCCCTTTTATCTTTTTCTTCAACCAACTGTTACCCATTGTTGCAGGTTCTACTCTAATGCAGGAGGCGGCACTAGCCACCACCCGCAACTGCCATAGTAGCTCACAGTTCTTTAGAATCGTTTCGTCCATATTATTGCTCATATTGTAAGAACAAAAATCATCTAATGTTAGACAATGGGTGATTGTGAGATCTCAAAAAGAAGAAAACCTCATCTTCCAAAGTTATATGTCATATAAAGAATTTGCGGTTTCAACTTTTACATGTTGGCCTGTGATTTTGGTCAATGAGGGCAATTGGGTAGAAGGGAATGGAGAGGAGCCTGATCCCATGAATTTCAAGAGCAGTATAAGAGGTTAACAACCTGTGGCAAGGATGGGTTGTTTTTGCCACTCAGGTTAAGGTTAAAGTTGGGTCCTGAAACCCCGTAAAGCTATTGCCTATGCATACCTCATATATGTCACTATAGCTAGAATGAAAGGTGCAGTGTGCCATCTCGAGTTAAAAAAAAAAAAAATGTTGGCCTTGCATAAAATGTTACATGGTAGTGGTATTTGAGCTCAGAGAGTAAGCTACCATGACCTGAATCTATCAATTCTCTCTTTTAGGAGGGCCAAGGTTATAACCTATGAAGCACGGACACGGGTGCGGATATGCGGATACGGCAATTTTGAAAATTTTAGGATACGGGTGCAGCGGGGATACGACAGATTTTATAAATATTTTTTTAATTATATACGTTTACTATTAAATTTCTAAACAATTTGAAACTTAATATGTATTAGATATATGTAGAAAACATAAATCTTCCAAGTAAAGAGTGAGAATTTGTAGAGTTTAATAGGTTGCTTCTTGAATTTTGAAGTTTTCAACTAAATTGGTGATAGTTTGTTAAATTTGGGCTGTTTTGTAAATATTAAAAGTGTATAACTGAACACAATGAAATTTGTATGTGTTGTACTATTATTTCTTTGAAGTATTGGGGCTGATTTAAGTAATAAGTTAGGGTACAAAAATAAAATAGCAAAAGTCAAAAGTCAACCATTATCTAATTACTTCAAGCAACATCAATAACATCGTATACAAGGATTTCTAATTCTTCTTTCAGCCACAGCGCCGCACTCCGCAGCGTGACACTTGGTTCGCCGGTGAGATCTCCTCCTCCTCCTTCTTCTTTGCACTCTGCAGCGCCGCACTTGGTTCGCCGGTGAGATCTCCTCCTCCTTCTTCTCCTTCTCCTCCTTCTTCTTCTCCTCCTCCTCCTCCTCCTCTCCAGTCTCCTCTCTCCCCACAGATTCCTTGTTGGTGGTCACCGGTGGTTGCTAGAGTCGCCGGTGGTCATAGATCGCCAGTGGACACAGGTCGGATACGCATCTGAGCCGCACCCGGTATTTAAGAAATTAAAAAAAAAAATCATTAGAACCGGACACGCATCTGAGACGCATCCATGCCGCACCCTATGTTACATGGACCCTTCACTTTGGGGTGAAGGGCGGTGCCGACACGACTCGACGCCGACACGGGTACGGGAGCCGTGATCCGTCATCTGCCGGACGGATACGCCACGTCGACATTCCGGCCAGAGAGCGACGGTAAGGATCGAAGAAAGAAGAGGCTGTGAAGGTTTTTGAGAGAGAGAAAAAGAAGATCTCTGAGAAAAGAGAAGAAGATAGCCATCGACCTCCGAGAAAGAAGAGAAGAAGAGGAAGAAAAGAAGAAGAAGAAGAGCAGAGAGAGAGAGTACCTTCTGCCAGGAGTCACGTGGGTGGTTCTGTCTGCTTTTTACTTTTTCCTTTTTCCTTTTTGCTGTCTGCTTTTTGCTTTTTGAGTTTACAGCCTCTCTTTTGCTTTCTTTTTCCAACTTTTTGGCATTGACTTATAAAAAAGGTTCAACAAATATCTAAATCAAAACAAAATGTATATTGTTCAACCAAAAATAAAAGAACCTATTTATTTTGGACAGTAATTACATATAATTTCTGTGAAATTTATAAATACTTGTAAAAAAAAAATTTAACACTCCATCTCATTTAAAGTATTTTATGTATCTTAAATTTTTTAGCCGTGTCCCCGTACCCGTGTCCAACTTTTGGACGGTGTCCATGTATCCTAGAATTTCGAAAATAGGCAAGTCCGACACTCGGACACGTACCCGATCCGGACACCGACACCGAGTCCATGTAACATAGGCCGCACCCGACGCATACCCGGTGCCGATGCTTCACCCCAAGTGCCGCACCGGTGCTTCATAGGTTATAACTAATTCAAATACTTGAGATAATTTCTAAGGTTCCCACTATACATGGTTAGAATGGATGCAAGAAAATTTCCCATGTTTTCTCTGATCTATTATGCTCTATTTAGTCAACTGGAATTGTTGAGTTAAACTTAACACAAGGCAAAAAAGGGTTAAATATACTTTAGTACCTAAGAGTACACAAAAATCTCACTTGAGGACCCATGTTTTCAACTTTTACACATCAGGGTTTGGAGTTCAATTTTGTCATTAGTAAGTACCTAACCCCTTTTTCTGTCCAAATCCCAAACTGTGCTCCTATACCGTTTGGGGCAAAAGCATCAATTTACCTACGATTATGGCATTTTTTTTTCTGCCCCTTCCACTGCTGGCCACCCCCTCTTTCCTTAGCCATCGACCATTGCCCATATTCCCTCTCACCAACCTAGCTCTACCATTTAACTGTCAATTCCAACCCGACGCTGCCATACCCTGCCGCCCACCAAACCCAACACTGTCACATGCACCGCCCCCTTCTCAGCCACCGCAACACACGCACAGGGCGCGCACACACACACCGACTCACACACCCAAGGAACACACATGCACACACACACACACACACAGACTCACACACACACAAAACACACACAGTCGCACCCGTTAGTCCCCTAACCTGCCTCGTTGCCCAACACCCACCCCCCCAAAAAACACATGCACACACCTACACACACCCACCCGTTTGCCCCACCCCCACCCCCATTCACACACACTGAACACCTAAACCCCATCATTCGCCCTACCCCCACCCCATCCACATCACCCACCACCAAACAGTCGCACGTACACGTGTTCACACCCCCCCCCCCCCGCGCGGGGACCCCGCCCCACACTCGCACACCTACACATGCATACACAAAACATATGTGACTGCCTATGCAATCAATTTGAGGTGAAGGGGGCCACGGCGGAGTGGTGGCAGAAGAAAGTTGGCAGATGCTGGAGACGACAGGGTGTTGGTCTTGGCAGTAGAAAGTTGGGTGTGGCGGTGGCAGTGGTGGAGGTAGTGTGTCGAAAAATAGAAAAGGAGAGGAGAGAACGAGCAAACCTGAGTTGACGCTTTTGCCCCTAACGGTTTAGGAGCGAAGTTAGGGATTTGGACCAAAATACTCACTAGTTGTGAAACTAAAACTCTAGACCATGGCGTGTAAAAGTTGAAAATACGGGTCCTCAAGTGAGATTATCCTGTACTCTTGGGGTAAAGTGTATTTAACCCCAAATTATTAAAAAAAAAAAAAATTGTGAACTTGCATAATAATCATCAAACCTGAAAATTAAAGCAACAGAGAAAAATCTAAAAGGTAAACAAGCATGCCTGAATAGGTTTCACTTACATCCAAACTGACAAATACAAATAAGAGAACTGAATTACTAAAAAGGAAATTGTGAAAAAATGCTGAGGTAGTTGATGCGAAATTGTCGATAAGGGAGGGAGAGGGTGGATATATTCTTGTCGAGTATTTTAGACCCGTGGTTCCATCTAACATAGATCACTTACTAATTGAGCTATCCTGTCCTGGTCTTGATGCTAAGTATTAAGCAATCAGAGCTTTTAATATCTGTTATTTTTGTCATTTATCTACTCTTTAGCTCCACTTGTGTTGCATTGACTATGTTGACATCCGTTGCCCTTAGAGTGATTTCAATGACTCATCCTGGATTTTTGGAATTTATTCCTTTGACTAAATTGAGATGAGGAGGAAAGCAGGCGTAAAATTCCTTGTTTACTTTGATTAATGGGTCAGAAATATCCTAAGAAATCCCATTGTCTTATCCTCTAATTAATGCATTATATTTCTGGTACTTCTGCTTCGACTAACGATATTTTGGTATTATCTACATTTAGCTCGCTAAATTGAAGTCATAGATGTCAAGTGGATCTAATTTCCCCAGATATTTTCATGTAAAAGAAGTTACAAGTCTTGTAGATGCTCTTAGATACGGGGTCATTCACTCCGTCGAGTTCATAAACCACAGCACCTGATGCTATGTGTTAGCTTCTGATCTTTGCCTTGGATGTCGCAAATATGCTAGGATGTAGTCTGTATTCTTTTTTATCAGTTCACATATATAAATTTCTGAAGTAAAGCGACCCCATCCTTGGGGATTTTGCGGAGGCAAAAAGTTTGTTTCTAATAGGGATTCTGCTTTAATTTTCATATAACCTTTGGCCAAGAGGTGTCTCCAAAATTCAGTTTGACAGGCCGATCTCCCCAGCTAGCTGCAATGCATATCTCACTGCCAAATCTTCTAAGATTTCTGCAGAATGATGGGATAAAAAATTTGAGGCAACTGCAACTATACCCACTGCAATGATACACTCTGCATGATGTCCCAAATTATGCTCCGTGCATGATGTTTCTAGTTAGAAATTGCAGCACTAGTGGAAGTAAGGGAAAGGAACTGATAGACAGAGCTCGATCAGGCAAGGTAGGTGTTGGTTGGGGGGTGGGGACCGTGTTTGGGAACAGCTGTATTGGTTCAATTGAGAAATGACCGAATATGATAATTTATGTTACTTCTAACCATAGATAACTTGCAGCTCTTTTGAATTTTATTTGGAAGGGTATCCTTTATGGCTACTACTCTAGTTCTAAATCTCCTGATTGTCACGTCATAAAGAAATGGGATATGCAGTTTACTTCAGATTGTAATATTTGCAGGTTTTGAAGAATGGGGCGCAGTTCTCTTCAAACCTTTCATATACAATGGGTTCTCCTGCCCCGGGTAGAACTGTTTTTGTTTATCCTGTTCATATTCAGTCCTTCACGGGTCTTGGGAGTGGGAATGACAAGTTACATGGCACTACTTCTAATTGCCTCAAGTTAGACAACAGCAAGGAGTTATATTTAGCACTGATTTCTTCAAAGAGTGGATTCACACCGAAGGGCAGTTCATCACCTCACATCGGCTTTCCTGTGGAAACAACCCCAGAGCACATTGAAAATGGAAATGTTTCGTCCCCTAGGACGCCATCAGTCTCTCGATCAAAATATAGCTCTCCTAGTACAAATGAGCTAAATTCACCAAAATACGAGTCGGTGACGAAGTCATCCAGTCTACAGTCCTCAACTTCTGATATATTTGATGTGAGAGAAGTATTGGGTGATGAAACTTCAAAGAAACTACTGCAGACCTGCACTGCTTCATGGCTGTGTTATCGTAATTTACTCTGTGGAAATCTTATTATGATCCCAATACTTTCAAAACTTTGCGTTTTCAAGGTTGTAGGTGGTAATGGAGTGTCTGCAGGTTGGAACATTCCTAATGTCGTGAATGATAGGAATCCTGGTTTGCTACCTGAATGTTCGGAAGTAGTGGACCATGTAGAAGATGTTTTCCTAGTGGACCGTGAAACCAAAGTTCAATTGTGTTTACCAAAGAATTCTGCACTAGAAACTCCAATGAGAAGAAGTTCACCGTGTGTGGAATTCGAATTCAAGGATATCAGATCTAATGTGCCAGCTGATTCTCCAAAACTGGGCGGTTTGTCAAAGGAGTATGAAGTTCTGAAAGATATAATAATTTCATCATCAGTGAAGGGAACTTTGGCAAGGTATACGATGTAGAATCTTTTTCCTTGATTGCTTTTTCATAGCTATACTGGGCTAATGCAGTATCTAGAGTTAGGCAATGCAATTTCCTCACATTTCTTGGGTTCCATTGTGGAAATTCTCCCCCCAGGAGTTCTTTCACTGCCATATATGAATGTGCTGTTGATTTTTGTCTAAGGCAGTTGACAGCCTGAAATATCTTTATACGAGGGTTGTGTATCCCAAGGTAATTAGTCATTGTGTGAAGGTTTCTTTTCCAGAAGCACTGTGGGTGGCTTGAAGTTCCAAAGTACGAATGAGCCTTTAGCAGATACTATATCCTGTTCACGGTGACTTGTGAATAATACTTAATCTATCAAATAAAGAAAAAGTAGATTCTTTATTGAGAGGGAACCCGGGGGGGGGGGGGGGGGTTGGGTTCGTATTGTAAGTGGCAAGCGCTTAGTGAATACTCCGTTTCCTGCAGTCATATGTGGTACTCTTGCAGCAGGTTAATACTTACAGTTAGTGCTGAGCATCGGCCACTCTTGTGAAGGGTATCCTTCTCGTAATCTCTTACGCTAGCCAATTAGTTAAAATATAATCCCGCCAAATATACATGGATAAGTATGCCGAAACAATCGTATAATTGCCTATTGTGGGCCATAATGCCACTCTCTTGTATAGCCAAGTTGACATATGGTTGCTTGTGGGACCATGTATCCATGAACTCACATTTCGAGACCTAAATTAATACACGTAGATATCCCAAAGTCGGTCAGTGTGGCATTAAGGTTACACGCTGATGACTGCTAAGCTCGCTATGCTCTCTGGGGTTTTCCAAGCCCCAAGGCCTATGCTTGTGGAATTGTGTGTACAGGTATGATTTCCAAGTTCAGGCTGCATGTAGCTTGTAGAGCCTAGAGCCAAAAAGTACTAGTTCCAGCAAGTTTGTGGCATGCCAACAAACGTGGGTGCTGAGCATTGAAACAATATCGTGTACCCTTTCAGGTGGTGCATTCGAGGCACTGGGCTTGTGCAAACAAGTGAACACCTGTCTTTGAGATTCTTTTTCTCGCATGGTCAAGGAATGTTGATCCTTCACGTCATGGTTTTGCTACCTGTTATGGCATTGTGCGCTTTGGGTTTCTTAATGGATTTATCATACTTGTGGAACATGTAAGAGAGCCAGAGGTGTAACATAGATTCTTTTCAGATCACAAATGCTTTAGAATACTTTCAAGATAAAATTACCATGGATGAGGAGCTCGAGCATCAGACATTTCCACTTTTAACGTTGTGCAGGTTAGAGAAGCAGCCTAGCATGCTGTTGTCCAAGTTATGCTGTTGCTTTAGGGTGTATATCTTCTTTGGTCATTTCATGGTTGAGTATGGAAAGAAACAGATGGTGAGTAAAGTCGTAATGATCTGGGGGTTTCTTGGAGGGTATCCTTTTTTTCTCTTTTCACATCTGTGTTTTTCTCGGGGAGGGGGGTTGCTTTTGTGGTTTCTCACTTTGCGAACGTAGGAAATATTTGTGGGGCAGAGGAGTCACATATGAGAAAGTTGTAGCATTTCCTGGGCTTAAGAGCAAAGTTGACCAACTGTTAGCTGTTGGTCATAGTTGAGGTGTACAATTTGGCTGGCTTGCTGGATACTCAGGGTTGTCGGATGGATCTTAGTTGTCTAAAACACACCGTTTGGTATCTGCCAGATATGAGCATTAACGAAGTGAAAGAGCTGGAGGAATATATCACATGCATTCTTTCATCCTACAACCCAGTTATTTTACTGTTCTGAACTTATTAATTGTGTAGTTTTGTTGAAACCAAGAACATGTCAGGGGGTTTACATATACTGAATTTATGTCGACTGTTGATGTCAATATTTCAGACTGGGTTTACGTCCTACAAAGGGAGTGCTTCTTCATGGTCCGCCTGGCACAGGAAAGACTTCTTTGGCTCGATTGTGTGCTCATGACGCTGGTGTCAACTTCTTCTCTGTGAATGGACCTGAAATCATTAGTCAATATTATGGAGAAAGCGAGAGAGCATTGCATGAGGTTTTTGATTCAGCGAGCCAAGCTGCACCTGCTGTGGTTAGCTCTCTCCATTGTCCTATATGTTAAAATTACCTCGTTCATGATCCAGTCATCAATTTTGTTGGTTTTTTATCCGGCTTGTAGAACTGTTAAAGCTTTTGTTTAAGCTGGACATGCATATACTTCTTGGAGCCACAGAGGACTGCTTGATTAGATAGTGCCGACATAAAATAACGTAAAGACTTGTTGGGGCTTCCTTTTGTGTTATCATGTCTAATTGTGTTTTTACATCTCATATAGTGTTCTTCACTTAAAAATTGCGACTCCGCATGCTCTTTTGACAAAACAGTTCAAGATTCTGCTTCTGACAGACTTGATACATTCGTTCCTGTTTATGAACTTGGTCGAGAAGGCAAAGATTTGATTTCTGTATGCAGGTGTTCATCGATGAGTTGGATGCTATTGCACCTGCACGTAAGGATGGAGGTGAAGAGCTTTCACAAAGGATGGTTGCAACATTGTTGAATCTGATGGATGGCATCAGCAGACCTGATAGGGTACTTGTAATTGCCGCTACCAACAGACCTGACAGCATTGAGCCCGCAATTCGTCGGCCTGGAAGACTTGATCGGGAAATTGAAATTGGTAACTTTGAATCTTTCTATTTCTCTCAATGTTCGTGTGAATTTTTAAATGAACCCCTGTACCTTGTTGAACAATTCTGCCTGAGATTTCATCTAATGCTCCACTTGTATGTTGTTGCCTAAATATCCGTGTGCTGCGTACTGTTCTTAGCTGCTGCACTTGTGATGTCTTTGTTTCTATTGAGTTTTAAGTGAGCGTGATTTCAAGTCTCTGCATCATCTCTGGTACTGGCTAAATGCAAGCTATTTTTCTTCTTTTGGCTTGGATGCAAAAGAGGGGATCTAGAAATCTACTTCTTTTTCCTTTCTTTGTTAGAGCATATTTCGTCCCATCAGCCTCTGAAACATGGTGTTTAAAATCATCACCAAGGTACTCACCAACAGAATTCGTCCCCTTCTAGACAATCTTATCCCCCAACCTAGAGTTATATCTAAGATTTGCTCTAAGCTTAAGCTGTCAGAAAATGGGCCCAACAAAGCACCTTATGGTTTGGCATGCCCTCTCACATGCAAGTGACGAACTAAAGGTATTTAACGGAGTTGTCAAACCAAAGCTCTGATACCATTTTGAATTACAATTTGCTCAGAAAGCTAAAGAGTTCATGGGACGGGTCCAACAGTAATACGATGAAGCACGGACACCTCTTTTGGGTTGAGGTATCTTGTCCGACACTTGTCGACACCTCGCCGACACCTCCGGACATGTGTTGGACACCTTTGGGAGGTGTCGAAATTTTTTATCATTTTTTAGTTATCGGACACCATGTCAGACACTTCTTCACTTCACGTAGAAGTTTGGACAGGCATCAGGCTGAAATGAATACTTGAAACTTACTACCCGAGTTGGGATAAAATATTAGGAAAAGTTGGAGCTTTTTTCAGGAATGAAAAATTAGCCAAACTCTGATATATCGACTGGTCATACATATATTCCTTTGTTAGCTGCTGCCAGAGCTGCCGTTCCAAGAGAGATAGAGACGAAGAAGGAGATAGAGGATTTCGGTTGCTGCTTCTTCCCTTCTCTTTTCATTTTCATCACTATCTCTTTTTTCGTCATAATGGACTGTTACTTATGTTTCTCATTTCTTGTTTGTTTTCCCTTTCTGCCCTATTGTTTCCTTTCTCTTCCTGTCCTTCCTTTTGTAGATAACAAGAACGACAACTTCTTTTTTAATTTCATTCCAATCAACGACTTCAATTTTTGGCTTCTCTCCTTCATTCATTATTATTGAAATTGAGGCTGGAATTTGTTTCTTACCTGATGTCAGAAATGGATTCAAGTGATGCTAGTACTGTGTAGTAAGTTCACGTGAATTTGTTTCTTACTTGATGTCAGAAATGAATTTGTTACCTTTGTTTCTCATTTCTTTTCTTTTTTTTCCTTTCTTCCCTATTGTTTCCTTTCTTTCCTTGTCCTTTCTTTTGTTACTAACAAGAAAGAAAATACCTTTTTTAATTTCGCTCCGATCAACGTCTTCAAATTTTGGCTTCTCTGCTTCATTATTATTGAAATTGAGGCTGGAATTTGTTTCTTACCTGATATCAGAAATGGATTCAAGTGATGCTAGTACTGTGTAGTAGCTCAACTAGGGTAGACGACCCAGGTAAACTAAGAAGCACGGACACGGGTGAGGGTGCGGATACGATACGGGTGCGGATATGGGGATACAACATTTTTGAAAATTTTAGATACTGGTGCGGCGGGGATACGGCAAATATATATATATATATATATATATATATATATATATATATTATACATATTTTTATTCTGTACACCTAGTATTAAATTTCTAAATAATTCGAATCAGACATTAAATTGAACCATACTCACTGAACCACTACTTTAAGCTTTTAAGTTACTAACACACATTGAAAACACTACATTGATTAGAAGTTGGTTCAGTGGTTCCAATTTACTAGAGAAGTTAGAACTTTCCACCATTATTTCTCTCCATTAAAATCCACGTCCAAGTCACAACAGAAGGTAGTAGCAAAGAGAATTTGAAGACAGAGAGAGGAAGACATAGATTCAAAGACTTACCTTTAGAGAAATGCTGCCGGAGGTATGTAGACGTCTCCTCTGGTGGTCGCGGGTAGGTCACGATTGGTCGTTGGTAGGTCGCAGGTGGTCACTGGTAGGTCACCGGTGGTCACCGGGTGGTTGCAAAGAGGACTGCTGCCGCTGCTCTCTCTCTCTCTCTAAGACTCCCCAATTCGTTCTGCCCTAATTAGGTAAGTTACAATTATTTCTTTTTTGTTTCACCCCAAAAAAATGAGGTTCTATGTTTCAACCCCCGAAACATCCTTTGAAAATTATGTTTTTGACCCATAAGTATCGGATCCGCACCCGAATTTCGGAAAATAAAGAAAATAAAAGGAAAAGAATGGGTGTGCAACCGACACGCACCCGTGCTTCATAGCTAACAAGAAAGAAATAACTTTTTTAATTTCGCTCCAATCAACGTCTTCAATTTTTGGCTTATCTCCTTCATTATTATTGAAATTGAGGCTGGAATTTGTTTCTTACCTGATATCAGAAATGGATTCAAGTGATGCTAGTACTGTGTGGTAAGCTCAACTAGGGCAGACAACCCAGGTAATTAGGTAAACCTTTGTGGAGATTTGTAACAAAGTTTGGCAAGGCTCCACAAGGTGGAAGAAACTAAGTAGTTCAACTTTAGATGTGGAACGTGCTTGAAACATAGGAAACACATATATATACAAAAATAGACAAAATTCAGCGGTCTCTTGCGGTGTCCAAATTCTGATTTCTGGGAATTGCGGCTTCTGGTATCGGTTTCCCGCTTGGTTTCGGTGTCGGACACAGTTTCCGTACTGGTGCTACCTAGAGTATACATAATGCTATAACCATTACCTAATAATTGCTCTCCAGAAATATATTTTTTCGTAGGTTGTAGAAAAGCCAAGTAGTTGTTTGTTGAAGCTTAATCTCAGAGGTCCCAAATAGCTTTTTATACTCTTTACGGCACTTATTCGCTAATTTTGTGGACTTTGGAGCAGATCAAGACCCCTACCAAATAGCTTGGCTTGTTTTAAAGCTTAAATTGGAGTCTATGAACTAAAGACAACTTTTCTAGAATGGGAGTCAGCCATGCTTTTATAAAGTCCTAGTGTAAGATTGCTGAAGTTTGAAGTAGGCAGTCACGACCAATTTGATGCATTGTAATATGTGGTATTTTATCTCATTCCTATTTCCTTCCATGCCCTTATATAAGAGTCGCTTTCTGTATGTCCATCTTTTGGCTTTTGGAGAACGTAAAATTCAATTTGCTTTTTACCATTCTATAGACTTCTCTGATTAGGAAACTACTATTGCTCAAGTTAATAAGCAACCAGACATTGGTTACCAAGATGTACTTAATGTAACACGCTTTGTCAGTGCGCTTGAACACTTCATTGAATTGGAGTAACTTGTATAATACATGAGAATGCTAATGAGGTTTATATTATATCCCAGAGGCCTAGACTAAGTGGCAGCTTAAGCCTTTAGATCAACTGGCAACTTAACATGGTATCAGAGACCTACTTTAGCAAGGTCTTGGATTCTTCTCCCTTGCATATTTGGTCCCTCTTTAGGAGTTCAATTTGCACTTTGTTTATTTGTACACTTAGGTGGTAGTGCAGCTTGATTTGTTGTGCATTGATTTGTCTCTCCATGAGAGGGAGTGTTAAACATGATAACGTTGTTGGGCACATTCTCTAACAGCTTAACCTTTTAAAACATATGGTAATTTAGCAATTCCTTCACAGCACCATCTTTTTACTTCAATATATTATATAGCACTTCTCTCGATGAGTTTGTTAGGAACAAAACCGAAACAAAAATAAGCTAAAGTGAAGCTGATCAAAAGAGCGAAAGTAACTCAAATGATTTCCACCCAACCTCCTGCCAACGTAGTGTTCCGTGGTTCATGATTGGCTTTGGTATGTTGTACGGGTCCGGTTACATGGTTCGTTCATTAGTGCGGTATGTTGGGGAGACCCTTAATCCATTAGCTATTTGAAGTCGCGGTTCGCTAGTACCAAAATCTGGTGCACACTCTTTCGGTTTACTAGGACGTCAGAGTACCATGTTTTGGTCGTGGCTACCAGTACATAGGATGCTGGAGTGTGGCAGGAGTTGAATGAGGTAACTCTGTGCCTGAGATCGTGTCAGTATCGCAACATCATGTCAGTATTGCAACATCACGTTTGACCTAACTGCTAGGCATCCTCCTCAACTTCCATTTGGACAGACAGCCGAGAACCACTGCGTATGTTCTCACCTTCACCCATTTTTGTTAGTATCTTACGATATACACTGCATACACAATACATTACGAAACAGACTGCAATGTCTCATGTGTATTTAAATTGAGATTATATCTTGCGAAACGGCTTCTGATACCCGTTATCACACCGCGAAATGACCGGCTGCAATCTAATTTCGAAATATATTTTAGGGCTTTCATTTCTAAAATCTGTAATGGACTGAAGGTGTTAGACTAGATTTACGATGCTAGATGATTCATTTCTAACATATGTTATTTTCATTTTGTTTTTTAATATTGTTTTATATTCACTACAGTTAAAAGATCAATCCCAATCTTATGATACACGAGTGGATATGGTATGCTATATGCAAATTGGCATTTCGATACACGATTTACATGTTGATTTGACAACCTTCAACTACCTATCCATCATGAACCACTTCCATTCCGTTACAAATCCCAGATCTGCAACCACTAATGAAAGAATCAGATCCAAAACAAGAACCAGAAAAAATCCCGACAAAGTCATGAACAACTGGACGTCACATTACAGGATATCCAGATCTACCGGCATCATCGGTGATGCCAAATCACTATACTGCCAGAAGTGAACCAAACATGAACTATCAGAACAAGAAAGAAGATAAGGAGGGAGATAACCTGAATTCGACCAAGAAAAATGTCAACTAGAAATCAAAGAACCAAGAAACTAAAAAATGAAATGCATTATACAACCAATCTCTAGTCGAACAGCTTAATGATATATGAGAACCTTGATAGGATGTATGTAAATATCCTACACGACTAAAAAAGAAATGACCATGTGCCAAAATGTACCCTCATGTAATAAACACCTCACCATCTCGAATATTCTAATATATTTACAATATGACATGAGATACTTGTGTACAGACAACTTTTTTGACTAGTATGTACCCACTCCAGCTACAAAAGACTTTACTCCTTTCTGTTTTGGGATGTCTTAAAAAGGTTAAAATCTTTATTCCTTGTATAGCCCTATTATTTAGCATTAAAAAATGCCAACTATACAAAATTGTTGCAGCAAACAACATAATAAGGGCATAAGTGGATAAGAATACATTTCTAATGTGCTTTCCCCCCCCCACAATTACGCTAATGTGCTCTCCTGAAATTACGTGCTAAATCATAGAGGACAATAAGTTGTAGATGGAGGGAGTATAGAATATCTTGTATGTAAATAACTTAAAAGAAAGACCTGCCCAAGGTTCCCGCCATTACGGAGTCTAGGGAGAGTTGTTGTGCGCAACTTTACCCCCATCATTGTGGAAAGGCTGCATATACCTACAATACCTACATATGTAACATGGATAAGTTTGAAGGATCTTGTAAACTCAGCATATTCGTTTCCCTTGAAACATTGGGGCACAATATGTGCACGCGACTAAAAGGAGGGAGTAAAATTCAATCCCAAAAGCAGGGCAACGTAATTGAGGTATAATACTTTAAGCTGTTCATATAAGACTTTTACGGGAAGTAAGGATGTAACAAAGATCTTAGAAGGAACTACATAAGAACGGCCATGTTCTCAGAGCTTCTTATACTCGAACAGAAAGTAACTATCAAGGAATGCGTGCCTGGTAACAACACCTCTTGTCTTTGAAGGTTCTTATATTCTTATGGTTGGTATTTTCTTTCGAAAACTAGAAGGGTCTGGAATCCCAAGTTCATATCATCTACTCTAAGCCACCCTAGCATCTGAATAGAGCAGCAACAGTAGAATAACCTCCTTCTGTTGCAGGATCTGAGGAGAGTACAGCCTTTTTCTTAAATCTTAAAATAAGATACACGTTTCATTTCTTGCACATTGAGTGGGCAACTTTCACAAGAGTTTAGTTTGTTGTGTATTGTCTGCTGTCAAATATGTTTCCCTTTCTTAAAACCATTTATATGCAGGTGTGCCATCTCCCAACCAACGTCATGATATACTGCTTGCTCTTCTCAGGGAAATGGAGCACTCTCTTTCAGATACCGAAGTTCAATATCTTGCTACGGTTACACATGGTTTTGTAGGTGCTGACCTAGCTTCTCTCTGCAATGAAGCTGCCTTGGTTTGTCTAAGGCGTCATGTTTCCTTGAAGAACTATGGCGATGAGTCGCGTAGCGAGAGATCGTCTATTGTTGATGATGGTTGCTCTTCTGGTATAACGGAAGGTAACTGCTTAGACGACAAAAAGAACCAGTCTCTAGTGGATAATCTGGAGTCTGCATCTTCATCTATTTCAGAATTGCCTGTTCTATCAGAGTTTCAGAATGGAGGAATGCGGACTAGAACTTGTGTCGCTGAAGAAAGCATTTTGAGGTTGGCCTTTCAAGATTTCGAGAAGGCAAGAATGAAAATAAGGCCAAGTGCCATGAGAGAGGTATGTTTAACATATCCTATTTTTTCAGGCACATATGTTGGCATATTTGTTTTACACCTGAGTCCATTACTGAGAATCCGAGAGAGTGAAACTTGAGTACTTGACTATGCTAGCAGGGACCTTTATGACTTCAAACTGGTCCCAGCACCAAGAGAGTTGGATTGTGCAATATATTTGTCTTCTTACTGATCTGCTTCTTTTCTAAACGGCCCATTTTCATGCAATTCAATCTCTTGGTCTAAACCATCAAAGCAATCTCAGAATGTCTAAACCGTCGGCCCTACATGTAAGAATCATGCTGATGGAAATGTTGTAGTGTTTGACCCAGTCTTAGATTTAGTTTCTTGTGTTTTCATATCGACATGTATCAAAGCCTGTTGATGTCACCAATTAAAGAAGGATACCAGTGTCTCAGTGCAGAGGAACCTTAGTCGGGCACGTGAATGGGGGTGCTTGGATGATTATTCTGTGTCGGGGCAACTGATTAGAAATATATTGTGTCCCCCAACACCCCCCCCCCCCCCCCCCCCTCCCCTCTTTCTCTTATCTTTTTATAATTTCTGCATCTCCTTTGTCTTATTGACATTTTTATTCTACAATTAGGTAATACTTGAGGTTCCGAAGGTGAAATGGGAAGATGTTGGTGGCCAGAAAGAGGTTAAGATGCAGTTGATGGAAGCCGTAGAATGGCCTCAAAAACACAGGGATGCTTTCGAGCGGATCGGAACCCGCCCTCCAACAGGGGTCTTGATGTTTGGGCCACCTGGATGCAGCAAAACCCTTTTGGCTCGAGCAGTTGCTTCTGAAGCTGGGTTGAATTTCCTTGCAGTAAAGGGCCCAGAACTTTTCAGTAAATGGGTCGGTGAATCTGAGAAGGCTGTAAGGTCTTTGTTTGCAAAGGCAAGGGCAAATGCTCCATCAATTATATTTTTTGATGAAATAGATGGTCTGGCTGTGACTCGTGGGAAGGAAAGTGATGGGGTTTCAGTAGCTGATCGGGTTATGAGTCAACTTCTTGTTGAATTGGATGGTAAGTAACTTAATCAAGTATGCTTATTAAAAGAAGTAACTCATCTAAGCACCTGCTTCTCTGAGAAGAAGTTTCCCTCTTCTTCTTGAGCATTGGCTGAGATGTAAGAATATCTACTAGATTTTCCTTGCTTGCAAGTCTGAGTTATTGGATTTATCTGTTGAACTGAAGTTAAATAAACATTTGATATGGAATTAACTCCATTTTATCATTTCCAATCTTTTCTGCAATAATTAAGAAATTCCTTTGTTAACTTAGGTTTGCACCAAAGGGTTAATGTGACTGTTATTGCTGCAACTAATAGGCCAGATAAGATCGACCCTGCCCTTCTAAGACCAGGTGCCATCAGTCTCTCCCTGAATGAGATGCCCAACTTTTTTCTATTTACATATTTCTCCTTTTATGGTCTTGATTATCTATCAAAATTTGACAGGACGATTTGACCGGCTGCTATTTGTTGGACCACCAAATCAAGCAGAGCGTGAGGAGATATTCCATGTCCACTTGCGCAAAATGCCATGCAGTGCTGATGTGTGCATTAAGGACCTAGCTCTTCTTACTGAAGGCTGTACTGGAGCTGATATATCGCTAATCTGCCGAGAAGCCGCTGTTGCAGCTATAGAAGTTTGTTGACTTCTTTTGTGCTTCTTGGATTTCTATGGAATAAATTAGATTGAGTGAAATTTCTTCCTCCCTTTGCTTGTTTTACGATCTCAGGAGAGCCTTGACGCCTCAGTATTAACAATGGAACATCTGAGATTTGCTATTAAACAAATACAGCCAACGGAAGTTCAATCCTATGATGACTTATTAGCAAAGTTTCAAAGACACGTCCAAACAACCCCTGAAAGAGATGGTATAAGCCATCAACAATGCTCAAGCAGATCAAGTTGGGCTACTTTCTGGTAATTGCACCCCCCCCACAAACCCAAACCCCTCTTCTCTCTCACTCACACGCGCAACTCTATATTCTGAGCATATTTTCTGTGTCAGGGTTAGTTTATTGATATGGGATATGGATTTTCATTGTGAAGTTGCATTGGTCTGGTTACTTACATATGAGAATTTGCATTGATTAGGAGAGATGGTTGCCTCCGTGGATGCATTGGCAAAAAGGGAAGAAACAGGTTGATTGGGGTGACCTTTACCAATAAAATAGGACAAGCTTATTACTATTTCAATCAAATTAGCAATAAGGGATCCAGTAGCTGCAAAGTTCTAGATTAAACAAAAATCAGGAGATCCAAGACATTCCAACACTTCTCTTTAGGACCACGCGTCTTAAACAAAGAGTATATAGCTCAGTGTGTCATCAGCACCTGACCCTGAGATGCTCAATGTGCTCATCCACGCCTGACCCTGAGATCTTGATCGCCCAAGAGACATTAGCATTGTGTACTCCTGTTCGAACCGGGTTTGAAACCAAACCTATCAGGAGGATAGATGAGATTCAGGTGATATCCAGTTTACATCCAATTTTCCATTCACTCGAGGGATCTGCACTGTCCCTGTGAGCCGCATGGATCCTCTCTTCCCAAGAACCCTTATATCCCTTATTAGTTCTGGACAGCTATCTCTGGAGCACAGATTCAGGTTTGGCCTCAACAGTGAACTACTGGAACACCTAGTGACTCATCTTCACAGACCAAGAACTACGAGATCACCCCTTACATTCTTGGGTGGTGGAGTGATCATGCCATTCAAGCCTAGCGTTGATGGAGACTTAAGAGCCATGGCTCGTCGTGTTTGTCAGTTGCTTTGGCTGCCATTTTAATGCTACAGTGCAACTTGACAATCGTATGAGGTTGTATTGTGACAACAAGAGTGCAATTAACATTGCTCACTATCCCTTACAGCACCAGCAGAACCAAACATTGACCAATTTAGCCAAAGTTGTAGCTAGCATCCTACTGGTGTCGCCAATTAGTATCCTTAATTTTCAATTTGTTACAAGAGAGCCTCATGACTTGCATCCGCTGAAGAAACTAATAGGAGTTATCATGAACATTAAAAATGACATTTGCAAGGATAGAAATAACAATGTATATGTTCACATATGCTATTCCAGAAGTAACTAGCAACATATCCTTTTTTTTATATTTATACACAAAATATATGTTAAGGCTGTCACTTCTCACGTCAACACGCCCTGGGAAACAAGAAGAAATTTTTTGAGAGTGGTGCCTCGCAAGGTTCCCAAACAAAAATGTCATGATTGCTGATTTACTGTGAAAAATACTTGTTAGTGATGTCCGTGTGCTTTTCGTAGGTTTATATTGATTAAGCTGAGGAAGGATGCAGCTACTTTGATAACTGCAAACAATTTAGTTTTTTTCAATTTTTCTGGTTTTAGTGGGCGCAAAGGGTGGGAAAAGGAGGAGGAGAGGGGGTTGGAGGATGGTTTGGGAAAGCAGCGAAGAATCCTACGTTCGCCCCTTAAGGGATATCCCAGCTTTAATTGATTTGGTTCCCACCGGGATGCATTTTTGGTTTGAAAAAGTTTTTCTATCAGTAAGTACCGAGTTTTGAGATGAATTATAACATATTTTTTGTATAGAGAAAGCAAGCCTAGATTGCAGGAGTAGTATCTAAGTAACTCGGATAGGGCATGCTGGCAAGTTCTTTGTCTTGGTCAACTGAGCTGTCGTGGCCTTGGCAGAGCGTTGTTAGTGTCCATGGCAGGCGGCTAGGATTCCACTGATGCTGATGAAGAGGACGCAGATGCATGTCCTTGCCATCAAAGCACCCATTTAATTGGTTGTGTGTAGCATTCATTTGATCTAGTTTTGGATACTAAAAGTTAATCCTCTTCTCCACAAATGCCCCTAATTTCGAGTCTTTTCCTCTTAATACCCTCCAAGAGAGTGGTACATTTGTGGTGCTGCTTCTTGTTTCGTAGAAAAAATATGAGACGTCTGGGATGTTTGTCAAGGTGCTAGCTGCAAACTGTCTTAGCTTCAGGGTGTTTGGTCTAAGCGACCATGCTGTTTAACAATGGTTCAAACAATATTCACATCCAATGGTTTCGTGGAATCAACCTGACTAGCAGCAGACAAAGAGTCTATATCAAGCCTGTACTCGGGGAATTTGAGGTCCAATGCTCAGTAGGCAGGTGATGCTGAAGTCTCTGATTGTTATTTGGAGAGTGGCATTTGTCCTGTTTTTTCTTTTGAGGAAGACGTTGCCCTATGGTGGGCCATTGCACACGGACTGTAACAGATTGTATCAGAGCTGATTCTTGAAAGCTCGGACTGGGCTTTCTAGTTGGGTTGCCAATGTCTGGGGGAAAACAATGTCAAGCCCGGATATATCTCACATCAAGAGGATGGTTGGGGCAACGGAGGTTGAGCCGATTACATCTCGCATTTGCTAGAGACGAAGATTTTGGGTGATTGAGCCTTAGCGAGGATGCTAAAGTATATGGAAGGGAGATTATGATATCCCACATCATTGTGAGATGGTAATGAGATAGGCAGACTCTGCCCATGAACTCAGATACCTACTTTGGCTGTCCCTTTTGAAGAAGACATTGTTATGCAGGGGGCCGTTGACCGCGGTTGTTGGTGATGAGCGGGGAATCTAGGGGTTTGAATGACTCAGTAGGCAGGTAGTGTCAAAGTTGGCGAATGTTATGGCAGGCAGTATTTGTTTGCTTGCAATAGATAGATGGTGGAAACATCATGGAAGGCTAGATACTTGGGGCAAAAACAGTGTGTGCTTTTCTTCATGCGGTTAGGCTTCCGGTTCTCCCAGCAGGTTCATCTGTTTCTCCTGCATTTTTGTTCATACCAGGTGCTTTTGATACTTTGGCATTATGTAGGCTGTCCTACTCTCTACAAGATTATTTTAACAAATTCTTGGTTTACTTTTTTCCGCAATAAACAATTTGTACACTAACACGTTCCGGTGATACATGCAACTAAGAATATTGTGTACTTTGGTGAAGCAGGGTTCTGATTAAATCTACTGCGCTGTTCCTTTATCGGTTCCCAGCAGCTCTTTCACAATTGAAGGCAAATTCCACTCACAAGCATATATCACGCTAAGACATTCTTGGAGACGTGAAGGTCATTTTGTGCTACAGTGTGATCTCTGGGGAGGTCAAAATATGAACTTCCAGTTCAAGTTTGGCCTGTGGCTATACCATTGTTGTCTTGGCAACATTGGCAAGATGAAAGTTGTGTCTTTTCTGCGTATCTTTGTGTTCCTGAAGGCCGCATATTTCTGCACATACCAATATGAGCTCGTGGTGAAAGCTGCAACAAATGAACGAGGTGGACTTTCAGGACATCAACGGATTTGACCTCACTGATATGCTTGTTTGTGATGGTAGTCGGACGGACAGAAGGGTTACAGTATTTTGATCGCTTGAGGAGCAAGAACTGGCGCATTCATCTTTTTCTTCATTTGAGGACCAGCTTCAGCAGTGTCTGCACATTGCATTTTGTTCTTCCGGCTAGTTTCTAGTTGTTATCGTACCAAAAATCAGGGGCCGGTGTTGATGAGGTTGAAGGGAGTGAATTTAAAGAAAAGGTTCGTGTAAGCTTGATGGACTACATAATTGTGAAATTGCAAGTTCTTTGGGACTAGGGAATACAAAGAGTTTCTGAAATGATCATTTAATGTGGTGATTAAGGTCACCAAAAATTATGTAACTAATCTTTTAATATTTAGTGCAACAAGCTCACTAATTACACCTGCACAAGTGCCCTCGAGGCATTCGTTAGCATTTGCCTTTTTCTTTTTTTCATTTCATGTGAGTGCAGTCTATGCATTGTACACTGTATGCCATGAGATGCTTTTGACTTAAACTTAATATGCATTGTACACTGATGCGTTCAGCATCCATTTGAAACGCTTAGAGACTGAATATTGCAGGGTAGATAAAATAAAAGAGAGAACTCAATGGGGGTGGGTGGATACTGCAGTGTAGAGTGCAAAGGTAGAGAGAGTTCAGTTGTGAATAGCTTATTATGATTTGATCCAGACACCCATGAGGCAAGCACATCGAGCACCCAAAATTATTCCCTTTCAAGCAAAAAGGGACACTATCCTCCCATTGGAAAAAGATAGTCTATCTTTGATACCCCACCCCCAAAAACACCTTAAAAACTCCATTTGATTCTCTCATCATCATCAACAAACCATACCCTAAAAAAGAATACTCACAAAGTGACCTAACTTTGCATTTTCTCTCCCCTTTCTAACTCAATAATCTTTCCCTAATCCCTAACCCCCCTCCCCCACCAATTTCCATTCATACTCTCCTTTGCTCCTTTTCCACGCGCTCCTTTAGCATGTACGTTGTTGTTTTGTTTTCTTCTTTTCCCATTGTGTTTCACGGTAATAATTTTGCTACATTGACTTGGAACGCAGTGTCTCTAGCTGATAACATTGTGGGCGACAATAATATCGCGGAGTTGATATTCTCACTCCAGAGTTGAAGCGTATTCACTCTATCCAGTCTCGCATAAAATATTATTTTCAGTGACAATTCTGATATGTGGCGCATGGAATCATTGCTGCGAGCAACATATTTTACGTTTTAATGGCACTTGTGTGATGACTTATGGTACATGGTATACTGCATTTTTGTGTGTGTGTGTGTGTGTGGTAATAAACGATTGTGAGCCATATGATGCTCGTCATTAACGCTTACTAAGTTCAGTTGTTTCCATTACAAGGTTACTCTGGAGGACTCGACTTAATTAACGATTTGGATCGGCTTGACAACTAAGACTGCCATTTTGATCTTTACTTCGCCATGTCTCCTCATCGTTCCCATTGAACATCTTAGGATGGTTAGAAGTCGAGCATTATTCACTTTGTTTCATGGTTCACAAAAGAGAAACAAATTTGGCAAAACATTCAAATGGTTAGAACAATTTGGTGCATAACCTTACCCGCAAAACCATACATCTCCGGTTTAGAGGGTGTAATAGATTCACTCTTCTAAAGTTAGGGTTCTCCATTAATGATGTGGAAACCATTTAAATGAGCATAAAATAATAATACTCCTATGAAAGAAGCAAAGCACTCTTGGGCACGCGCGATGAGAACAGAAAGAAATGTATATTTATTTATACACAAATAGTTGTACAAATTAAAATAAAAATAAAATAAAAGAGAATCATATCATATTATAACACACTCACTCACTCACTCACTCTCATAGACGTAGTACTACTGCTAATACTAATAATATAAAGACCCCCCAAATCCCGGAAAAAAAATAGAAAATGAAAAAATAGAAACCTCCCATCCCATCCCATCCCATGCCACATACAAATCACAAGAGAAAAAGCATCACCAACAGTAACCATAATAAAAAGCCTCCTCCAAGGAAGAATACAAGATCCACCTCGAACACCCCTCCACCCCCCACCCTACCCCCCCCCCCCCCCCACCCCCAAGACCTCCATTTCCTTCTTCTTCTTCTTCTTCCTCTCTGCCCCTGCAAATCAGTCTCTGTGGAGGGAGGGAGAGAGAAGCCATTCTTTCCTCTCTCTAGTCTGTTGTCTATACCTTCCTTACTTACTTAGTCATTCACTCTTTTTCACTTTGCTTCCTTATTCTTGTCTTTCTTTTGTGTTCATACAGAATCCCCACAAATCTTGAACCACCAAAATTGAACCACAAAAATAGAAACTCCGAATCGCCAAAATTACCATCTTTACCAGGGAGGATTCCCCATCTGGGTTCCATCGAGAAGTTGCCAAGAATGAGGGAGGACGAGTCTAATTGGTTCTCAAAGTGGGAAGAGGAGCTCCCGCCCCCGGAGGATCTCATGCCCTTGTCCCAGACCCTAATCACCCCTGATCTCGCAATCGCCTTTGACATCCGCAGCCCAAACGGCCCACAGCAGCCCACGCACCACCAGGCCCCGCCGCCGCTAATCGCTGCGGCTCAGACCCCGAATTCCCAGCCCAGCTCGGCCGAATTCGACTCCTCCGAGCTGGGCTGCGGAGGCGGGGCGGGTTCGGACGAGCCCGCCCGCACCCTCAAGAGGCCCCGCCTCGTGTGGACGCCCCAGCTCCACAAGCGGTTCGTGGACGCCGTGGCCCACTTGGGGATCAAGAACGCCGTCCCCAAGACCATAATGCAGCTCATGAGCGTCGATGGGCTGACCCGCGAGAACGTCGCCAGCCATTTGCAGAAATACAGGCTTTACTTGAAGCGTATGCAGGGCCTCTCCGGCGGGGGCCCAGGTGGCGGCGGAGGCGGCTCCGGCGACGCCGCCACGGACCACTTGTTCGCCAGCTCGCCCGTGCCGGCGCATTTTTTGCACTCGGTGAGGCCAAATTCCGACCACTTCTTGCCGTTTGTGCCGGTGGCTGCGCTGCAGCAGCAGCACCACCACCACCAGCAGCAGATGGCCGTAGCCGCGGCGGCTGGCCACCCTCAGCTGCAGTCGCAGTACAGGCACGTGGGGCATTTCGGGTCGCCGCCGAACGGCCAATACGAGCACTCGTATATGGCGAGGCAGGCGCAGCAGCAGCAGCAGGTTCATAGGATGGGGACCCCGGTGCATAATGCGGTGCCATCATACGTTGAGGATTTGGAGTCCGCAACCGCGGCCAGCGGGAGGAAAGTTCTCACTCTGTTTCCAACTGGGGATGATTGAATTGGGGTAATACTTGCGTTTCTCCCTTTCCCCCTTTTATTCGCAATTCTGCTTGTAATTCTTGTGAAATCTGTTGTCTGAAGTTACTTCCTAGAGCGTTTGATGTAGCATTTTACTTGTTAGTGTGGCTGCTGTAGTTGATCTTATTCTGGCTGGAGTAGTTGATATTGGGTCCTTGGGGAATTGCGAATGTCCTCTTGAGATACAGGCATTGGAATCAGTTAGGGTTCGGTTCTGTAGAACAGTTAGGGATACCTCGATTCTGGTCTTTGTATCCGGGAGTTTATACAAGTGTAATTAAGTCATGACTAGCAGTCTATTTCCCCTCGCCGGGCTTCTGTTGTTGGATAGTGGCAATAATGTCATAGAGGTCACAGATTGTTTAATAATGACAGGAGCTCATGAGCAATAAGGTTGGCCGTGCAGAAGTTGGTGGAATCTACTTGTTTGGGTAAAATAGGATCAGTGATTCAATGGCAGAAACAAGAGATGGACTTGATCGTGAGCGTTGGCATGAAGGGTTAATAAGCTGAGCAGCATTCTGGGTGTTCGCTAGAGAGATGCAAATGAGATAGCATCTATAGATGGCAAATATTGTACTTGATGCCCAGTGTATTTAATTGATCTTGTTGTAGTTTAGCGCTATGTAGAGATGAGTCCTTTTGTAAATCGTGTGGCTTTAAAGAGTACTTTAGAACCCAATGTTGGGGATCTTTCAGAGAAACATTAAGCGTTTTCTGATGTTATTAGGAACTTAATTTATGGATCACCATAGTTATTGATGATATGTAGCTGCAATCACTGAATTGTTATAGCATGCTCTCATTATACTACGTTGTAACAGCAAGAATTTCTGATGATGTTATGAACTTGAGTTATTGTCGCACTGTAAACATTGATGAGTGATTGATTGGTAGCAGCATCTCTTGAGTTGCTTATTCCCTACTCGTTTTATTTCGTTGTAGTTTCATCATGTGCAAAACAAGGGATCTGGAATGATTATTTAATGATGATGCATCTTCGAATAAGCTCAAACATTCACCTGATTTCATTTTCGGACTGTGTCTTGCTTATTCTTTTTCAAAATTCGTAGTACATCAGGTGGAATCTGTGAAGCGATAACACCGGTGACTGCTGATGACAACTATATATTAAGGATAAAGCACATCAAAGCTATGCATCATCCAATTCGTGGTATGTTCCACGAAAGGCTTAGACAATTGGTGGGGGTGGGAGAGGAGGTACATTTTAACAGTTTAAGTTGGAACAATTAACTTCTTTTCTTCACGAGGCTTATAACCAATCAAACTAAGCATAAAGGCTGACTGGCTCCTTTTAGTAAGTCTCCAGTTTTTCGTCTCCTAGAACTATATTCCTGCAATTCCTCTTGGTGAGTACATAGTGCATGCATGCATGCTGTTTCTCCTAGACAATATTTCTGTCTTTGATTTCCAGTGGATTAAGTTCAAACTTATGCAGCTGGTATCATAATAAAGGATAATCTCTTTTTCACCTTTTGATGATTGATTCCATTTTTGTTGACCCTTTGTACTATTTGCTTTTGCTTGTCATATCGTTCAAGTTTCTGTTTGATATAGTACCGTTGTTTCATGATATTATATTTGTTGTATCTGCTTCCCTTGTGAAGAAAGCGAGCATGATGAGGTGCCGGATCCATATATTGGGAAGGCTGATCAACATACAATGTGCTCGTAATGGAAAGTGTTATTAGAGTAGAAATTCATGAGGTTTAATCTTCATGTTAAGCAATTCTATCTTGTTTGAACTACATATTTGGCCAACCTTCTAGCAGATGAGCATGACATGGGTCCTATCTCATCAAGTAGACCGTCGATGCAAGCACTGAACCATTCGTCTCACCTATAACCTTCTCAATCAACTTCTAGTTTCTGAAGATTTTATCTGAACTAGTCAGTAGAATGATTTTGTTCTTCGTTTTCTTCCTTCCATTGAATGTGATTTACCTCAGGAACAGAAGGATCTTAAAATGATTGCAGCGATTTAGTTACTTTATAGTAATGCGGGGCATGTTATACTGTGGTGGTTTCAGATTTGAAACTGTCTGGGTTAACGGATAAATCAAGCAGGTGACTGATAAAGATTTCTTTCTTGGGAACTGGATATATGTTCTTACATGGTCATGTTCAGGTCTAGGCCAATGGAGTCAACATTTGGTGCACTTTTTCTTTCTTCAAGTAGTTTATGGTAATGAGAATTCCAGAGGAAAAAGGAAATGATGTTTCTATGTATGCAAAAACATGTGCTCTGTAATTTTTTATAGCATCTCTTATTCTCTGACTTCTAGTTTGTATAGCCTTGCGTATATTTTCCCTTGGGTGCTGGTCATTTGTGACTGCTGCTGATGACTATAATTCCATCTCCGTATACAGTCACCAAGCATTGAGAATCCTATCTTCCCAATTTGGATTCCAAGTTAGTGTGGTATTATTGCTCCTCTCTGTGTGATTTCTGTGGAAACTTATGCAGAAGCTACACCACCTGTTCACCTCTATTCCATTTTTATTTTCGTTGGAGTGGGAGCAGTTCTGAACGGGGATGCATGTTGCTACGCTGATTGTTGGTTATAACAACACGTGCACACACAAATGGAATCGTTTTTAACGACTCCATGTACCGTACGTGTTAGTGCCAAATGTGTTGCAAGCTAGTTTGGTTGTTAAGTTCTTGAATTTCTGCATGCTAAAAGAATTGCATGCACAAAAATGTCATTAATTCTGAAGTGACCCTAGTAGGAGTTCAGTAGATTGCGATCATAGTTCATGTAAAACCTGAATATTAGCAGGCATTTTTCAATTGAACTTGATTGTTGTGAAACTGGATCAAAGATTGAACGTTGGTTGAAGAGCACTCTGCATTACATGAAAATCTCTTGTTTCTAAAATATATCATGAAACGTCTTTCACTTGCCTATTTGGGCGTGTTTGTAACTCTCTCCATTAATCTTTGTATATATTTGTACTTTTCAATCACACACACACAAACACACTTAGATATGTATCATGAAGCATGTTACTGTTTCCTATAAAGGTCATGATGAATTGGGTACACAAGCTATGCAGAATTACATACCATTGGAAAACTTACGAGCTTGAAGAAGTAAGATTGCTCAATATTGCTGAACTCTACGAGCTTTAACCGTAGAAAAATTAGGTGGTTTGGGATCAATGGTGCCGACCATCTACGACCGTCAGCCTCTTCTTATCCCAACGGTTTAAGTACTTTTTTAAAATGTATTAGATACAAAAGTTTATACCAAAATATAAGAACGTGAACATGAAAATAGACACACGCAACTTCTGATAGAATGGAATATCATTTTGGCCAAAGAGGCATGCTGCCCCGCCTTCAAACCCGGCATGCTTAGCTGTTTCAATAATAGGGCAGTCAGATCCGATGTTATTATGCTTTGGTTGACACCCCAAAACAAATCATACCACAATAACAACTACATTGATCCGCTCATATGGGACAGTTCAGACTAAAATTAAACAACACACATTCATTAGTATTTTGTTTGCATGATTTAGTACGCCCACAAGTGATAACATTAAATGAGGCCTCCATTATCAATGTAGATTTCATCATGTACTACACCAAATCTCACAAGGCCGGGTGAAGATATCGTATACATTTGATGGTTTCAAGTTGTTTATAATGATATCAAGCTGGCACTTATGCGTTTAAAGCCATTATTGGTCTTGTTTCATACTATATATTTAGGCAGATTAAGCCCCCAACCCATGTGCCTTGCATTTGCTTCAAGTGGTACATTGAAATTTTCAGAAATTAGGGGATAAGAGTAAGATGCATAAAATTACCCTCTTCACATCTCTTTATTTTTTTTTTGGAAAAAATCAAAATTGCGATCTATATGGCCTGTCGGTATGGAAATTCGAACTCCGAACTTTGAGGTTATTCTTCAAGGGTTGTTATTACTTCACCCACCCCTTTGGGTTCCATCTCTTTACTTGTTTTGAGCCATTTCCAGAGTGGAGTGAAAAGTGGTGGTTGGTGGGGCTTTTGCACCTCCTCCGGCTGCTGCTATATCTCTCCCATCAAAAAGAAACACTAGAATCTGTTCTGATACATCGCGTTAATGTCCACCAAAAACTATCATTTCTCTTCTGGAAGTTCACAAATCGTTGTTCACTTTAAAACGACAAAGACATACCTTATCGGTCTAGACCGTCAGTTATTACGCTAGGCACCAGTAATTGGGGCATTCGCAAAATTGAACACAATTAAAAGCGATATTAATTCCGTCATGTTACTCTCACGTGTGCTAGGTCAAAGGACAACTATTCGGGGATGTTACCGGAATGCCTTCTCCCTGCGCAGATGTTCCTAGTGACACATAGTATGAGTTGTATTCTACCGGATGTCTTTAGTGTAAGGTTCTATTAGGCATATAAAGGAGAGGTATTATTATAAGAAACCAAGACAGGAGTGGAAGAGAAAAGTCATATAAACAAGGGGTTGTGGTAGAAATGTGGGGGGTACCTTTAGCACTCGGAAAATATGCACAGCACGAAGCAAACAAAGGGTTACAACGCGAGATAGGTGTCCGGTTGAGGTTCTCCGATGCCTAAGTTAGTTTCTGTACGAGAAAAAAGGCTGAAGAGCAGAGTAAAGAAGTGTTTGAACATAGAAAAAGAGTAGTTTTACTCTTGTTTATTCATGGAACAACAAAAGGCATGCCAAGTTCTAACTCTTTCTTGCTTTTGTTTGGTGCTTTCTCAGCATGGGGAGCAGGATCAAGGAGGAGCTTTCTTTTTCCTTTTGAGGAGGTTGAGTGACTTGGTTCTTTAGTTGGAAATAAGACTTCCTTTGACACTATTGCTATGACATACTCCTTTCGTCCCACATAATGTGACCAACTTTCCTTTTTGTATCGTTCCACAAAAATTACTATTTTCAAATTGAGAAAGATTTTTTATGTACTTTTTACATACTTACCTTTTTTTACGCTTTTTTTATATTCTATTCGTCTCTCCACATATAAATCTCCATGAACTCATTTTCTCTCTCCTGATCCACTTTCTTACATTTTTTTATTCATTTCTCTCTCCACATTTAACACTCTACTAACTCATTCTTTCTGTCTTGGCCCACTTGCTTCTCCTCCTCTTTCTAAAAGGTAGAGTAGGAAACACACAATATATCACTTAAATTCTTAATCTGCGTGTAAAAAAGAATTAATCAAATTATGTAAGACTGAGCGGGGTAGCAAGTAAACATATGGTAAGTAATAATTTTTTTAACCGAAGGAAAGTAAGAAGTGTCCCTGTAGCTTTTGGCTTAGCTCCCTCGGCTCTTCTATTCTCAATATCTAAATTTATCAAGCAGCTGGGGAGTGCACCATATATTAATATGAAGATAGTATAAGTCTTGGAATCCCTTCACACCCCTCGATGTATCCTTATCAAAGCTTTTCGTGGGAAAGGCTTACATCGATTGATCGACATTCCTGTCGATAGTCTTTATGTGGTTGGCAGTAATCATCCTTAATCTCTCTTTGGGCTTGAATGGATTCCTTGTCTTAGGGCCAATTTGATGAGCACATTGAGAGGGGGTATATTTTTCAAAGCTGCAAACAACTTAAGGAGTAGAACTAAGTTATACCGCAACATGCAAGAATCTACCACAAAGGATGCTAGCCCAAGTACTCCTCATGTACTCTATTCGAGGGAGTGACATTTCATCCTTTATGGAAGAAAGAAGTTATCTAAACTAGGTAGGGCCAAATGATTGGCTCAAGGAAGGGAGATGGTCTTTAAGGAAGTGTAAATCATCATAGAATAATTTCAAATAACCACCAAAAGTATGAGACTTTAAAGTGACAACAGAGCATCAATGCTCACTTGTCAAGAAAGGAGTGCTTCTCATTGGGATGGAAGGTGCAAATTCAGGAATATAAGACTGTGCTACAGTTCAAAAGCCCACAAGGGACCGCACATACTCCTGTGGTAGTTCTTATTGTCCATAACATACAGGGCTTGTAAGGGCTACTTAACACAAATGGATCTAAGACAAATTGTCCTCCAAAAGCCGATGAAATGGCTAGGTTTAGATACTCCTTGGTCAGAAATAGGCTAGAGACACAAAGAAACCATGTCTCGCTAGCCAAATCCAGAGAACGGCAGTCGACTCGACGTCGCGAGGATCAATTTTTGAAGTTGGCTCCTTAAAATACTGAAAACTATCGACATACTTAGCAGGATTTTCAAAAGCAAGGTCAAGGGCATTATAGTTGGTTAAGGCATTGACATGATTACCAGTGAGCAGTAAACCAGTTAAACCACATATGTCAAAAATAGTAGGGAACATCATCTTAGCCTTAAAAATAAATGCATTGTACTGGTTGATTAAAAGCAAAAGGCTGATCCTAATAGCCATTTATCGATTTTTAAAGGAAATTTTCACATATTAATTACCTCAAAAAAACCTTGAGTGCACAACTCATTTTGATAAACTTTGGCTAATCAATGGATCCATAGACCCGACTTCATATCTAAGATTGTGAACCATGATCTTATTAAGCAAGCCTGTGGTCAACCAGTGGCGGAGCTATCACCTGACGGGAGGGACGGGAGGGAGCCATGGCACCCCTCCAATTTTTTGGATTTATTTACTAGTTTTCTATATAATGTAATTCATATTTTACATATTTTACAAAAATACCATTATATCATAAAAGTAATTAATTAGGGATTCCTTTTTTTATTTTCGACTCTTTGTTTCTTCTTTCTCATTCTTTTGTTCCATCTTCACTCTTTCAAATTTCAAAATTTTTTATTACAAATGATCAAGGTTAGTTCTTTCTTTTTAGTTTGAATTATTGTAAAATATTGTTAACTTACACTACATACACTATTGTACTCATATAACTAATAATCACATTAATAATACATCTATATAGTAAAGGTTAAGTTTTATTCACGCAAGATTAGTAATTTATTGTTGATTCAACTTACCAAGTTAAACAAATCACTATGAATAAATAAAAATAATTAATAGTCAATTGAATAATTTATTTTGCATTTACCCTATTCAAGGAGTTACGCTAATTATAATATGATCAAAAAAATTTACGCCTTTTTAGCCTCCCTCGGTTAGATTTTCTGGATCCGCCCCAGTGGTCAACCAACCCTCCCATAGTAGGTTTGCCTCTATCAATAGCAGCCCCTCTTCTTCAGAATTGACTGGATAACCTGGTAAGAGTTCCGTTTTCCAATCTTAAAAAATAGGACCAAGTAAATGGTGCCACAATTGTTTAGTGTTGCTAACGTGGATTAGAATTTTCCGGTCTAAAAGTGGTTGTGTTTCAAGTTGGGTAAACACTCTACCTTGGGTGAACAGACATTAATGGTATACCTTCTCCTCGTGGCCTTTAGGAGATGATTACTTTTTTATTATTAACATTGGTTGATACATGTTACGGTGAAAGAGATTGTGTTGTGGATTTATAAGGAAAGGCAAAGGAAATTAAGTTGAAGAAAGAACAATGACTACTGGTTGATAACTTCCGGCCGAATTTAAACACATATATAAGTTGGGGAGGATATTCAGGAATCCAATTGTCTTGCCAAACATCAATTGTTGTACCATTTCCAATATTCCAAGATAGTCCTTTTTTGAGCACACCAATGCTAGCTAAAATTCCTTTCCATGCCCAAGAGGAGGACGAGGGCTGTCTTTCGTGCTCGAGTTTTCGTCACCTACAGTATTTGGTAGTGAAAACTTGTGCTATAAGACATTTTGGCTGAGTGAGAATTTTCCAACTAGTTTTGGCAAGTAAGGTTAAGTTGAAGAGTTTAGTGTCACGAAAGCCAAGGCCCCTCTGGTCTTTGGGCCACAGAGATAGGCCAACTAATTGGGTGGATATTTCTCTTTTCATAATCACCGGCCCAAAAGAAGGGGCTAAAAATGGAATTCAGCTTATTACAAACATAGGAGGAAGGATAACCGATTGCATATAATGAACAAGAAGGCTTAATATAACTAAAGATATGAGTGTTGCACGTCCTGCTTTGTTGAGTAGATGTCATTTCCAACCTACACACCTTGACTGAACTTTCTGGATGAGGTTATGAAAGAGTAACTTCCTTTTACTTACCATATCAAGAGAAGTTCCCATGTATATACCGAAATTCTGTCCCATCTTGATGTTGAGGCAACTTGAGCAAAATCAATCATGACAGGGGGGAGTTAGGGCTACAGAAGAGAGACGATTTGTCTCGATTGATAGCTTCTCCAGATTTAGTGCAATATTTGTCCAGAATCAATTTAACGATTTCAAAATTTAGAAAACTTAATCTGATGAAGAGAAGAGTATCGTCTACAAACATAAGGTGGTTGATGGATGGGGCGGAGATGCTTGATTTGATACTACAGATTCCTTGTAGATGTACTGCTTCGCCAAGGCGGCTGATAGTACTTCGGAGAAAAGTACAAAAATGAAAGGAGAGATGGGATCTCCTTGCCTGATGTCGCACTTAGGGTGAATCCGCTTAGACGGTGATCCGTTGATAAGTATAGCAAAAGAGACAGAGGTGAGATATTGAATAATGAGTTGGATCCAATGACTAGGAAATTTTAGTTTGATAAGCATTGCTTGGATGAAGTCCTACTGTATGCGATCAAAAGTTTTGCTCATGTCCATTTTGAGGCCTGCTAGCCATTCAGATCCAGTTCTCTTTGTTCTGATGATGTTTGTGAGTTCTTGGGTAATAAGAATATTGTCTGAAATAGCTCTGTCCTTAACGAAGGCATTCTTTTAGGGGGATATGAAATCAGGTAGGATGAGCTTAAGTATGTTAGCTAGAACTTTTGAGGTTATTTTATAAATAGTGTTGCATAAGCTGATAGGTCGGAAAGCGAAAGGGGATGCCGGGTTTGGTTTTTTCGGAATGAGGATAATATAGGAGAAGTTTACTTCCGAGAGTAAGTGAACAGAGTGAAGAAAGGAAAGAACCCCAGCTAAGATGTCATTTTTCATGAACTCCCAGCATTTCTGGTATAAAATAGGAGCCATGCTGTCAAGATAGGAGGCTTTTAATCTACCAGATCATAAAGTGCTTCCTTTAATTCTTTACCATTGAAAGGGTGATTTAGGATGTCAAGATGCTTTGTTTGAATGGATATATCAAGGGCATTTAGAAGAGATAAGTTTGGGTCAAGGGGCTGATGACTCAGCGGTTCTTTGAAAAGGATGGAGAAGTAACTTTCAAAAGATTCCATAATATCATACTACTTTGTACACCATAAGTTGTTGTTGTTGAAGATGCCCGTTATACGATTTGCAGCCCCATGGATGCCTTCTTTTATCCAATGTGCTCTCATTTTTGGGCCCAAAAAAGTTCTTCACAGTCTAGCCGCCATTCCAGATGATTTGAGAGTTGGGCAAACATGATCGAGTAACACATACAAGTTTGCTAGTTTACCTTTCCGTTTTTCTTGATTTTTGTTTTTTTAACTTTCATAACATGTCTTCATGAATGAGTAAGAATTAGCTACTAAACATCCGCTCATACCGCACATTAGAACATAGGCAATATGTTGTTATCATCAAAATAAAATGTTAAGTATAGGTCATCCAACCATGAGACTAATACTGTGATTATTGACATTGCCAACGACCGCCAGATAATTGCCAATACTTCCCCTCAAGATCCAATACTAAGAGGTTTGCAGGTCGCGTGTGGCTTGGAGCTCAGCCTCTGGGACCGAGTCTCATGGTCCTGGGGAGTTGGATAAATTCATAACGAAAAGAAACACAAACTTTAGTTGATTTTCGTATACATGTTCTATAATGGTTCACCGTCATCTCTAATGTTTCATCATGGGTTTAGCCTCATTTTGGTGGCTTCGAGCTAGGTGTCTATTCCCTTTGTCGTTGGTTTTTGCGAGCCATCTTAAGGAGGTTGGTTCTCTTTAGTTTAGCTACCCTTTTAGAGATACCCAGTTTGAATGGTGCGCTGGGGGTGTGTGATACAAGGCGCTGGATTTGCGGCAATGGTGCGACTTCTTGCGGTCCTTTTTGGTTTGGGTTGAGAAAGGGTAGTGAATTCACTCAAGATCGTGCAACCTCTTGCGGCTTCTTAAGTTTATCTTTCTTGGTTTAGTTTAGAGAGTATTGATGATTTTTTTGCTTCCGTTTTTTGGCTTTCGTATCCATAGACTTGGCGATTGCTTTTAAATCTAGACAGTTTAGCATCCGGCAAAGGTCCTACATTTTGTTAATAAAGGCGATTGTTGGTTTTGGTGGTGGTTCACAATCTTATTGGATTCTTCCAAGGACTATAAGGGTCAAGATAATGAAGTTGAGCGTTGTTATCTCTGGGAATCAAATGAAGTTATTATATCCTGCATTATCCCTTTTATCTATGATGTACTTGGACCCTTAACAAAAGAATTGAAAACTACAAAACATGTGCCCAAATTTCACACGCTGTCATGGCAACCCCTGCATCACCTACCAGCAACCACAGCCCGTCCAAGTTTAGCAGCAACCTATGGCTAGCCTTACATGGAAAATTCTAGTTTAAACCAGGTCAAATTTGATCATATTTTGTCCTATGCCGACTAAACAAGTATAACGGATTCAAAAATATTGTCAATCAATCGCATAACTTAGGAGTCATAGAGCATCAGTGCTACTTCAATGAGAAATTTTTTAGTACACCCAATGATACCGTGTCATGAACGCGGGCGGCATCACGGTCCACTCAGATTGCAAGCAAATTGCCACAGGCGACCCACACCAACAGTAAATATGTAACGGTGAGGGAGATTTGACGTAGACAACATTGACATCTAAACTGGAGACGCGGGGGACATCGGCCTCAGCACCATCGACATACGAACCGACGAGGTGATAGAGATCGACGACCAAAGAGACGTACGTTGTAGTCGATGACAACAGGATCTCAAGGGGGTTCACGTGAGCCTTTCGACGGCGACATCCATGGCTTTCGGCTTCTTTGAATCGAATCCTCATACCCCGTATTTGCGTTCGTCGGTTACCCTCATCAAATCCGTTGCATTTTGCTGGCGAATTCCAAATGATGTCTTCCATTGCTGCCGGCATGGGGTCAGTTAGCTGGGCAAATCTATACCCCTAATAGCTCCGACCAACAAACGAGGTGCTACCCTCATCGCCGGCGAGTTACAGTTTTCCAACGGCGTCATTGATATCCGCCATATACTTATGGGTGCTGAGAGCCAGCATTTTGGTGACGAGGACTGAAGCGAATTCCAAAGAGTGACAAAAGGGTTATGCTCCATATGTTCTCCTACTTAACTAACCCCCTAGCAAAAGGATTTGCGGCTTGAAATATTTGCTTCTTTAAATCATAATATCTACAAGCTTTTTTCTAAATTAGCTTCCCCCTGTTTTCCCGCTTACTTTCTCCTTCCTTTTTCAAGGTAACAAGGGGTTGCAGGTACAAATCAAATGGCCTCATGCCTCATCAGTACCGCAAGTTTGCAAGACCTATAATAACTTTACCAGCGTTTTAATGTCGCTTCAAGGGGCTTGTTGCTATCTCTGTAATTAGCAACAAGTTGTCATTGAAAAGACCTTGAGCGACAATTAAAGATTCAACACCCCTGCTGCATCATGACCAGTTGCCCAGTTTCTAACTCCCTTTTGGAAACTACTTATGTAATCAACACATTGACAATTTGGTGACTTGGTATTTTGGGAAAATAGGCATCTTCACTACATTATAAATGGTCTTGGTCCTGTTGTTTCTCCTGGAGTTTGGTTCCTCATTGTGATGGTTACTTCGTACCCAAACCCTAGACCCTAAGACCTTCCAAGGAAGGAAGTAAGATGGACTATATCATAGCATATAAGAAGCATCATAAAGTTCCACTACAAAAAATGATATTTGGACTCGAAGTACCCATAGTCATCCACTCCAAAAATAAAGAACACAGACTAATTTAAACAAGGTGTTTGTGAATAACGGGAGAGTTTTTGTCAATGAGCCTAGCAAGAAGGTAGATATCCTACATGATATAAGGAGACTGATTTAATTCAAAGAGTGAGAAACTTCCCATCCAAGCATTCTGACTGGCATTCAATGATTTTGGGAGTAATCAAAAGTCAGCGGCTGCTGACAGAACGGCGGCTGCAACAACAGTAAAAGCGATAGGATCAGTTACATATATGATTACAAAGACCCATGGACAAACAAATTGAAATGATTCACCAGGAGAAAAAAAATAAAAAAAAAGAAGAGCATGCAAGATGACACCATATGGCTGGTATACCTAGCCTCCCAACGTTTAAACTCAGAACAACCCACTCTCGGGAAAACCTCAAGGTAAGAACTAAATTTTCACACTTGAAGTTACTATTACGGCTATACCTTCAACTTCCTTTTTCTTATTTTCATCTTTCTATCATTAGACCTTGACCCTACCCTGTGTCTTGCAGCAGAGCCTATTTTTGGTCTGTAGAAACTTAGTTCTTTAGCCTGCCAGACTTTACTATGAACCAGTTCGCTAAATTTCCCCGTTAGAATTCCCATTCCACATCTGAATTTTCAAAGTTGAAAGCACTACATAAGGTTTTCAAACTAACATCCTTCATGGAAACGTACCGATTATTCCCCATCACGTATTTTACCAGGCAAAAGCAATGCCCGTGTAGAAGCCCCAACAAACTTCTAGCTAAAAATCTCTAGAGCAGATCTTTAAGTACTAACTGGTGCTCCATAACTAAATCTATAATGCATAATTTACCAGGGTAGGTGAAGGATAAAAGGGAGCCAAATGGGAAAAGAAGATATAGCCTACCTGGAAAACACCATGTCTAAATTGATCATATGAGTGTGCATACATCATGGCATGGGACGGCCACTGCATATAAACAGCATCCCTAGATGTCTCATTCAAACCCACAGCACAAAATGGGCTCACGGCTGGGTTCCCGTAAGTGAGAGAAGCTTGAGTCCTTGGCATCTGACCTAACTGGTGAACGGCGGAATCATAGTGCACATATGGAGGCTGAAACTTCTGCACATTATACGGCATATAGCCAAAGCTTTGGCCTATTGGAATATTCTTAACATACCTGCAACATTTAAAAGGACGGAAGCTTAACTCATCTCAGAGACAGTTTAAGGCTGTAAACATGATAAAAACGACTCAGTTGGCAACTATTTCATAGGCTATGACAATGCGCATTAAACTTAACAGCACAAACAAAACCCATTTGATAATCTAACTCAGCCTGCCAATTTCTCTATTTTTATCTGTTCAGACTAGCGCAGTTTACGAGTCTCCAACCGTTACCCTACTAGAATGGCAGTTTCAGCGTCTTGAACCCATGACATTCAGGATGCCATGAATTAGAACATGTAGAGGAAAATGAAGAAATAATTCATAATTTTCTTTTTAAACAGGTCATAGTTAAGGACCCCAACCTCAATCTCTATCACAAGTAAAAAAGAGGCTATGTAGAAAGGCCAACAACATATGGCATGTTAGTCCATGCAATGGAACAAACTTCCACCGCTATCTTTAAGGTGATGACTTAATATTAAAATGCAAGTTACTCTAAAGCGGTCAGGAAACAATAAAAACATTAAACTGATGATGAACATAGCGCCAGTTTGGCGTTGTTTCTACTTTTAGAAAGTAATTATGGTCAAAATCAAAGAAGTGGTCATGTCATCATGGTCAAAATCTGAGAAGTTTAAGAAACTATATTTGGTCATCTCAATGCAAAAGCAGATTATTCTGTCAACTAATTATATGTTTCAAGAGTACCTTTAAGGTTGTCAAACAAAACTCCAAACTGTCATGTAAGCCCCTACCTCTAAAGTCATTGATGAAATTATATTGAACAGTAGCAATATTGTGCACATGATTTTTCCAAACCAATGCACAGCTGAGTACCAAGACCACTAAAGGATATGAGGTGCCTATTACAGGACATCAATCGAGAAAGAGGTGAAAAAAAATAAACAGGATTACCAGTATAGATGTTTGGCATAGTTTGTTAGTTAAAATGCCTGTGCAGCATCCCCGTTTTTACAAAGGCAAAGAAACCTACCTGTCATAACTTCGGTCATAATCTGGGTCGAAGCGATCCTTTTCCCTGTCTCTCAGAATCGCTATTCGAGAAGAACCACCATCTCTGCTGCTGAGCTGATGTTCCAAGTCCATCATGGAGTTCCTCAAACCTTCATTCTCATCTCCGCTGAAAGATAGATTCTTCCCATCTGAAGGGGCCCGAGACGAAGTATCTTCTGTCCCAGGACTACTGGGACTACTGAATATGCGTGCACGTGCCCTGTCATACTCCTCCTTCCTCTCTTCTACTGTTCTTGCTGAACTACGTTTCAGTTCACTGTTTCCATTAGAAGAACCATTATTAGGCCTTGGTTTTATGACAATCTTAATCTGTTCATGCTTGTCATTTTCTGACTGCTTGACCGGTATATCTGACAAGCACACATCAGGAATTCTACTTTCTGCCATTTTTCTGACCACAATTTTTGTTCCCTGACCGTCTAAGAAATTATCCTGAACCATAGTCTGAAGACCATAGTGCTGGGCTACACGGTGCGCTGCAAGACGAAGGTAAGAAGTTGGGAAATGTTGGAACTCAAACTGCTGGTGGTCAGAGCTCTGCAAGAACTTTTGGATGTCAAGTTCCATCCTCAGAACTGCCAAAAACCAAAAAGAACAACTTAGTTACGAAATGCAAATCTTACAAGCACATGCAACAAATAATCAGCATGCTCTTCCTAATCTTGCTTCATGACTGTCATGAGCTCACACGATCAAAACTTCCCTAATAATTCCAAAAAAGCGCTGCCTGACCAAGGGAATATTCAATTCAGCAATCCCAATCAGCATGCTATAGAAACTCTTTCTCGGGCTTTACCGGGATGCAAAAAATCGTAAGTACATATGCACAATGAAACATGCAAGACACAAACAACTAAAATGGATGGACAACATTTATATGGCAGCAAAACCCAGAATTCACTAGTTGCGTGGCACATGGGAAGCCTGTGCAGACAAAAGAGGAGAGGAAGCTGCTAATTTTGGCACTACCTGTTGCAAAAGGTAAGTATTTACTACATCTGTCACAATCTTCTATTTCAAAATGAGGATTTTAAAGCTTAACAGTAAAGCTGCTTGCTGCACCATCTAAGCAATAAGCAAAAGCTCATCCACTCATGAGAAATAGGACTTCTAACTGAGCAAACAACTACTTCACACTTCTCACTTTGGCATATAAAATACGCATCTCCAACATGTAGAATTTCTCAGACATACCGCATAACGACCAACATGACTCATAGTTTAGGGATAGTTACACCCACGTCCCTGAGGTTAGGGTGAAATTACAAGTGTCCATAAGCTTGTACAAATAGTAGTAATGTCTGTTGACCAAACTGAATCTTGAAATACCTAGCATTCTAACAAAATGACTACATTGCCCATAAATCAGGAAGGTAATTCTTAAAATGCCATCTGTTTAACACTCATCTTCCTATTCAAGAACCTGTTTAACACTCATCCTCCGTTTCCCTATTTTCAGCAGCACCCACTATAACCCAGACAATACCCAACGTCTACCAAAACCAGTACACTGTCACTGCCGCTGTTAACTTTAAGATTCCCTGCAAGCTCTCCCTCTTCCATACCTAACATCACCACCGACAAAGCATCACCATGGCGCCTAAAATCGCACATGCAAAACCCAGATTCCGGAAAAACCAGCAGCCCTTCCAAACCAAACCCAATTGCCACAGCCCGTTAGCTGCCACCGCCACTTCTGCACGGCTGCCCTGCCGCACCATCGTCCCCCACCCCAATGTTATCCCCTCATCTCACCATACAGCCTCACCACCACCATCCTATCACACTTCTTCAGCTTCAACACACGCCCCTATACACATGCACTGCCACATGCACACTAAACCGTGCCTCCATCACCTTGTCATTTATCCATCTACCAATCATTCCCACCCATCCCGCCTCGTCACTCCACGGCTCACGGCAGTAGATCTGTGAACCACCGTGCATCACCACGGTGACTCGCGACGCGATAGTGGGCAGCAGCATAACATTACCCCGCCATCCCCTATCTCATGTGCCGCATACACAGCGACCACCGTCATCACAGATGGTTGGTGTTGGGATGATATGAAGGTGGTGCCACGGCGGTGTTGGTAATAGCACCGGCACAATGAGGTGAGGGGCCACGCTATGGGTGGGGGAGGGATGTGGCAGCAACGAGGAGGGGTGAGGGAAAGGGCGGCGGCAGGATGGGTGTGGGGGTGGAATGTGGTGGCGGCAGGGTGGGGGAGAATGGTTCTTGGCGGCTTGGAGGATGCGAAGAGAGAGAGTTGGGGTTTGAAACCCTAATTTCCAAATTATCATTTTATATTTTTATACAGTATGTACCTTGGATATTCATTATTAGGGCAATATTGACATTTAAATGATGATATAAGCAAAACAGTGAACTTTTCAAACAGGTTAACGACGAATGGACACAGCCGACACTATTTCAAAGTTGGTCACGATCTGTTACCTTTTAAAACTTAGTGTCCTTGACTGTAATTTCACCCTAACCTCAGACATCTTAGTGTAGTTAATCTTATAGTTTAGTATGTAAAAGAAATACAGTAGCCAATTTTCAGACTAAACTTTAACTTTTAGATCGATATTTGTAACCATCTTGGCCTAATGAATTTGCCCTTTCCAATCTCTAACAATCTCTAGACCTATGAAGCACAGGTGCTTCAAAAGGGGGGAAGTATCGGGGTCGGGTGCAAGTGCGGCACAGGTGCGGCTCGGGTGCGTGTCGCGCACCCATTCTTTTTCTTTTATTCTCTTTATAGCTCGGGTTCCAATACTTGGGTCAAAAACATAATTTTCAAAGGATGTTTTGGGGGTTGAAACATAGAATCTCATTTTTTTTTTTTTTTTACATAAAAGAAATAATTCTAACTTACCTAATTAGGGCAGATTGACTTGGGGAGTCAGTCCTTATGTCTTCAAATTCTATTTGCTACTACCTTCTGTTATGACTTGGACGTGGATTTTAATGGAGAGAAATAATGGTAGAAAGTTCTAACTTCTCAGTAAATTGGAACCACCGAACCAACTTATAATCAATCTACTTTTCAATGTGTGTTAATAACTTAAAGGCTTAAAGCAGTGGTTCAGTGAGTATGGTTCAATTTAATGTTTGATTCAAATTATTTAGAAATTTAATACTAGGTGTACATAGTAAAAATACGTGTGTGTAAATATATATATATATATATATATATATATATTTGCCGTATCCCCGCCGCACCCGTATCCTTAAATTTTCAAAAATGCCGTATCCCCGTATCCGCACCCGTATCGTATCTGCACCCGCACCCGTGTCCGTGCTTCATAGCTCTAGACTCTTTGCTTCCTAATTTTACTAGCAAAGTGACAAGAATTATTTGTGATGCTACAAGATATTGTGATAATTACTTGTCCATTACCTACTTATTTTAGATTGCCAAGTCGAGTCTTTTAACCAACCAGAAGAATCAGGAACAACTCGGTTTAACATCAATAGTTAATTAAAGGAGTCTATATTGCATGCTCCTTTAAATCCAAAAATGTAACAGAAAAAAACATATAGCAACTCGTATATTTACCAAACCTTTCCCCATTTTAACTAATATGAGAACAGCTCAGCAAGAGAGCAAGGATACAAAGCTTGAAAAAATAGATAAAATGTCTCTTCGAGGTGAGCTTAACCTCCAACATAGAAAGTACGCTGGTGTTCTATCTCTGCCCAAGAAAATTTTATTGACTTCAGTCTAAACTTCCACTACCAAGAATATAGGAGCAAACTCTAAGGCATACAGCATACTAATCTAAACCAACAACCCACTTACTTAGTGCCTTACCTTATCTAAACAACTATACTCACATGACTCCTCAATATATGAATATCCCTCATAAAATCAGAACCAGCTGTTGACCTAACCAAGCTAAATAAGATAAGATACCAGAAAAATAGGAACATAGTTTTGTCCTACTGGTAATAATCGTAACCTCCCTTCCTGCTTAACTTTGCCCCTGTCGTCAAGGGCATTTTTTGACTAATTTGTTGTCTCATGGCTCCAACCAAAACCTTCTCCTGCTATAACGAGATTGCAATCTTCTTCATCAAAAAAAGCTTCAATACAAAATAACTTCTTACAGCTATGGCCGGGAACAAACTTCTCATTGCAGTTAAAACATATACCTTTGCACGTCGAGGTCTCATTCGCCGAGATGGTAGACTCTTTATACCATCCTTGCTACCTGTCAAGATTTCAAGACGAGGCACTGCGAGCTCCGTGCACGTGAACCAACCCAATTACAGAAGACAACGAGGTAGGCTGATTGGCTCGCACATCTGCTCAAAATTAAGTCCACTAATCCACTGATTCAACAACTTCTTTGTCACATTGCAGTAAAGCCCCGACTTTGGCAAGCAACTACTCAAAGTAAGTTTGATAGTCACGAATGGACCGATTTGCTACAATTTAGTAAGCTGTCCGAAGGAATCATGAACTGGTTGATACATATCGCACATGAAGCCCTTTCTTGAACTGGTATTACTACCATGTCTTGGTCCCAAGGAATTACTACCATGTCTTGCTCAAGAAACCGGTACCAAAGTTGTTCATCTCCTTCAAGGTGGAATGATGCGGTTGCAAAACGAGGGTAGTCATGTTCACCTCGTTGGGCTCATAAAAACTGTTGGAGTGAGGTTGCTGTTGACTCGTCCACCCCTTGATGTGGAACTTTCAGCACCTCTGCGACCAATGGGTTGCTCGATATTGTCCATTCCATACTTAGTTCACTGAAAAACTCGTTAATGTGAGTTGTGGCCCAACACTACAACCTTTTCTGTGTCCTTCTAGCTAGATGTTAGCAACGCTATTGCCGTTCCGAGTTGCTCCATGTGCGAGTTCATTGCCATGCTATGGCACCACTTCGGTATGTTTGCAAACTTTTCCCTATCTTGACTCCTATGTAAATTAGCTGAGCGAGAAAGGATACTGAGCCTACGAAAACAAATAAAATGGCTCTTCGAGGTGACACCAACCAGACCCTGTGTGTTTTATCTCTGCCGAAGCTAATTTCACTGACCTCAATCTAGACCCTATATGCAAGACTTCCACCACCACTACCAAGAAAGTATAAACAAACTCTAAAGAATGCTAATCTAACTCAACAGTGCTTCATGCATTTTGAAGAGTCCATGTAACCTACGCTAAAACTATTATGCTACTATGAGCAATGTACCATTCGCTTCGATAACAAGTGCGGGTGTGGGGTGCATTGATTTGTGATTTGTAGTTGTGCGCTATGGCTCAGGCTTAGTTGATTAGCTTTTTGATAAGCTAGTGTTTGCCTATATGGTACACTTATTGTATGATTTTAGATGATCAATCATGTAATATATATGGCTACTGAACCCTAGTTTGAAGTAAAACACTATCAGCATTACCAAACATAGTTTTTCTTTTATTTAACTGACAAAACCTCTTCGGTCTTTATGTTGTTTCTCAAAAGAGTACACTTTCAAACTAAATTAATGCCATAAATTTGTAATTTCCTAAACTCCTCACAGTGTAATTTCTATCCCCCCCCCCCCCCTCCTCCCTTTCCCTCTCAGACATCTCTTGTAGAAAAAGTAATAAGTTGCTTAAACATGTAAGTTTCAGAAGCTTAATTAGTTCCATTTACTGAGTAGTTATTCTTGACATGCTCATCCTTTCCCTAGTTAACTTCTTTTGTACGAAATCTTTTGTCCTCTCCATCTACTAGAATTTAATTAACAACCATGACCCTTCTCTTTCCCCTCTGAATTTGCTCATTTGGAGTCTAGTAAACGAACTCCACATATTTGGGGTCGCGTACACAGTACACTAGGGTTCACCAGCGACTTAGGTAACACTGATTCTACGTGCCAGGTTTCACAATGATTTGCAAATTTACTAGGCAAATGTTTGACCTATCATTTGCTCTTGTGTCCTCCAACTGCACATGGCTGCACCGCTTCAATGAAGCTCTTTGTCCTTTTTTTAAGAAGAGGTGACACGCTTTTAGCATTTATTAAGTACCTTCTTAAGCATCACCAAACAGGAAGTATCACTGCCATGCTATGAAGCACGCGTGCTTCAAAAGGGGGGAAGTACCGGGGTGGGGTACGCATCGGGTGCGGGATGGTTGAGGGTTGGGTGCGTGTCGGGTGCGGATCCATTCTTTTCCTTTTATTTCCTTTATTTTCTAAATTTTCGGGTGCGGATCCAACTCATGGGTAGAAAAGTTCGTACTAAACTGTTTGGGCAGATCGAATTGGGAGAATCTGAGAGAGAGAGAGAGACCAGCGGCAACCTCTTCGCAACCACCCATAACCACGGCGACTTCGGCAACTACCTGCGACACCGACGACAACTGGCGACTACTCGCGACCACCGGCAACCACCAGAGATCACCGGCGACCACCCGAGAAGACGTCGAGTCACCTCCAGCAGCATTTTTCCAAAGATAAGTCTATGCCTTCCTCTCTTCTGTCTTCAAATCTCTTTTTGCTACCTTTTGTGACTTGGAGGTGGATTGTCAATTGGGAGGTGTTCTCAATAAATTGGAACCAATTTATAAACAGTGTTTATTGTTTAATACGTATTAAAGGCTTAAAGCAGTGATTCAATATGGTTCAATATAATGTCTGATTCATGGTTAAAAAATGTGGGATGTTGGAACCAATTTTGCTTGTTAGATAGTTGGAACTTTGATGCTATATTGCCACTTTTACTATGAACATGATCTATTTGGTGGTGGTTATTATGTATTTGATGGTATTGTACTACCGTTGAATGGTTGAATTAAATTGCACTCCGTCTTTTTATGCACTTTCTTAAGATCCAAATAGTTTAGAAATTCAATACTAGGTGTACATAGTAAAAAATATATATATATAAAATATTTGTCGTATCCCAGCCGCACCCGTATCCTAAAATTTTCAAAAATGCCGTATCCGCACCCGTGTCCGTGCTTCATAGTTGCCATGTAATGCACATAACATGGTCACCGCTATAACATCCTTCAAACATTAACCACATATCTCATGCATATATGATGATAAATGAGCTAAAGTGACATGTTCATAAAGATGAACTATACAGCTTCTGCATGCCAGTGAAGTGTCAGCTCCAAAGTACAAATACTTCACCCTGTGCTTCATAGATCATAGCCCACTTGCACATTAATATATCCTACTTTAACAATACCACTTACGCTTTAAAAAAAAAAAAAGGTTTATTTCCTCTATCTGGAACTGATAATTTTTACAGCACACTAGATCTACACCTTAACAATTCAACCAAAAACTAAAGAACAATTCAACCAAAAACTAAAGCACAATCAACCGCAAAAATATCACACAAGATCTGCTGCTTGATAATTTCGGGCGGTTGACCACAATCCAATCAAATCAACTGCAAACACAACCGACACAATACCATAAAACAAAAAATTTCATGCATAAATAGCGCCAGATCTGGCATAAGCCCATGCCCACATTATAAAACCCTAATTTACTCCAATCAACCACGACAAAACAATGAAAACTAATACAGTACACAACAAATCAGTAAAAATAATCCAACTTTTACCATAAACCGAAATCCAATTACGACGAATTTAGGTCAAAACTTATGGAACACTCACTGGTGAGGCGGTGCCTAGGATTCTGGAGAGCCTCAACGAGGAAGGGATCGACCGTCGTCGCCGGCCCCGGTCCCTCCTTGACGACGTCGCCTCCGCCTGGGGCGGCGGTGATTGACGGTGGTGGAGAAGTGGGGTCCATAGCTTATGCGCGTATAGGGTAGAAGCTTCTTCTTCTCTCTATCTCGCCTTCACCCGAAGGGGAGGTTTAAGAAGAAGAAGACTTATCGTCTCTCTGGGTAGAGGGAGGGGGAAAGGACCCTCGTTCCTCTTATCCTTGGGCAGCCAAAAAGAGGGAGAAAGAATATAGGGGGAAAAGGGGCTTGATATAGTTCTGGTCTTTTTGTCCTTTCTGGACCCCAGGGAGATATTTTCTTTTTCCAGCTGGTGGGTGAGTTGGGTTCAGGCCGCCCCGAGTGACTAATCTAGTTCACTGGTCCAGTTAACCAACAAGGATTGGTTCAGCGGTCCCTAGAATCTCAATCCAAGTTTTTCACCTGAGTTCGAATCATGTCCGCCGCACTTGTTGGTGGCAAACTTACGTCATCGTCCTGCATGTACTCCACACACGGGTCCTTCTGTGCTTCGGCCCCGACATAGGTGCGGGAATCGGGGGCTCAGATGTATGTGGCGGCCTTGTAGGTCCCCGAGGCGCAATACTCCATGCCGGTTGGATTAGAGCCTTACGATCCAGCCTTCTTTGAAACAAGAACAAAACAAAAAAAAAAGTTCACTGGTCCAGTTGAATTGTCCACTCTAGTCCGTTGCATGTCAAGTCCAATTAGTCAGTTTAGTCCATTTAACCATTTAAGTTGAGTCTGGTCCATTAGTCTACATTATTCTCATTGATTTAATTTTTCTAGATGATTTGAAAAAATAATTCATGATTCATCATCAATATAAAGATCAAATAAATATATTTTATGATTAGGAAATAATTTATCTCGAATCTGACGAGAGGATTGGGCTTAGAACAAGACCCATCGGTGGAGATGTTCCACCCGGTGCAACTACTGGCTGATGAATCTGTCAATCACATCAACAACTCATTTGTGACTTCAGAGTTAATTATCGAAATTATGGTCCGATAATGTCCCAAAATTCGGAAAAATTATTTTTAATAAATTGGGTGAACGGACCGATTTTCGACTAACGAGACATTCAGTAGACTTTTGTTAATTTGCGATTTTATCACTCATCCTAACTTGTCTCCAGCTATGCAGATTGACATTGCCAATCTTATCAGATTCTGCGACCCTGAGTATTATAAAAAGGGATCTTTGCCTTCATTTTCAGGAGGTCGATTTCTACTAAGTTTAGAAGTTTATTCTCTTTAGAGTTTGCACGTCATTTTCTTGTGAAGCGACGTCCAACCTCTCTTGCGAATCTTCGCCACAGCGAATATTCCTGAGTAATCAAGGCAAGCAGCATCACGCGACAACCTTTACCAACTTTCTTAGGGTGTGTTTGATAATACAATTAAGCACTTAAAACTTAAAGTTTTCAATGATTTTCAATTAAGTGTGTTTGATAACGCTTAACGTTGTATCACTTAAAAAAAAATTCTACAAAAAATAGACTAAAATTTTAAGTCAGGTTGGACTTACTTAATACTTATCACTTAATTCGTTATCACCACAATTACCAACATGACGTCTTCATGCACCATTGCCGCTGCCATTGACACATTTTTGCCTCTGCTACCACTACCACCACTATGATTACTCCATCGCCACTGTCACCACCACCAACCGCCGCTGTTGCCGCCACCACCACCACCATTAATTACTCCATCACCACTGCCACCATCGCCGCCGCCAACACCACAACGTCCATGTCCTTCAAAATTATCTAAATATTCATCACACTACAACCATTGTCATGACCATCATATCGCTGCCTATTGATATCACCACAATTATTAACACCACGTCTTCACATACCACTACCGCCACCATTGACACATTTTAGCCGCAGTCACTACCACCATTATTACTCCACTCTGTCGCCGCCACGACCAACACAATTTTGGCTAAAAAAAGTTATGAAATACATAAATGAATGCATATTTTTGGTTAAATGGTTAAGTTTGTAAAATGGAACAATTTTCAGACATTTGTTTTTGGTTTACCAAACAGATTAACTTGTTTTCAATAAAAATTCAGTCGCTTAAAGTTTTCAATTTTACAAATTCAGCGCTTAACTTTTTCAGCACTTAAATTTCAGTTTTATCAAACAGTCCTTAGTGTAGAAATCATATAGATTGTTTTCCCTTCCTTGTGGTCACATTTAATTTCAAAACTACAAAAAGAGTCACTTTTTTTTCTCTATACTACTTTTCATAAGACCAATGTCAAACTACGTTGATTTTGATTCCGATTAGTATGATCAACTACGTAGGTCACTTGATACATGTTGTCGAGTTCAAGCCAAATAATAATAAAAATTAGCTTGGGGTGAGTCTTGTAGTGTTCTTTAGGCCAAAAAAATTATTAAAAACGAAGTAGAGACCGAAAGGGCGTGGCGGTTGCCTAACACCTTCCCATTATGTAACTTAGTTCTCAGACCCCTCTCCCGATTTTGATAGGCTAATCGTCCTTTTGGACACCTTCGAGTCATTTTTAGGATTTTTCTTATTTTCACTAGTTTAAATTAAATAAGATGGCGACTCAAAATCCTTAGGAATTTTCCCGAGGTGGTGCGTCACAGTGGCGCTCCGCTGGGGATTAAATACACTAAGAAGACTAGACTTGAAAAGTTTCTCTTGATTTTTTGGCCTTGTTGTATTTTTCTTATATTCTTCTATGGTATGTACAATGTGACATAACTGTGATACTTGCACTTTTATTTCCATACCTCACACACGTACACGTCTCGCCCCGACCCACCCATTTGAGAGCAATATGTTCGAGGCCCTTGGTCCTCCTGGGCTCAAGGCGATCTCTCGATCAAGTTCTTAACTCCATGTGCCTCGCACTAAAGATTCCTCCAAATTTCTTGGTATATTAAATGACTTGTACATGTACTAGTGATCGCCCATTATTAACTTCATAGTTACAGGTGGGAGGTATACAGTACAGTCGACCTGATGGAGTGAGCTTTACACTAGTGTTATAAGGTGAAAAACTCACACCCAGGCCATTCAGTGTTCTGCCCTTTGTTGGAAGAATGCATGTGATGGCCTATGGCATGTTGGCAGGAAAACCACCAGCATTTTGTAAGCTAAACTGGTAATTTTGCAAAAAAAAAAAATGAGACTCTGAGTAATCAATCGGTTACGCGCGCTCCTAACCGGACAGTTAGTCAGTATGTGCATTTGTTTGAAAAAATCGAAACTGGCTAGTTCTACCCTGATCCAACCCACTGACCAACCTGTCGATTAGTCAGAAACCTTATCCTCTAGAAAAATTCTCAGAAATAAAACCTCAAGCTACTGACCAATCGGCCGTTTATTTTCTCGGATGACCAGACAGTTAGTCAGAAAACCTTACCCTCTGGAAAAATTTCCAGAACAATTCTCTAGACCACACTGATCAACCGACCGGTTATCCATCCAGATAAAAGGACGGTCCCTTTCGAGAGAAATTGGAGTAAGATTGGATTGGAAGTGTCGTGAAAAAAAACCCTAACACCCCATACAAAACTGGGCGACCTAACTGGCCTTGTCATTTAAGTCGGTCAAAGTTTCTGACTAACCGACCGGTTTTTGACTCTTCAAATTTCAAAAATCTCAAAGTCTCCGACTAGCAGACCAATTCTCGTGCCAAAATTTCAAAAAAAATTCAAAACTTGCTGACTAATCGACCAGATTTTGACTTAACTTTTAAATATTCAAATCTCTCAGTAGTTCTAACCAATCGGCTGATTTTTGACCTTTCTCAAAGAGAGAGAAAGAGAAATTCTTAGAATGCCTGCTTGTGTGCTTCGAATATTGGCACTGTAAGTATAAATTTACGTTACTTGCATGTGCATTGTCTTGTAATATGTGTTCATTCGCTCGAGGACGCAATTATCATGTATTTGTATGCTTGCATGCCCGCCTATGCATGTCTGACATTCTTCCCTGGGTTGGTTCACGACCCAGATGTCTTCCAATTCCAGTGCTTCGTTCATCAATTCTTGTATGGTGCAAGACCGGTACAAGGTTCAGTGCTTGTTGTCAATCACAACAGCATATTCTCTTCAAGTGAATTGATTTTTTCCACTCGAAGTCCAACTGCCTTAAAGCATTGTTGGCTCCAGTTATTATTCATGTTTTTACTTTGTTGATCGACCCTTTTAAATCAATTCGAGAGCTCCGATAATGTTCATAGTTAAATTCATTCTGTATGTCGATCATTTCAAATCGATTTGGGAGCTCGGTAACAGTCAAAATCCTTTTCATCTTATATGTTGACTTTTTCGTATTGATTTGAGGGCTCCAACTACATACAAGATTCATTTACACGTCTAGTCGACCCTTTCAAATTGATTAGGGGGCTTCGATATCTAGACATGTGCTTGTCTGTCGCCATCTAAAGCTTGAGTGTGTCGATGACCTCACGCCTTGTGTTAGTGCAGGCTCTCACTTCTTGGTTAGAAGGAGTGAACTCAGAAGGATCATTCCCAAGAGCTTGGACAATGCGAAGTGGGTAGAAATTGATGGCGAAACCATTGTCAATAAAGACAAAAGGGATCTTCTTAACAAGGACCCCGCACAATGATGTGGAGCGGGTTGTTATGGCTTGGTCCATTCTTGGAAAAATCTGTCTTAATAAATGTAAGAGCATTGCCATTGTGAATGGTTCTGAGCACATTAGACAGTTTCTCAGGTTTAGATAGGAACATGGGCCATACTGAGTAATTTGATAAGGGCCTACCATTGATATACGAGGCAAATAATAATTCCCAAATGAAAATGTTAGCCTAAGTTTTCTTCAATTGCCGAAGTACCTCATCGTCCATGGGGTCTTATGAGAACAGAGGGTCTGAGGCACCAAAAGCAATGGCTATTTGATAAGCCGGTTAAACCTAGTCAAAGGAGAAACAATAGTGTTAGACCTAATAACAAGCCCCATATCCTCGGCATAGTCTTCCTCTTCCACATTACATGTTCTTCTTCCATCAACTCTTCCCATAAGATCACACTGTAATATTCTCATGGGGCAATCTTCACGGGCCTCTTCCATACCTTGCGGCTGGTATACCGACACAATGAGCGTAAAAAGGTCTAAAACTCATGGAGTATCATCAACCATGTTCACCCTATGCTTGGGCAAGGGTTCTTTCATCACATTTGGCTTGATAAGAGGAGACACTTCACTTTGTCAGTCAAATCTTGGATGGCATTATGGAGGGTGGTGCACTTTGTTGTGTGATGATCAGCACCTTGATGATAAGAGTAGGCTTGGGCATCGTATCCTTCGGGAAAAATAGTCGGTGTAGATGTAGGTGGGAACTTGGTAATCATGCCTCTTTGTGGTAACTGTTCAAAGACTTTGGCCAATGGTTCCTTCAAACGTGTGAGTTGTCATCGTAGCTCGGAGCTAGCTTCCCATGACACCACCTGTTGTAATCTCATATTGTTGACACTGTTCGCACTGTCTAGCTTTGACTGAGCGTTGGCATTCCTCACACCGACTCGGTATCCTCCTGGCTTAGTCTTTCGGGATATGGTCCCCTTATTGATAGCTTCTTCAATTTGCATTAGAAATCTCATTGGTGCTTTGAAGGAAGTGCAATTATGCCCAAAAAATATTCATAATACACAGTAGTAAGTTGTTCCTCACTATGTTGACATGTTTCTCTTCCGAGGGCGGATAACCATCTGAGCGGCCTTGTTCCTCCACTGTATTATACAGGCTTAGATGGGCTCATTAGTTTCATGTTTAGTAGTCTCCAAGTCTATTCGAGTGATGTCCAAATCAGCGTTATACTGACACTGATTGACAAATTCTCTCACTACATCTTTCCATGTTCGTACTCTTGAGTCGTCGAGGGTAAGAAACCATTGAGTGGCGGCTCTCGACAAAGTGCAATGGAATCGATGTATCAACTTATTCTCGTTACATCTTCACATGGATTCAGGGATCCGTTGTCTCGTTAAACTTGTTCACATAGGGCATCTTAAACTTCTGTGAGAGTTTATCTTCCAGGCCCAAGGTAAAGGCACTGAAGTCCACTGGGTCATTGGTCCTCTCATTCTAGCAATCTGCGACTCAAGCGCTTCCAATTTTTCTTTCCATTCTGGAACAACTGCCTTCCCTTCATCATCAGACTCGTATTGCCAATAAACTTTCAGTTTGGGATCTCCCATCTTCTGTCTACCTTTAGCTCTTCCTCAAGTTCTCTATTCTAATCCTTTTTCATGAGCAAATCCACATCCATGGCAGTCTTCACATGTTAAGCTACTAGGGTCGCGAAGTTGGCTTGGAAATCCTTTTGTAACTCACGAAGGATCTGAACAAGGTTAGTAAGCTAAGGGAACTCTTCAACCTCTCGATACTAGAGTTTCTTACTGTTAACTATATAGGGAATAAAGCACAAGATTTTAAAATAACACATTAAACTCGTTTAAAACGGCCAGTTTATACTTACAAAAAACATGGGTACTAACAAACCGTATGGCAAACCTTTTCAACCGGATGATTATAATTTTATTTTTTGGGACTTTGGGCATGGCCGAAGGAGAACCATATGGTAAACCCTGATTGGGCTTGCTGTTATGTTGACTAGTGACAGTGTTTTGGTTATTTTTAAGAGGTAAAACTGGTCCGTTTAGTTCTGCACAAACGGTGTTTGCTGATCAACCGTCTGGTTGATCAAAGACACATTTTCCATGCCTTAACCTTCATTGAGAATACTGGTTGGTTTCCCAGCCAGTACGCCATATTACTGACAGGTATTCCCATTAAAGGGTAGACCATGGAAATGGTCGGGTGTGTGTTTTCTCCAACATTAAGTGTAAGGTCACTCACTTGGATTGACTTGTATGATATATCTCTCATCCTTAAATCAAAAAGTTGATGATGGATGGTCATTGGTACCTATACATAAGTCATTTAATATACCAAGATACCAGGAAGTCTCGATACTAGGCCTTGGAGGTGAGGGTACTGTGAGAATTACCTCACGACTAGGAAGCTCGAGAGTTTCAACCATTGCCCTTGAATGGGTGGGTTGGGACATATGTGAGCGTGTTTGAGCCCAAAAAAAAAGGTTAATATGAATATGCACATAAACACATAAAAACTCGACTACACATCGAAGGAAAAACAATTATACGAAAATCACAAAACAACTTTTATCCTAGCAGAGTCGCCATTATAGGGAACCTCTCCAAAACTTTAGATCCTTTAAAAGGAAGGTCTAACTTGAGCTGTCACCTTATTTTAGGGTTAATTTGATCATTAATGAGGGTAAACAATAAGGCCCTAATATGACTCTGAATTGTCCAATTTAAGCTTTTGACGTATAAAATCGAAAATTCGGATTTGGAACTAAGTTATACAGAGGAAAGGTGTTAGGCACCCGTTATACCCTAATTGGTCTCTAAATTTTTTTGTGTAATTTTTGTGCTTTTTGTCCAAAACAAGTAATAAAAAGTCAAAGAATAATTAAACCTAATTTGGTTTGAATTCGACAGCTAGGGTCAAATAACTTACGTACCCGGTTGGACAAACCGGAATCAAAACCATGTAGTTCTGACTGGACCCTACGGGAGGCGATCTAAATCTCGGTCTTTGTAACGACTTCTTCTAGTTAAACAAGAAAATGAAACTTGAAACCCATTTTGTAGTTTTTTAGATTTTTGACCGACATATGGTGGCAGGAAGGATATATGATCTGGACTCTTCTCATCTAATTTAGAAAAAGGTGACATAAAAGTTACCTCGAGATGGGGCTTGGTTATATGACTCGGGATGACGTCGATATGGATCTACGATGCCATTAGACTAAGGAAATGAGAATTATCTTCACTATTGTTGCAAAATTCCACTAGAAATAGTGCACCACTTCCGAGGCAAATGTCCAAATTTCTAGAGAGAAAACTAGACCTTGAATTCTGAAACCCAAGGGATCAATGTATAGTGGTTTGGAGCTAATAAAAGTGGTAAAGATGACTTTTTTAAGTGTAATATCTCTGACAAAGAACAATATATGATCTATATCAAAGATCATAAAAGTCAACTTACCGGTCAGTTTGTCGAAAACTTACCGGTCAGTTTGTCGAAAACCGACCGGTTCATCCCGTAATTAAGTAAGATTTTTCCCGAAGTTTGGGAAATTAATTGCCCTTAATTCGGTAAGAATCTCTGAAAAAACAGATTGGATGCACTAGACTTCGGGAATTTTCCCCAAGTCGCATCTAAATAACAAATTAAAATGCATCAATGATCGATCACAAATCAATTCTGAGTCATCTAAATCAAATCAAAATCTCTTAACTCAGATTAAACTCAACTAACTGGACTGGTTTAACCAACTGGACCAGACTCTGGCCGTAATGGACTACTGATTGGGTTGGACTCCAACTGGACTTAAAACACTCATTTGATTGGACTTAATTAAATTAAGATTATATTTACTAGTAGGCCAACACTCATAATACTATTAATGAACTTAATTAATGAAAAAGTCCAATAACCAATAAATAAAAGAGAATAAAACAAGACTACAATTAGAGGTGATTGTAACATTGGATTGGTATCTATAGTACTAATGTGTTTGAACTACCAACTTAGAGTAGACTGTAACATTGTTAAAGTATATTGGTACATCAATTAGAGGTGACTCACAAACATTGCATATTTCGAAGTTCAACAGCTAGTTTATGTCAGAGATTATTATAACGCATGTCAGATGCAACTCTAATATGTTAAAGCATAAAAAATATTGGGTGGTCCAAGACCAATTGTCCCGACCACCTAGGATCGTTAAATATATTGTAAATAACCTATGTCCCCCATCCCTCCTTAAAACATCAACCCCTGATCTAATGATCTTAAATGGCTAGGACAAACGATCTGGGACGTTGTAATGTTTACTCCTTAAAATGATGCTTTTGATGCTTTTAAATACTTAAAATGACTCTATTTCTTAACCCTCTATAAATGATATTGGAACCATTTTTCCCTCACTTTGAACTTCTGTAAGAAGCATTCTTAATCTATATTATTATTAGTCTTTGCATTTATTACATCTCTCCTTCATAATTCGAATATCAACCAATATCAACATGCATTTAAGTGAGCTTTATGTCATTTTTTTATCAAGTCCTCAATTTTCCTACCATGCTATAATTAGACCTTCGAGTTGTACTCATCACCTCTTGGAGGAAATTAATGATACACAAATTGTCTATAAAAGAACTTTTTGTTTTCGGTAGATTAATATGGTTTAACAAATACTTTTGGCTATTACATAGTACAAAAGTAGTAATACTGCAGTTGGCTCATTAAAAACAAAATTCTAGTTATCTAGGGCAGTGGGTGTCAATTCCATTGCAAACCAAATTCTTTCAAAGATCTTTAATAAAGCATTTCACAATGTTAAGGTTTGTAAATTTGGGTTGTTAAAGCTTAAAACTGCATGCGAATAACATCAAAGGTTTGTAATTGTTAGGTCCTGACCTGAATGGAGGATCATACCTCTTATTCCTGGGTCTTTCAAGAGACTTTTTTGAAAAGATCGATGTGGACTTGAGGGTATTTGGAGCCAAACTATCTAAATCTCTACCATAAAGTATTCGTATTATGATTATTTTACACTTGTGAAAAATTTCACATGATACATGTGAAAATTTTCACATGATTCATGTGGAATTCAAAACCTTGTTGATTTTTGAAATTGCTTGTGATTAAGGTTTTCCGATTTAATTTCACATTCTATTCACCCGATATTTATGCTTTTACAAAAATATATAAGGGAATAAGGTAACCAGCTCGTTCTTTAAAATTATATACTTACCACCATCAGACCTCAATTGTAATTGGCACCATCACAACTGGCACCATCTCGATGCCATGCACGAACCACCATCACTACCGTCCAACAATTGGCTTCCCCATTAATGCATCTTATGTCTCTTTTTCCACAAACTACTGCCACCATAACCATCTGCCACCACCATCGTACATTCCAATAGGCAGAATCACTGGCGACCACCATAGTATCTCCAACTGAATAACCTGTCTAACAACTCCACACACTGCAAATAAAAGGGTTGAAAACGACGGTGTTGAGGTTCTTCCCCAAGCTTACATTCTCCAAAAATGACAACGAAAAAAAATTCTAATTGTGCCAGTTGCCTATCAAAGTTTGTGGCTGGGGATGAAATCAAAGTGTTGCCGTAAGGTAACCATGAGTTTTGGTGTAGGATGTATTGGTAAGTAGCACGGATCTCCTTCGTCACACTCATCTTGCTGGCATATTTTGGTGGCTTAGTGTGAGATATGCGGTGACTTGCCACCAAATGTCCATCAAATTTTAGCAAATTTTGGTTTCTACAATTTTGGTCTTATGGCAATCTAAAGGAAAATAAGGTAGTTGTGGCATTTAGGGTATTGCTGGATAGGTGCAAGCTGTAGTGGTGGTGATACATGATGACATTGATGAGATATAGCATGAAAGAGCCATATAGATCTAAAGTTTAAAGCACAAATCATCTTGTTTGTATGTGGGTATGCGTGTGGGTATGGTAAAAGAGGTATGTCACAATTGACAATGGTTGTGTTGGGCGGTAAAAATGGTATGTGATGGTGACCGTATGTGAAGTCTAGATAGTATTGCAAGGAGAACAACATAACAAACTGGAATCCATTTTTAGGCCCATTTGCATGAAACACCTAGGCTCTTTTTTAGTTCCCACCACCCCATGTTTCCATTTATGTGCTCCACGCACCATTTGACGTGAAGGCAACCATCTTTTTAGGTTTTTGTTAAACTTTTGAGGGCAAAAAGTGCAATTCACACCAAAGCCCTATTTTTACTATCAATTCCCACATCAACCCTATTTTGACTTTGGATTTCCACCACACCCCTATCCCCATTGAACCCGCCACCTCCAACCCAACCAAAGCAACCCTCCTCCCCTCCCCCTCCCTACTAAACCTACTCTCTCCTCTTTTCTGAATTAGCCACTACCACTCCTTTCTCCACCATACTAGCTGTCACCCACCACCTCTATATTAATTGGATTAACCCCACTCCCTCCGCTTAACCTACCACTTCTAAACCGATATATTAGCCCCCACTCCCTCTGTTTAACCTGCCACCACCACCCGTTCCCTACCAAACTAGCCACCTCCACATCTACCCGAACAACCCCTTCTCCCCCATTAGATCTAATTCAACCATGGTATCTAGGGCAGTTCCACAGGAGGAGGTAAGCTGATTCAACCAACCATGTATGCACATGAGGTGGAAGACCACGAATTTGATAGAAGTGCAATGTTAGGTAGGATCGGACGACTGGATGTACTTGAGGCATATGCGGCACGATAGGGCGCCAGAGCGTGAGAAGGTGAAGATGGAGTAGATCTTGGCGAGGTCTGGCAGGGTGGAGGAGGCACCAATGATGCCTATGTAGGATCAGAATATGATAGTGAGGAGTTAATGTGGCCTATCACCATCTGCCATTGCCGCTAATCGTAACCGTCCTTGATGGCTGCAGGTGTGGAAAAAAGGTGGGATAGGCTTGCAGAAAGATGAGAGAGAACACACATGGATGCCATCAAGGTTTGTGTATGACACATGGCTGCTAAAAAATATTTTTATGCAAATTACCGCATAACAGACATCCAAGTCTTACCGTCAAATGATTAAGTTTGCGTATAACTCGAAGTTATACGCAAACTTAATCCTTTTTGAATGAATGTAAACCTCACCTACTATTTGCAAACCGACAGTGAACCAAGTCAAGATAGAAGAGTTTATCATCTCCTCTTTCTATCACTGTATATTCCTATTTATTTGTACAAATTGAAAGATAAACAAAAGTCTTGACGTTATATGCAAACTTAATCCTTTTTAGACGAATGTAAACCTCACCTACCGTTTGCAAACCGATGGTGAACCAAGTCAAGATAGAGGAGTTTGTCAGCTACTTTTTCTATCACTGTATATTCCTATTTATTTGTACAATTTGAAAGATAAACAAAAAGCCCTGGATCAACTATTGCAATCTTTTTCTGTCCTTGAGACCTCCTACCCACTTAAATATGGCTATTGCACAAATGTTTTAGGACTATGAAGCTTAAGAATTTAGTGGAGGGACTATTTTGACTAAATGTGGATCGTATAGCGATGATGGTATGAATTTCCTACAAAATATAGGTAAAAAGAATCTACATTTAGAAAAAATGTGCTATTTGAAAAATAATCTAATGTCAGATATTTTATGGCAAAAAAAAAGGGTTTAAGTCTAAGAAACATCATAATATGTAAATCCAATGGGTTAAAAAAAATATCATTTTGCATCAAAAGTAATGTAATGCTTTAAAAAAGGGGTTAGACAAATAAAGTAAAATATCATAACTCTCAATTAAGCGAATAGCCATTTGAAAAGCATGAAAATGGGTAAGAGTCGTGGGAACGAGATTTGGTTATAATATCCAAGACTCCAAGTTATCTAGGACCAATGTTTTTCCAAGCGTGTAATGTCTTTCAAGGATCATATTCACATATGTTTTTCATATTCAGTTTGAAGCGATAGGCCTTAAGATCACCAGTGATGCAACTCTCACAAGCACAGTTAATATGCGACGTTAACAAAGCATTTGGTGCAAAATTCCCTGGCTCAAAATAAAAATCATATAAGTTCCAACAAAACATATACATTCATTTAGAAGTAAAGAAAAATAATATATGCATATATAGATTTCAACATTTTACTTTTATAACGAGTTTTATCATGGATGTAGAAGTTACATTACTTGGATTTCAATATGGTAGTTTGCTAAACAATGCGACTAAGACCGGAAGTCATAATTTTGACCAAGCTTTCATTACTGGATTTTCTTACATGCATGATAGTGTTGTATTTTTTTATAGCAGTATTTATAATTTTTTTATTATTATTAGTGTTCTTGGAAGGTACCCACGCGTTAAGTAATATATTTTAGTAGGGTAGTGTTGATATTCTTTCCAAACTTTGAAGAGAAAAATATTAACAAAGAATATAAAAAGCACTTGAACCTCTCTGAATAAAAAAACTCTCCTTTCTTTCTCCTCCCTCTGGACTCAAAACTTTATCAATATAAGGGATGTGCTTCCATTACCGTCAGTATCTCCGGCATGTGGTGGTTCTGTGCTTATGTACAAGTGTGTAATGATTTTGTTCAAGGCTTCATAGAGTTTTTAGGTGCCCTTAGATCTATTGGGAGGCTATGGTTGGTCACTGAGCTTGAGCTTGCACTCTGCATGCTCCATCTTTCTATGATTGGGGTCGGTGTTAGAGTTGGAGGTAGTTCGTAGTGGCTGTGGGTTGGGGTTCTCATCTCTTATATGGGTTTATATGTTGGATTGATAGGTGTCCCCTCCTCTGATGGTGGTCTAGGTTGTGGTGGTTCACGGTGGTTGGGCACGGGGTGGGGTGTCTTGTAGTGGTTACGTTGGTCGTAAGTAGGGTGGCTGAGTGAGGGTTTCTTTTCAGTTAGGGTTCTTTTTTCCCCTTCCTTTCCTAGCCGACTCCCCTCCCTACCTCTAACGGTCTAAGTTCTTTGTAGGTTTGTTTCGGGTTAGTTAAAGGGTCTTTTCGTGCCGTCGACATGGGACGTAGTTGGTGGATCTTGGGGTGGGTGGTTGTACGTGGGGGCGATTTTGAGTGGTGGTGATTGGTGATGGTCGGACTTTGTTTCGATGGTTGTTGGTGCTATGCAATGGGAAGGATATGTTGAAGGTGGTGTAGTGGCTTGCGGTGGTGCTCGAGCCATGCTTGGCGGTTAGTGGCGGTGGTACGTGGTTGGGCGTGTGGCCTGTTTGCATCTTGGGGCAGGTGGCTTGGTGGGGCTAGTTGTTGGTGTGCTTGTTTGTTGACTTGTGAAAATTGTCCTTTGTTGCATTTGTTGCTGCTGAGTGTGTTTTGAAGTTGTCTTTGTTATTTTTATCTTTTGGGGTGGGTTGTTCGTGTTTATCCTTATCTTTTGGGTCATTGTCGTTGACTGTCTGGCTTGTTTAATTAGTGTCTTGTATATAATTAGGGTTTTTAATTTGTTCAATTTTTAGCTCAGTTCCATGAGGGGCTGTGGATAGTTAGCGTAGTAAAATATTTTGGCCTTTATCAAGGTTGGCTAGTCTTATTTAGGTATTGTTCAGCCTTCATCGTTAATTGTTTCTGTTGATTCTTTGCTTTTTGGTTCAATTGTAGTTTCATTTGGGCTGCTTGAAGGTACACATTGCGCATCAATAATCAGAGTTTAGAGATGGAAAGCAAAGTCCCATTTTCTTATAAAATCTACCCTATTGAAAGAAAATAAAAAGAGAAGAATATTTTAGAACTTTTCTGTCTTTCTTTTATTTGCACAAGTCAACGTAACATACGCGATACGTGTGTAAAAATAAAATAAATAATATAAATTTTGTAAAAAAAAATAAAGCATCACGTATAAGTGTATATCATCACATTCAGTTAAATGAATTTTAGATTTTGAAAATTAATCATGTGTTTACAAGTACTTGATATGGCTAAATCTACTCATTCAACCGAGTGATGACATGTGGCAAGGTTGACTTCAAGTCAACCTTAAGACCTGTATCTGGGATAAGCTTTACTGGAGGTGATAGAGTCCTAGTAGAGCACTAATGCCATCCTCAAGGGATGGCAACGTGATGAAGGAGAGTTCTAACGTGGTTCTAGCTGATTGATGGACCTATAAGGGAAGAGTCCTGAGGTGAGGAGGATTCTGGGACAAGCCTATATGATGAGCCAAGCCTCAAGTACGCAACCAAGTTCACACACACGTACGCCCATTGCATTTCTGCTATTCAGAGCTCTACCCTTGTGGCAACGTTCTGACTTTAGCATTGGAGCCTCCTCCGCCGAAACACCCCCGGCGGTCACTCTGTGCTCTATTTTGCAGGTCAATTTCCCGGCTGTGGTCCCGATCAATATTCTAGCAGTAACATTTTGGCGCCATCCGTGGGATCGACAAGGAACATGGCCAGACAATCATCCTCAAACACGACTCCAGTCAGTCGCTCAGTTCACAACCGACGAACACGATCTAACGGCTCTCGCCAGGAGGGACGACACTCAACACCGTCTCACTGGCATTCTAGTGATGTCTGGATTAATGTAACTTCACTCACTCCGCAAATGAGTGAGAGTTCCAAGGAAACCCGTTCCCAAACTCCCCTCCTGAAGAAAGGAGACCTTCGTCACCGCCTCAGCCGAAGGCTGTTCAGAACGCCGAATGAGGATCTGACAAGAGAAATTCACGAGCTCAAAGGCGTGGTGACCACCTTACAAAAAATGCTTGAGGTAGTGGCTCCCGTGGCCTCCAACAATTAGACCCACCTTGACCCGAGTGACCTTCGCCTCCAGTTAACCTCAAGATCAAGCTATGGTAGGAAGTATAGATCAGAGGCTGATCCCAATTATCAGCCAGAACAAGAGACCGAGAAGCACGTTACCAGAAGTGGTTCAAGTTTCCGACACGAGACGTCAATGGAGGACATCACAAATTTGTCTCATGTTTCAGGCGGTAAAGTTCAAGGTCGACGCTGCGTGGACAAAAGACATCGTCCCCAAGGACGAGTTCACGGTTTCACACGAGAAGCGCACCCCCAAGGGCGAACTTCTCATAAAACCATCTCCGGGCCTTGCCCGAAAGAATTCACTCCCCCAAGGGAGGATTCTGGATACCCCATGTCCAAGACAATCAAGAAGGCAAAACTTTCTCCTAATTTTTGAATGCCGAAGTGCAATTTATATGATGGGAGCAGAGACCCTGGGGAGCACGTCTACCAGTTTCAAACAAATATGCTGCTCCTCCAGGTCTCAGATGCCGTCATGTGCCGGGCCTTCCCAACCACTTTGAGGAAGGTGGCGTATGCGTGGTTTAAGTATCTACGACCCAGGTCCATCCATTCCTTCACCCAGCTGTCTGACTTGTTTTAGAAACATTTTGTGAGCAGCCAAACTCGGAGGAAGAATTCAGCGAGTCTCCTCAACGTGGTCCAGGAAAGGAACGAATCTTTGTCGCAGTATTTGGGGCCCTTCAATGCGGTGACATTAGAAATTGATAACCTGGATGAGTCAGTAAGTATACAGCCTTTTTGCGCGGACTTCGCCCAACTTCCAAGTTTGCGTTCGCAATCAACAAAACCCCCCCTGTGAATATGAGCGCATTATTAGATAAAGCCATTAAGTACATCCAGGTCGAAGAATACTTGGAGACCCACAAGGGATACCGAGGAGACAACGGACAAGAGCCAGGAAAACGAGCCCGAGAGGACAGTCCAAGAGGTGGACGAGGCCTTAAGCGTTCGAGAAGGGATGAGCGACTCAAACGTGCTATAGAGTCTCTCATCAAGCGTGGTTATTTGAGAAAGTATGTCAATCGAAGGGATGATAGGAGGGAGGCCACTTCTTTAGCAGGACAAAAAGAGGCACAAGAAAACACGGGCGTCATCAATACCATCTCGGGAGGAATCGCAGCTGGAGGTTCATCCGGACAAGGGCGAAAAGCTTATGAAAAGGAAGTATGCACTACCGTTGGGCCTTCGACCAGAAAAACATAAAATAGAGCCTGTCCCGATGATATCTTTCTCTGAGGATGACATGGGAGACACAAAAACACCCCACGACGACCCCCTAGTGGTCACACTTCGAGTGGGCAACTTCGATATGAAGAGGATCCTTGTGGATAATGGGAGCTCAGCGGAAGTACTCTTCTACGAGGCATTCCAAAAAATGAATTTCCCATCTGACCGACTACGGAAGATAGACACACCTCTCTATGGATTTTCTAACCACCCTGTGGTTTGCGAGGGGATCATTGCATTACCAGTTGCCATAGGCACCCCTCCAGCTCAAGCCAATCTAATGTTGGATTTCGTTGTGGTTCGCGTTCCTTTAGCCTATATCGTAATCCTGGGCCGAACAGCGTTAAACCAGTTGAAAGTAGTGGTGTCAACATACCACATGAAAATGAAGTTCCCCACACAACACGGCGTCAGAGAAGTCAAGAGAGACCAAGTGGTCGCGCGGCAGTGCTACATGGCGTTGTGCCGAACCAAAAGTAACGAGACCCTTGTAATTGAAGACTTGAGGGATGAAACAAAGGTCGAGAGAGGAAAGTCGGTTGAAGACCTCTTAGACATTGAGTTGTATCCGGGGAACGAAGAAAAAACCGTGAGAATTGGAACGGGATTGGCCGATGACCTCAAGGTCAAGCTTACAAACCTCTTGCGAAGTTACTCAGACGTTTTCGCATGGACAACATCTGATATGCCAGGGATCGATCCCGAATTAATCTCCCATAAGCTGAATATAGACCCACTCAGAAAACCGGTCAAACAGAAGAAGATGATGTTTGCCCCTGAAAGGCAAGTGAAAATCGAGGAGGAGGTAGACAAGTTGTTGGCAGCCGGGTTCATTAAAGAGATTTCCTACCCTGATTAGATCGCCAATGTTGTGATGGTACCCAAGTCGGGCAACTGATGGCGCATATGCATCGACTTAACCGACCTTAACAAGGCGTGCTCGAAGGACAGTTATCCACTTCCACGAATTAACATCCTTATTGATGCTACCTCGGGTCATGAATTGTTAAGTTTTATGGACGCCTACTCAGGCTACAACCAAATAAGGATGTTTGAAGATGATATTCCCAAAACCTCTTTCATCACAGAGCGGGGACTCTACTGCTACAGAGTCATGCCCTTCGGACTAAAGAACGCAGGAGCAACATACCAGCATTTGGTCAACATGATATTCCGCAATTTAATTTGGAAGAATATGGAGGTATATTGTGATACCCCGAACGTATCAAAAAAATTAATTAACACTAAGTTGATTAATCAACGGAAAATATTTTATTGAGTAACGTCTTATTGGCGTTAATTAAGTGGCAGGAAGTGGGAAGAGGTGTTAGTATAGCTTTTGGAGTCCCAAAGTGAAATTTTCCTAATTTTAAGAGGGGCAAAAAGTTAATCACATAAAGCTTAGGGGTTATTTTAGAAATATGAAAACCATTGGGGGTCAATTCATAAATTTTGAAAACATTTCCCATGTGCCAAGTGTTCAAGGAGAATTTCTTACCGTTGCCACCTCATGCTAGGGTGGTGACTAAGTGAATTGAGGATAGGGGAGATTTCGGGTGAACAAAGAAGAGGGAAAAAAACAAAACAGAGAAGAGCACCGCAGAAACAGAGAAGTAGAAATAGAAATAGAGACCGGAGAGAGAACAGAGCTCGGGCAAACGGAATAGGAAATCACGGAGAAGGGAAGAAATTGTGAGAATTACAAAGGGTAATCTCTCTGCCTATTTCAGTATGTATGTTTTTAAATGCTTGGAGTGGGTGTGCGAAGTTAAATAGTGCAATATGGGTAGCTATTGTGTGTGCGTTGGATGACTGTGTGTGTATATTCTTTGTACGCAGGGTGTAGGAGGGATGGTGATGAAGTTTGGACGGGTTAGTGGATCGTATAGGATGAAGAGGTGACTGTGGGTCTGTGTGTGCAAGTTGGTGTGTGTTCCTGTAATTGGGTTCACGGCTGGGTGGTATGGGGGATGGAAAATGAAAAAGGGTATAATTTATGTGAACCGAAGAGAGTAATGGGGGAGTCCCATGGTGTCGTGGAAGTTTCTGTGGGCACCAAGGGGTTAGTGCGTGCGTTCGGTGTGCGCAGGTGTGTGTTCTTGGCTGTGGGTAGTTCGGGTGTGTAAGATTATGGGTATTGGATGTGTATAAGGTGTTAAGGTGTGAGTTCTAATGGGTTTAACTGATTTGAAGTAGGTTTAATGTGAATTAGTGAGTGGGTGTGTGTATGGTGTGTGCCCCAGGTGCTGTGGCCGAAGGTTGAAGATGAAGGTAAGTGTGTGCAGTTCGGGTGGGTGTAAGTGTGTGATTCTGGGTGTTTTGATGGGTTAGATTATGAAGTTTAGGTGGTTGTAATGTGTTAGTGACAATTGATATAGATTAGGTGGAAAAATGATGAAGAATGGGCTAGCCGTGGGTGAAGAGAGAGGTATTCATGGCTGAGTGAGTTTGGACGTGAGGTTGAAGAAGACTGTGTGTGTGAAAAACGTGAATTAGTGTGTGTTGATCATGAATAGTAAGTGGAATGGTCGCTAAAGGTGGAAATGTAATTAAACAGTATTTCTATGAATTTTAATAAATAGCTAGAGCCAGATTTAGCCAAAGTGTGAAAAAGAGACCCTAGATATTTTTAAGAGATCTACGTTGGGGAAAACTTTCAAATTTTTCCGAGGACTAGAAAGGGGTTAACCGATACGGGGAACCGTGAAACGTTACGGTGTAATTTAAAATATTAAACTATCGCGATTTCACGCGAAACTTTTATGGGGACCCTAGGATGTCGAGAAGTTTCTTTTCCCAATATTTTGGGCAATTCCAAAGTCGTTCGCTATTTTTGGCCGAACGGACTTTTAAGCGCTCGGTCCGGACATCGGTTTGGGATTTTCAGGCGAAAATGTTCCAAGACACTGTTTAGCTTCAGAAAACAAGAAGCGAGAAATGGGATGAAAATCCGTAAATGAAGGGTATTAGCACTAATGTGGTGCTTGCCTAGGTTAAAAACCTAGCTATTGGGTCGGAGTAACCGACCGCTATAAAACACGGTAAATAACTTATAAAATGAAAGTAAAATAATTTCGTATTATGATGGTTAGTGGCTAACGAGTAAAATCTTATTTGATTAGGTGACCCTGCTCGCAGCGGTTTGAAGTTTTTAGGCTCGTCGGCTAAAAGCCAGCAAGGTAAGGATATAGTACGGTTCTCTGTATGCTACGAATTTGCTCCTCGTGGCATACACCTCATTGATGATGTGAAATATGATGAATGTTTTTCTGGTGAATATGAGGTATCGGCGGTTATTGTGTCGGTACTTCTCATGTCTTGAAATGTTGTTGTGGTTTTCGACTAGCTTGTTCCCTAGTCTTCTCTGTGGGTGTTATTAATGATTCCAAGTTACTTTGTTGATCCCCGGTCACGTGTATGACCGGAATTTCTTGTTGAGAGGTTTGTTGATTGAGGACATAAGGTGGACTCTGTTCCCTTAGTCCGTCCAGTTGTTGTAATGTGTGTGCTTCAGCGATATCATGGTTAGGGGACGAACACTCTTCGTGAGTTCCCTTCTTGTGCTTGATGTCTCCTTTATTTGTCTGAGACTGAGATGAACATCCCGAAATACGGGACATTATGTGAAAGGATGGCCAGTGAAACGTAATCACCGGCAAACAGGATGTAGGGCGCGCGGTTCGAGTCAGTCGTGTCGGTCGAGTCCAGTCAGTTCAGTTGGTGTCTGCATTGCATTTGACTTTATTATGACATTGTGATTTTAATGGCTTGTATTTCATTGATGTTTAATTTGACGATTTAGTGTTCACATGCATTGTAGTCGGTCAGTCCAGTTCATTAAATGTGGTGATAATGTTGTTCTGTTGGGCCTTAAAGCCGCTCAGTCTGACTAAAAGGAAAGAAAACATGTTGCTTGATTCATTGAAATGATGTTGTGTCATCCTTTGAAATTCTGGATTCTTGATATCGTTGAGATTGATTATCATTTCTCCCAAGGCTGTCACTTCGTTGTCTGCGTTATTCTTCGTATTATCTTTACTGGGCGATTTGCGCTCATTCCTTACCTGAAATATTTCAGGCGGTCAGGGCGAAGTAGGGGAAACTTCGAGGAAAGGGAAACAGAAGGTGTTTATTCTGTGATCAGAAAAGTAAGACGAGGAGATGCGTATTTTGGGAACTAGACATTTTGTGTAAATACTTCCGCTGTGCTCGTGTTAAGCTTTACGATGAATTTTTTTGTAAGGATGGTTTTTTTTTTGTGAAACCCTTATGTATATTCAAGGATGCGTTTAGAATTGCTCTGTATCATCAGGATTTATAATGTAGTTATGGCTGACAACCCGACTCTGGTGACGTCACTAGGGTTGGGGGTGTCACATGCTAGTGAAGAGCGTCAAGGCCGATGCTCATGTGGAATACCTCAAGGAAACCTTCGATATTTTGTGAGCCTACAAGATGAAACTGAATCCACTTAAGTGCACGTTTGGTGTAGTGTCCGGTAAGTTTTTGGGGTTCATGGTTTTCCAACGCGGCATCGAGGCCAACCCAGAGAAAATTGGCGCTATTCACGCCATGAAGCCGCCCAAAACAATCAAGCAAGTCCAAGAACTCACGGGAAAATTTGTCACCTTGGGAATATTCATGTCTAAATCGGCGGAAAGATGCATGCCCTTCTTCAGGGCAATCAGAAAGGCAAAAGATTTCGCATGGACGGAGGAATGCCAAAGATCATTCGAAGAGCTGAAGCAGTATTTGGTATCTCCACCTCTCCTCACCAAGCCAATATCTGGTGAAGACCTCTTTTTCTACCTTTCCGTAAACGAGGTGGCAGTAAGCTTTTTCCTGATTAGGGAAGAGAAGGGCAAGCAGAAGCCCGTTCACTACGTGAGTAAAGTTCTGCAAGACGTGGAAACAAGATATCCTCGAATAGACAAGATGGCCCTTGCCCTCATCACTTCAACAAGAAAGTTACGACCTTACTTCCAGTCGCATACAATCGTCATTTTGACCGACCAACCTTTGGGGAAGGTTCTCCAAAGTTTGGAGGCATCAGGGAGATTGGTTAACTGGTCGGTAGAACTGGGAGAGTTTGACATCAGATACAATCCTCGCGTCGCAATTAAGGCCCAAGCCTTATCAGATTTCGTTGTTGAATGCACTATGCCGGAAGACCTCCCACAGCTGATCCTCTCGGAAGCCTCAGACCCGTGGATTCTTTATGTTGATGGCTCATCTAAGATAGGTGGCAGTGGAGCCGGTCTTAAATTGATCAGCCCAGAGAAGTTTGTGATCGAATACGCTCTTTGCTTCGGCTTTTAGGCGTCGAACAACGAAGCCGAATATGAAACGCTTCTAGCAGGAATAAGATTCGCACATTCACTAAGGGTGGACTCTCTCTCCGTACATAGCGACTCCCAGTTAGTGGTGAACCATATCTTGGGAGAATATGAAGCCCAGGATGAGAGAATGATCCAGTATCTTCAAGCTGTGAAAGCTCAGGCTGCCAAATTCAAAAGTTTTACGATCTGCCACATACCAAGGGATCAGAATGCCCAACCAGATTCCCTATCAAGGTTAACTTCTGCAGACATTTCTGAGTTCTCTCGGGCAGTATATATTGAGCTCCTGCAAGAAAAGAGCATCCAGCCCTTAGCGGAGGTTAACATAGTTGGACATGAGCCTTCTTGGATGGACCCAATTATGCAATACCTCATTTCGGGAACATTACTTGAAGAGTGAAGTGAAACACGCAATCTGCGCGCTAAATCTGCTCGGTATGCTCTTGTAGATGGGGCCCTTTACAAGAAGTCTTTCAGTTTGCCATACCTCAAGTGCTTAAGCCCCAAAGAGGTGGATTATGCGTTGCAGGAAGTTCACGAAGGAATTTGTGGGCAACACTTGGGTGGAAGAAATCTAGCCCACAAGATCTTGAGGTAAGGTTATTACTGGCTGGGGATGCAAAAAGATGCGGTCAGCTTTACAAGAAGGTGCGATCAATGCCAGAAGTTTGCTCCACTCTCACACACGCCGCCAGTTCCACTTAACATCTTGACTTCTCCAATTCCTTTTGTGATGTGGGGAATGGATATTTTGGGACCATTCCCAATGGCAACGGGTCAACGACGTTTTGTGATAGTTTCAATCGATTATTTCACAAAGTGGACCGAGGCTGAGCCGCTAGCTATTATAACTGCGGCGAAGTGCGAATAATTTTTCTAGAAGAATGTCGTTTGTTGCTTTGGGGTCCCAAGGGTCCTAATCACGGATAACGGAAAGCAGTTCGACAATTCCAATTTTTGGAGTTTTTGTGAAGGCCTTTCCATTAATCTTCGTTTCACATCCGTTGCTCATCCCCAATCAAATGGGCAGACAAGGAATATGAATCGGGGTATCCTTCAAGGTTTGAAAATAAAACTAGATGAAGCCAAGGGGGCATGGGTAGATGAGCTCCCCAAAGTACTTTGGGCATACCGCACTACACCTCACTCTATCACGGGGGAGACCCCATTTTTGCTATGTTTCGGGACAGAAGAGCTCTTGCCGATCGAAGTGGGACTCCCGACAGTTCAAGTATTGCAGTTTTCGGAAGAAGAGAATGAGGCGATCCTTCGAGGGAATCTCGATCTCCTAGATGATGTACAGACTTAAGCCCTGGAACGAGTGATGTTAACAAAACAGAGGGTTGCTTGGCACTACAATTGAAAAGTTCGAACAAGGTTGTTTCGAGTTGGAGATTTAGTCCTCAGGAAGTTGGAAGTTTCGAATCCAAAGGCCGCGACTGGGAAGCTATCGCCAAATTGGGAAGGACCTTACAGAATATTGAAGGTACTCAGACCAGGCGCTTACTCATTAGAAACACTCTCAAGAGAACTGATCCCTCGAACGTGGAATGCAGAGTTATTTAAACTTCTCAAGAATAGTATGCATTCAAATGAAATGCCCGCGCAAACTGCCCAAGTAGCGTGCTCGAACAGCACGACTTCATGTAATGCTCAAGCATATATCACCCAATGTGATAGGTTAACATACAAGGGTTGGAGGAACAGGTATAGTGGGGGCAGGGCGAATAAGCCCCGCGTGCCGCATCTCTTGATCTGTAAGGGGCTCTTCAATACTGAGACTACCCCTCCTCTTTATGTGATCAAGAAGTTTCTTTGTGAGAGCATTGAGAGCCAGGAAGCCTTTTTTTCATAGTCTTTACAGAAACTGTTCCACTTTCTGGGGAACTCCTATTTACCACTTGGCCGCTAGATGAAGAAATATCGGGAGTGCCAACCTTTGTTGGATTTAGGACCCCCTTTGATCACTTTGACCCGGTTATGGATATAATACCATCCCACACTTTTGGCCACGTTCTTTATAAAGCACACTTCAAGGTATAGTCTCATAAAGTCATTTATCGTCACTGGATACCCTAAAGTTTGCACAAGGTAGATCAAGCCAACAAGTTTTCTCCACCCATTGGTCACAAGTTGACCTGGCACCATTTTGTAGTAATTGAAAAAGGCGAGGGCGAATGGGTGCACAAGTTTCCTATAGCCATATCTTATCTGGCCTTCATAAACACTTGTTTCCAAGTTCGTGCCATAGTTGGCAGGCTCTTGGAGTGCAGGAACCCGAGCAGAAAAGGGGGGAGGCAGAGGAAATTCTTCCAAAAGTTCTTATATGCTTTCCTTGGTCATCTTGTTCCTCTTCTCATCTGAGGTAAACCAAGTGTCTTCATCAAATTTCTCTTTAGCTTTGTCCTTGACATCTCCAAGTGCATCTCTACGGGGAATTGAAGTACTGGCTTGAAGAATGGAAGATTCTACCCGACTCCTAGGGGTTGAAGTACCTACTTTTAGAGAACTACTTTTTGATTCACTTTCTACAATATTTTTTGTTGAACTAGTCAAAGTTGACGAAGAGCTACTTGATGATGTTGAAGACATTTTCTATTGAGAAGTACAATATCTAAAACTACGGAAGGAAAATAGATAAGTGCCGAATAAGAGGGAAATGGAAGAGAAACTTACTTGCGGAGATCAAGCCGAACCCGAAGAGAGTGAGTATCAGGGGGCAAATGAAGCATGAGGCTTCCATATATAGAGGGTGCTTGTATAACCGCCCCTAATTTGGTGGCAACATTCATTGTACCTGTGTGGCGTGATCTTCGAAACAATAAATTTTGAATTTATTTGGATAACCGCCTTGTTTTGGCGGCAAAGAAACCGTTACATCGTACAAATCCCCAAAAGATTTCAAACTTCCTGCCACGTGGCACCCCAGTCGAGCTCTATCTAGCTCATTGCCTGACCAGACTGCCCGAGTAGACCGCCCGAGCAGAGATGTCGAGCAGAGTCTCAAGCATTTTGCCGAGCTCACAACCCGAGAAGACTGCCCGAGCAGAGCTTCAGAGCAGGTGCTCAAGCACCCTGACAAGCTCATTTCCCGAACAGGTTGCCTGAGCAAAGCTTCTGAACAAGTGCTCAAGCACCATGACAGGCTCAGTGCCCGAGCAGTCTACCCGAGCAGACTGCCCGAGCAAAGATGCCGAGCAGGTGCTTAAGCATTTTACCGAGCTCACTCCCCGAGCAGACTGCTCGAGCAGGTGCTCAAGCACCCTGTCAAGCTCATTGCCCGATCAGCTTGCCCGAGCAAGCTGCCCGAGCAGAGTTGCCAAACAGGTGCTCAAGTACCATGTCAAGCTCATTGCCCGAGCAGCCTGCCCGAGCAGAGCTGCCGAACAGGTGCTCAAGCACCATGTCAGGCTCAGTGCCCGAGCAGGCTAACCGAGCAGCCTGCCCGAGCAGGGCTGCCGAACAGGTGCTCAAGCACCATGTTAAGCTCAGTGCCCGAGCAGGCTATCAGAGCAGACTGCCCGAGCAGAGCTGCCGAACAGGTTCTTAAGCACCATGTCAGGCTCAGTGCCCGAGCAGGCTACCCGAGCAGACTGCCCGAGCAGAGTTACCGAACAGGTGCTCAAGCACCATGTCAGGCTCAGTGCCCGAGCAGGCTCCCCGAGCAGACTGCCCTAGCAGAGCTGTCGAACAGGTGCTCAAGCACCATGTCAGGCTCAGTGCCCGAGCAGGCTGCCCGAGCAGAGCTGCCGAACAGGTGCTCAAGCACCATGTCAGGCTCATTGCCCGAGCAAAGCTGTCGAATAGGTGCTCAAGCATCATGTCAAGCTCACTGCCCGAGCAGGCTGCCCGAGCAGAGCTGCTAAACAGGTGCTCAAGCACCATGTCAGGCTCATTGCCCGAGCAAGCTGCCCGAGTAGAGTTGCTGAACAGGTGCTCAAGCACCATGTCAGGCTCAGTGCCCGAGCAGGCTGCCCGAGCAGAGTTGCCGAACAGGTGCTCAAGCATCCTCTTTAACTCAATGTTCGAGCAGTGCTCCCGAGCAGACTTCCCAAGCAGACTGCCCGAGCAGGGTGCCCGAGCAGAACTTCCAAGCACGGTCTTTTGAGAGTTTTTTCCGAACAAGAGATAAGGGAAAAGGGAGATCTTCAGCTGGATTACTTTGGATTAATATTATACCTCATGTGTTTTTTACTATCTTCTAGAAGAGTCATAAAAAATAGGGGGCATTATGATATGGCTAAATCTACTCATTCAACCGAGTGATGACATGTGGCAAGGTTGACTTCGAGTCAACCTTAAGACTTGTATCTGGGATAAGCTCTACTGGAGGTGATAGAGTCCTAGTAGAGCACTAATGCCATCCTCAAGGGATGACAACGTGATGAAGGAGAGTTCTAACGTGGTTCTAGTTGATCGATGGACCTATCAGGGAAGAGTCCTGAGGTGAGAAGGATTCTGGGACAAGCCTATATGATGAGCCAAGCCTCAGGTACGCAACCAAGTTCACACACATGCACGCCCAGTGCATTTCTGCTATTCAGAGCTCTACCGTTGTAGCAACGTTCTGACTTTAGTATCGGAGCCTCCTTCGCCGGAACACCCCCGACGGTCACTCTGTGCTCTATTTTGTAGGTCCATTTTCCGGCTGTGGTCCCGATCAATATTCTAGCAGCAACAGTACTTATTTAGTATTTAAACTTTTGTTTTGTGTCATTTTTCCAAAACAATTATAGAATACCAAGTGTAAACATTTTAAATGGGTAGTAATATGATATTTTTAAGGGTTAATTACACTTATGTCCCTGAGATTTAGGTGTAATTACAGTCAAGGACACAAAGTTTCAAAAGGTAACAAATCGTGTCCACAAACGTTAAAAATATAACACTTATGTCCAGCCGTTAGGGATCCATCCAAAAAGTGTATTTTTTTGGTGATGTCATCAATACGTATTTTTAAAATGGCAATACTACCCCTATACTGAATAAAAAAATATATATCTCTCTCTCTCCCTCTCCCCCTCGACACAAGCATGCTCTGATACCAAATTAGGGCTCACCGTTCTTTTTCCGGTGCACCGTGACTTTGTCCTGGCCCTTGGCGGTGCTGTCGGTGGGCGAATGAAGGTGACAACGCCTTTACGGTGCGTCACGTCCACCACGGGTTCGGCGCCGCTGCAGTTGCCTTCTCCCGGGCCTCCTGCGGGACCAAGGACCAGAGGTGTTCGAGTTGACGACGGGGCAGTGGAACTTGTTGCGGAGGCGGTGGAAGTAGCCCATGCCGACCTTGCCGAAGTAGCTCGGATGGTTCTTGTCGAAGAGGATGCGGTGATGGTGCATACCACCGACGTTTCTCCGCCCATCGGGATGCTTCAGATCGAAGACGAACGCCTAAATTAATTTGCAGATTAAGAACATTTTGAAACCCTAATTTGTAGAGCATTTCAGAAAATTAAGAACCCTAATTTGCATATTTAATTTTTAGATTTGCATATTAATTTGTAAATTTGCAGATTTGTAGAACATTTTGAAACTTAATTTGCAGATTTAGAAAAATTAAGGTTGTGAACCCTAATTTGTAAATTGAGGGATATCATTTTTAATTATGGGCAATAGGGTAATTTTAACCCTTCCGTTATGTCTTTGTGTATTCCGTTAGGTCCAAGGACATTAGTGCCTATTTTCTAAACTTATGGATACGAGTGTAATTACACCTAAACCTTAGGGACATATGTGTAATTAACCCTATTTTTAAAAGCAAGCTTGGCCTTTAGAATACTTTTTGATTATAATTTTAATGAATTTTAAATGACCCCATTTGCAACAATAATGTTGTTTGAAATTTTTAAAAAAAATCAAGCATGATTTATAAGTGCTTTAAAATATAATTCAAACATTTTCTTAAGATAGTTATTTACTATTTAATGTGTTTGTTTTGTGTCAATTTTTAAGAAATTTCTCATAGTGTCAAGTGTCACAATTTTAAATAATTAGTTATAGGTGTTACACCAAAAAGGTTTCCTCTATAGTAGTGATAAATAGATGAAAGAAAAAACTAACAAATGGAGAGAAGGGTGTGTTTGGAACCCATTTCAGTTTTCAATTTTTGTTTTTAGAAAAATGAAAACAAAAGCTCTTTGAGTTTTTTTTTTAAACAAAACTGATAAGTTGTTTGATACAATTTTGCACAATTGGTTTTTACCTTTGTTTTTTTTCCCTCTCTTCTTTTGCCTATTTTTCCTCTCTTCTCTTTTCTTTCATTTTTAATTCTTTAAGAGCTTCTTCTGAGCTCATTTGTTCAACAACCAGAAGTGCCCCCACCACGACCAACACATCTCCTCTACCATCGTCTAACTATTGTTATGGTAGTACTATATTGCTTGCGAGTTAGGGTTTCATTGGTTTGATTGGGGTTTGATTCAGTGAATGATTTGATTGATTTAGAATTTAACTGCACAAATTGAAGGTACTAGGGCTAATCGACGGATGAAATCTTTTAGTAATATTTGTTGTAGAAAGGGTTAACTACAACAATATCCATGAGGTCTTGGAGTAATTAGAGTCAAGGACATTAAGTTTCAAAAAATAACAGATCGTGATCACAAACGTTAAACATGTAACACTTGTGTCCATCTGTTAGATATCTGTCCAAAAGGTGTATTTTTTTTATAATGTTAGTACTTTTTTTATAATGTTAGCAATACATATTTTCAAAATGACAATACTACACTTATATTGTATATACATGACATAATATTGTACAAAAATTTAAAACCTTAATTTTTTTAATCAGGGTTAAAAACCTAATTTACAAAATGGGTTTTTCTCTCCAAATTTCTTTAAAAACTCTAAGAGAAAATAACTTTTCTCCAGATATGAAATCCTAGCCGCCCCCTCCCTTCCCTAGTAGCCCTCTCCTTTGCCCCAACAAGCCGGTAGCCCCCTCCCTCACTCTACCCCACCGACAGGCCTGTCCCCACCCCACGTTGCTGCCAAGCCTGTCCCACACCCCACCATGCTGGCAGTCCCTTCCCTCATCCCACTCTGCCGGCAGCCCCTTCCCTCACCTGCCCCGGAGAGAGCCTCTTTTTCACCTCACCACGTCGGTAGGCCCTTCCCTCACCCCACATCGCCGACTCCCTCACCCCATCACCGTGCACACTTCACACCCACCTACCTTTGCCGCAACCATTAATGAGTCATTTTACTGCCTCCTACATCTGATTGATGCTGATTGAGTTTGTTTTTGGATCATACTTCAGTGTGGCTTTTGAATGGGCCAAAAGTTTGGGCGCCAAAAATGGTGCTAATGTGTGGTTCATGGTGGTCGGTAGTAATTGTATGTGGGAGGTATGGTGGTGGTGGTGAGTTTGGATGTAGGTATGGTGGTGAAGGTAGACGTCGTAGGGTGATGGTGAAAAGGGGAGATAGAAGGAATGTCATGGTAAAAAATTTACCTTTCAAGTAATGGGCAATATGGTCATTTTATCCAAAACGTTATCTATTTAAGTATTTCATTAGATCAAAGGAAATGAGTGTAACACCCCGAACATTGGTACTTTCTAGCTAGTTATATCAGTTTTTGTGAACAACATTTAGCGTTGATTACATGAGCGAAATTATGGGTAACCTTTAGTGATAACTTTTATACGCAATTTGTAACGTCAATTTACGTAAACGATATTTTATCGACAGCCTTTAGCGACAATTTTTTTAAGCAGGTTAGTAAATAAATAAATACATAAAATAAAATAAAAATCTGATTTATTTGAAAAATAAGTCAACTCTATAATTTTGGAAAGAGAGGGAACCAAGGAGGAATTTAGAGAGAAATTAAACCTTTCCATAACCTATTTTCGGTTACAATAAAAGGAGAGCAAATGTATTATTTGGTTACGCGACAGAGAGAGAAAGAGAGAGAGAGAGAGAGAAGAGAAAACTGTGGATGTGCTCATGAGAAAGGGAAGAGAACACTTTGCCAACAAGGTTTCCGGCTTTCGGCGAACGTAGCAACGATGTTCGTATGCCCCTTTGGAAATTTTCTATCTCGTTTGGGTATATTGCATCATATATGTACAATATATATGTTTATTGAATGATTTTAGTGAGAGAATGGGAGGGGGCTCGTGAAGAAGGCAACCATGGTGGCTGCGTGGTTGTGTGCAGGGGTAGAAGCAGCCGTGAGGGGCTGCCTTTGGTGAGAGAAATAGCCGTGGTTATGTGCTCTGGTGCTGCCGCTAAGTGTGGTTATGTATGAGTGAGGGGGCTGCAAACAGCCTATATATATGCGTGTGTTATGTGTGTGTGTTTAATGGGTGTGCAAGTAGAAGAATTGCGGGTTTACAGTGTTTTTTTTTTTGTGTGCTTTATACTGTGTGTGAGTGTTTGTATTGTGCGCGTGTGTGTACAAAATATGTGAGCAACAATGTAATGTGTGCATTAAAAATGTGTGATTGTGAGGTGGAAGAGAACATACAAGGTAGAAGAGGAGCTACTGCCTGATGGGTTTTGTGTGTGCTTGTTGGTGTTGTGAGAGTATGCGTGTATAGTATATATATGTGTGTGGAGGTACGGAAGAAGGTGGGTGAGTAGGGTCTAGTGTGTGCATGAGAGTTGTGTATGTGTTGTGTATATAAGCAGCACGAAGGAGGGGACCTGCTGTGACTTTGTGCAGGGTGTGTGTGTGAGTATGTGTGTTGAGCAATAACAAAGCCACTGCCGTGAGGCAGTGGCTGTGCTGTGACTTGTTGGGTGATGAGCAGATGATGTTTTGGAAGGGAATAATATATGAAAGGTAGGTATATATGTGGGTTAGCGTGTGTTATTACTGTGTATGAAGGAGTGAAAGAAAAAAAGAAAAAAAAAGAGGGTGTTTGCGGGTGTAACTGTGAAATGGAAAGGGGAGAGCTACTGCCACGAGGCAGTAGCTTTGATGTGACTGGGCTATGAGTGTTGTGCTTTTGCAGCTTCACGTTACCAGAAAGTCAACCTTAATGACTAATGTGTGCAAGTATATATGTGGGTTAGAGTGTGTCATTTGTGTAGGGGTGTATACGAACGGAGTACGAGTTGAATATGGATGTGTTCGAACTCGGTTCGTCTATTTTTTAAGATGTTTGAGTTCGGCTCGTGTTCGTTTATGAGCCAGACATGGATGTTCGAACTCGGCTCGAGTTCGTCAACGCAAAAGTCGAGTTCGGCTCGGCTCGTTTGTCTAAAAAAGCAAATCAAGAGAACATTGGAAAAGAAGAATTTGAATTCATCATAACACCATGACGTCTTCTTCCACAACAACCGCCGCCGTCATCTTCTTCCATTACCACCACCGCCGTCGCTATCGTCTTCTTCCATCACAATCGCCGCCATCGTCTACTTCCACCACGTATCATCTTCTTCCACCACCGTCGCCGCCGCCTCTACTGTATTTACTAACACCACCTGCTTCATCAACCACTTGTTGCCTTCATCATCAACCACAAAAAACTTTTAAAGAAAATGAGCTTAGATCTGCTTCTGAAGTCGGCAATTTTTTGGATCTTCACAAGATCGGAGATCAGAGCTGTAGAAGAACCCAGATCTGATCTGGGGTGATGGGTGCGCCTAAAAGTGAGAAGGAGATGTGCGTGAGAGTTAGAAAGAGAGGTTTATTCGTGTATCTCTGATCTTTCTTTCTTTCTTTTTGGTTGAAATATCTTTCATCGTGAGAGATGGGGAAGAAGAGAAATGGGTCTCTGAACAGGAGAAGTGCGGATGTGACTTGTGAAGATTTAAGAATATGTTAGGGTTTTCTAAATGATAAGAAGAAGAGTTGGGCTGGGCCTTTTAGTTGCACTCATGTAAGAATTGTTTGGGTATATTATTGGGCTTTGTTGCCTCCCTGCTTTAAAACATAATATTTATGTATATGTCTATAATATTCATCTTTTAAATATAATCATTAACAGCGGGAATTGATAAATAGTTTTATCTTCATCTTCATCTTCATCTTTTAAATGTATATGCTTTAAAACATAATATTTTACATGGAATATGTACAATTAACTATTTCAATTATAAAAATATTAATTTATTATACGAACACTATGTTCACGAACACAATCATGAACATTTTTCAATGTTCATGCTCGGCTTGTTTATTAAACGAACGCTAAAAAATTGTTCATGTTCGGTTCGTATATTATACAAACGAACATGAACGAGCTTTTTAGGGAACGAACCACGAGTTGTTCGTGAACAACTCTGTTCATTTACAGCCCTAATTGTGTGTGATTGTGGGTGATATGGGTGCATGAGTGTTGTTGTGTAACAGGTTGTGCGTGTGTGTTTATAATGTGTGATTGTAGGTGAAATGAGTGCATGACTGTGTGTTTGTGTGTGTCCATGAAAGTATGTGTGTTGTGTGTGTGCATATGTGTATAAGGAGTGAGTGGAAGGGTTTTTGTGGGTGAGTTTAATTCTGGGAAATGTCTGTGTAGAGGTGTAAGGAAAAATAAGTTTGGGTTAATAACAAATGAGTTTATGCAGTGGAGTGGTATATTGTGTTTGCACAGATGTATTACGTGACTGTTGGGTATCGTATGATTGTTGAAAAATTCTAAAACTTTACAGCAAAGTTCTTAGGGAATATCAGAATTACTGTTAAAATTTCATATTTTTCTGATGTCGTTTACTATTTTAATATTTTCTGCAAATTTAGTTTTTCTAAAACTAGTTTGGAGTCTTTAAAATTCTTTTAATATTTTCTGCAAATTTAGTTTTTCTAAAACTAGTTTGGAGTCTTTAAAATTCTTATTAATTTTGAGAAAATTAATATAAGGTTTTTATGATATAAATATGTTTTAATTTTAGTCTCATAATTTTTAGAGTTGATTTAGTACTAAATCTGTATCGCATTTGAGTTAGCTAAACGAATAATTTAAAATTTGTTTTACTACCTTTTAAATTCTAATTTAAATTTTTATACATATTTTAAAGTTATTACAAAAATTATGGGACTTTATTCTTAGCTAGAAACAATTATGGCTATTTATGGGCTTTTCTTGTATTTAAATAAATTATTTTAATTCAAAAATTCAGAAACTTCATATTTTGACTTTTTATAGTGTCTTAAGCTATAAAAGTGTTTTATTGTAATTTATAATGAATTTGGGGTATCGTTATGCACTAAGGAGTGTGCGAAGTTTTCAGTTAGGTTGGCCGTATGTGAGACCCGCTTTGAGTTGCGCGATTTCGGGGTTAGTAGTGAGCATCTTTTGGGTAGTTGATATTAGGTTTGTTATACAGTAGTATAGATTGTGTTCTAACAAATAATTTGCCCAATTTAGGTTAATTCAAGGAATGTTGATCGAGGTCGTCTAGCATCTCTTAGTTTAAATTGAGGTAAGAATTTTTTCTCCAAACTCTATTCATAATTCTGAATTCTTATGTTTTAAACTTAATTGTTTCAGGAATTTTGTTGAATTATGTTTTTATAAATTTTCATAAAAATATTTGGGTTTGCCCGTGAAACCCTAATTTGAACCTTAAGTCGATCATTTAGAATTCTTTGTTCATTCTCATTTGTTTTATTGATTCGATCATCGTAAAATATTTTGATTTGTGTTTATTTCTTCTAAATGTTGACATGAGTTAGTAAATCTAGGAAGTTATAAGGATGGTGTGTATTGTTAACGTTATAAAGATGATCTGTTAGTTTGGTTGACTAATTAGTGTACATATGCATATATAAAGTGTATCAAGCACTGTCGGGGTGGCTTTACTATATTTATGTACTGCTCATGTTCAATATTCTTTATTTTCGTTTTATTGTACTTGAAATACTTTGTAATGACTATTAATTGAGGGATTGAGTTGATACTTGTCCTATGTCTATATCAAAATGCTGTGATTTTATTGGAAAAAAAATTCTTCTAAAAGTTGTTATTTGACTTAAATGTAAAATTGTCCGAATCGTTTTGTTTTTAATCCTTGATCGACCTTACTGGGCTCTCAAAACTCACTCTCATTTGACTTCCTTTCCGTAAGCAATAACCAACATTAGGTTGCTTGAGTGTGGATTAGAGTCGAGTGAAGGAAATTTAAATTTAAGTTTTAGTATTGATCGTTAGAACCCCTGTGTGTGTAAACTTCTCAAGCTTGTTATTCAGTTCAGATTTAAATTCAGTTTACTAATTATGTATGTACACTGAGAGTGATACATTGATTGATAATTTAGTTGCTCTGACAGTTTGTGGTGTTATTTTGATGAGGTTGAGTGTTCTATTGTCTTAGTATAAATGATCGAGTGATGTCTAACATTCCGAATTTTCGGGATGTAGCAATAAGTGCTTATTTTCCAAACTTATGAACACACGTGTAATTTTACCAAAACCTTAGGGACGTGCGTGTAATTAACCTTTTAAACCCTTGTAGAAACAATGATTGTCAGTATAATGGTAAATTGGATTTAGAGGAGTGGTGGTGTTGTGGTGGTGACCGATGTTAGAGAGTTTGATGTTCAAAAGTATTGGTCAGTGGTGGTGGCGGTCAGTGACTATTAAGGGTTAGCATTTAAATTGTTGAAACCGATCTAACGTGAAAACCGAACTAACCAATCCCTCTATTTCCAAACCGATCTAAAAATCAATTGGTTTGGTTTTTTTTTTTTCAAACCGTACATTCGGTTCGGATTTTTTAAAAACCGCATAAACCGAACCAATCGTATATAATATAACATATCTATATTTTTATCTAATCCTAGTTATTTTTACTAACCCTAGTTATCTAACCACTCATATAAAATGGGTGTTCCCAGCATATTCTGGTCGCACCTAAGGGCCTACCAGGGGCCCCGTTTTGCACGACACGTCCCATATTCAACGGTCAATTTTTCAATGCTATCAACTGGTCAAAATGCATCTTTCATTGAACGTTCGCAGCAATTCGTGACTAACATATTTTTTGTCGCCAACGTAGCGACATCAGTGACACCAACTCTTAAGAAAAATATGCAAGTGAGCGCGACTCCCACCTCCCTTTAAAGGGGGGGGGGGGGGTCGGCCACTCCCTTTAAAGGGGGGTCGGCCACCTCCTTAAAGAAGGGGTCAGCCACCTCCTTAAAGGAGGAGGGTCGGCCACCCTCTTTAAGGAGGGGTCGCCCACCCTCTTTAAGGAGGGGTCGGCCACTCTTGTCTCGGGGGGCTGCTAACGTCTCCTCTTGCATCACATTCAAACACACTGTTTCTGCAATGCTCACCCATCATCCGTGGCCGAACGACGCTCGTTGTCGCCCGCGCACCGTCGCCGTGACAACTATCGCTTGCGGCTGCGTACTATTGTCCGGGCACCGTCTCCGCGACGACCATCGCCCGCGCGCTGTCTCTAACATTCTACCGCGCCCATGTGCCGCGTCGCTAATACAGCCATGCCCCATGGCTCCTTGTCACACTACAGTGCCCTCGGCACCATCGCCGCGCCTGCGCGCCACGTCCATGACATGTGCCTCCGGCACTAGGTATTATCTCGCGACGGTCGTCACCGCGCCCAGGCGCCACAATCATGTCTCGTGCTGTAGGCACCGCGCCCATGCGCCACAATCATGTTACATGCCTCCGAGCACCACACTCATTCACCGCACCATATGCCCACGCCATGGACGTGGAACATGCTTCGACCCACTCTCCGGAGTGTGCAGCATTCCGAGGGGCTCCGCTCGTAGTGCTCTGGCACGAGGACCCTTCGCATCGGGATAGGATCGTTACCACAAAGCTATCGCCGTCTTCATTCCGAGGGGCTCCGCTTGTAGTGCTCTGGCACGAGGACCCTTCGCAGCGGGATAGGCTTGTTACCACAAAGCTATCGCCGTCTGGGGTGACTTGCATGACACTAGGCACTGAGCTGCGACCATGTCCACTCACGTTACCGCTGATCATCGGCGCCCCCAGAACGATGATCCCCTGGTCACTCTGGGATGGGAGCATGTCTTTGGAGGGCAACGCGCCTAGTCCGCTTGGTAGTTGGCTACAGGGGCAACCCTCACCGCTGTCAGGTTCTTTACGCGTCTCTTGATGCACCTTATGGGATTCAGTAAGGGCCTGGACCAGTGGCTGGGGCAACGAGCTTACTCTGATCATGCTACCGCGATGTGGTCAGTCTTCTCAGACAGGTAGATAGATGCTGTGTGGGGCAAGGCAGTGCAAATTTGGGAACTGATAGTCCAACATAGAACCGGTATTTACGGACCCCATTGGTGATGTGTCACTCTCATGGGATGACACGTGTCAGCTGATGACACATGCATACTTTTGCCTATAAATAGTGGACTTTGGAGCTCATTTGGAGGATTCTCTCTCATTTGACATTTTCACTTTCTCTCTCTAAAAACCCATTCTTTCTAAAATTTTAGAGAGAGAAACACATTTGGGCTTCTAACATCGGACCCCTGACGCTGCACCCCTGACTTGGACGTTAGCTTAGATTGTCGACTGCCGGCCTTGTTCATCTCCGCCTTGTCTGCGCAGCACTACCAGCCCTCACGACCTGTCTGGGGAGCCTTGCTCTCTGCCCTTACTTCGCCCTCACTGTCTCTCACTTTGCATACTTGGAAGCTGACTCGGACTTTGTGGAACCTCCACCTAAGCACGAACCCATATTCCTTGGCATCATTTTGGCGACTCCGCTGGGGAGGTGAGCATCGTATTACAGTCTGCCTACCTTCCACACTTAGGCACCATGCCTATGCAAAAGAGAGTTATGAGGGCTACCAGCCAGGGCCTTATCCATGTCGTGCAAGAGGAGGACCACGTTGGTGAACAAGAGGGGACTAGTGCCATGCGTCTCCAAGACCAGCCACTAACTGCCGCACCTGACGTACAAGTTGCAGTCAATGCAGCCATCCAGCAGTTTACTCCCACTATAACCAACCTACAAGACTCACAGACCACTCTTATGACCGCCATCATGGAAATGCAAAAATCCATACAGGCGTTGGCCTCACAACAACCCAGTGCACCAGTCCAACCTTCAGGACCTGGGCTGGCTCCTGACACCGCTCAGGCCCCCCCAGTGTCGCGACCACCGCCGCCTCGATCATCCAGATCATGTGCGGTAGGACTCGCGACATCTTCACCACCTGTAGCCAATGCACCGCATCCCGTGATGCCATCACGCCTGTTACAACATGTCCTCCCTGTTGTTGCACCTCAGCATGTGCCAGCCAGAAGCTTTTCCGAAACTCATGATTCCATTGAGATGGAGCCTAACCCCTACCCAACGGAGCAACATCAAACAACCGGTCAAGTGGTGGATATGTCTCGCCCACCCACCCATGCCCTCATACACTTGCCCTTACCAGCACCTGTCATTTATCATCCCTCTGTTGCTCCTGCTCATCAAATTGCCCCGTCAGGGGGCTCGCGGCGTCCCAGCCAGCCACCATCCCTTGGTTGGCCATGAAGAACCATCCCCTCACTATGTCTCCAAGTCAGACTTTGACGCATTCCTCCACTGACTGTCACAGAATTCTGCACCCCGACTGACAGGCCATATGCCAACGTGATAGCCATCATACCATTCCCACTCAAATACAAGCAACCCATCTTTGTGCTCATTAACGGATGTGAGGCAACGCCCGTGAGCACTTAACAAGATTCGCCGGCTCATTAGAGCAATATGGCCCGGGCGATAGTTTGAAGTTGAGGGAGTTTCACAAGTCCCTCACAGGCTTGGCATACACTTGGTATCATCAGATCCCTGCGGGGACTGTCCATTCTTGAAGTGAAATGGTCCAACTATTCTTAAACAAATTCCATTACGAAGTTGAAAGAGTCACCATAATGGACATATGTGCACCGTTTTCACCTTAAATGCCTCGAGTGTACATATTTTAGTAAGGATGAGACATTGGTTCCCATATGCATAAAAAACATGAACGACATCTATCGGGTGCATATCGAGAACCTACAATTGAGGTCATGGGGACACCTCAAGGAAACAGCCCGCCGTACTTACGAGACGGTCGGCCCTGTCAAGCCGTGGAAGCCTCGCCTACAGAATGCACTGCTGGCCTCAGCAGATGCACCCAACACTTAGCATAACAACAACAACAACAGTTACAGTGGCTTTAAGAGTCAGTTCCAAGATGGGGACCGACGCTTTGACAAGCGCAGGCAACGAGAGCCCGCACCTGACTACCCATGTGATTTGAACACAGTGAAAGAACTTTTGGCAGAATGGGTGGCAAACGACAACCACTTCCAAATGCCACCCATGAGGGTCAACGTCACGGAGGCATCTCAAAGAATGCAATGGGCTGAAAGCTATCTTTGCAAGGAATGTCGCGGCAGGCAACCTAAAGTTACGGAAGAACAACAATGTGCTTGGGCATCCTTACCCACACCATGGCAACAACAACAGAGAGCATCAGGTGCTCATGGCCATCACTGACCATGTTGAGCCTGTCATCACCGAAACCTCAACGGAGGCCATTCTAACAGTTGTACTTGGCGCGCCTCCCGCCACCCAGCCAACGTCCTCCTTTGGGTAAATGTCAAAAATCAAAGGCTTTTTTTTGTTGTTGATGAAATGGGGTTTTCACTCGCGGCACAGACCTACCTCTCAAACTGTCTGATCGAGGTCACCACAGGCCTCTGTCCCGAATTTTTCACTGCACAAGCCGAACTCCGACATATCCCTTCTACCGCATTCATTTTCTCGGATGAGGACTCACCGCCGGTCGAACAATACAACCGACCGTTGTTCCTTGAATGCACCGTTAATGGTACGGGCTTCCGCCGCACCCTCGTAGACTGCGGTGCCTGAATCAACATCATACCTCTCATCACCTTATAACGGGCCGGCATTCCCCCAAGAAAAATCATTCGCGACCCTATCAAGATCACTAGCTTCGGGCAGGGTGCCCAGTCGACCTTCGGCCATATCACTGTCGACCTCATGGTCGGAACTGTCCGTCGTGACACTACTTTCCACGTGATAGACAGCGAGCCTGCCTTCCACCTCCTACTTGGCCGACCTTGGATCCATGTCAACAAGGCCGTTCCCTCAACGTACCACCAGTGTGTAAAACTGGTGGCCAGTCCTGCTGGACATGAGGTAGTGATGACAATACCAGCAACCAAGGCCTCCTTCGAATGTGCCAAATCTTACTTCGCTGAGGCCTCCTTCTTCACTGAGCTTGCCGAGGATGGTGAGAATGCTACTCACATCCATTCGACCAAACTGCCAAATTGGGACGAGCTGTGTGGAAACAAGCCTCCCAAGTCCAAGACCAAGAAAGGTAACAAGAACAAAGGGTCAACCTCAGTGCCGCCGCCCGCTGTCACAACCAACTCCCCGCCTTCATCCCCCAAGTCCAAGAAACAAAATCCTGAACCAACCTTCCAACGCATCGTCAAAGAAGAAAAAGTGATATACCAGCTATGACGGTGTGCGGGGGCTCCAGGTGGTCCGTCATCTGACCCCCTCGACCCTGACCCGCTCGTGGAGACTGCATGGTGCTGGGCGGCCGAGCATTACTCGCCAGACCCCGAACTTACCCTGGGTGCTGCCCCACCCTACTACGAAGATGGCCCTCGACCGCATGTCGAAGACCTTGAAGAAATCAACATGGCTGACCCGGGCGAGGAACCACGACTAACATACATTGGCACCAAACTCGCCCCGGGCCGAAGAGAGGAATTGGTTACCCTCATTCACGAGTATCGCGATGTGTTGGCATGGAGTTACAATGAGATGCCTGGACTAGACCCTGCCTTGGTGACACACCATCTTAACATTGCTGCCGGGTCCATCCCTGTCCGATAACACCCGCAGTCCTTCCACCCCGAACTTGAGTTGAAGATCAAGCAAGAGATAGAACGACTTCTGCAGGCTGGGTTCATTGAACCTATCACTCATCCTATATGGCTGGCTAATGTCGTCCCTGTACAAAAGAAGAACGGCCAAGTCCGTGTTTGTATTGACTTTCGGGACTTGAACAAAGCATGCCCCAAAGATGAGTTTCCACTACCCAACATTGACATGCTTACGGAGGCTGCCGCCGGACACGAAACCTTGTCTTTCATGGATGGCTTCGTCGGTTACAACCAAATTCGGATGAAGCCCGACGACTGTGCCAAGACAGCCTTCCGAACTCCCATGGGTAACTTTTGTTGGAAAGTCATGCCCTTCGGTCTCAAGAATGCGGGTGCTACCTATCAACGGGCAATGACAGCCATCTTCCATGACATGATACACCGTACAGTGGAAGACTACGTCGATGATCTCATCATCAAGTCTAAGAAGGAAAGTGATCACCTCACTGACCTCCGAGCAGTTTTTGATCGTTGTCGCCAGTATAATATGCGGATGAACCCGCTGAAATGTGCCTTTGGAGTCTCATTCGACAAATTTCTCTACTTCTTGGTCAGTAGACATGGCATCGATGTTGACCCTTCTAAAGCCGCTTATCCAAGAGATGCCCCCGCCCAAAAACACCAAACAGTTGAAGAGCTTCCTCGGCAAGGTTTCTTACCTTCGACGATTCATCCCTGCCTTGGCCGAACTTATCACACCCTTCCAGCACTTGATGTGCAAGAGCGCACCGTGGAGTTGGGGTGCTCCCCAACATCAAGCATTTGAACAGATCAAGGCGGTCCTTATGTCGCCGCAAACCATGATAGTGCCACAGCGAGGTATCCCCCTCTTGCTTTACTTGACCTCCACGCCTAGGTCCATAGGGGCATTGCTCGCCCAAGAGGTAGATGGGGTGGAGTGTCCAGTCTATTATCTCAGTCGGTCAATCAGGGGACCCGAAGCCAATTACTCCGAGCTCGAGAAGCACTGCTTAGCCTTGGTGTACGCCTCACAAAAATTCCGACATTACTTTTTGGCGCACCAGATCACACTTGTCACCAAGGCTGACCCACTCCGGTACATGCTCACACGCCATGCCTTGTCAGGCCAACTTACCCGTTGGTTGTTGCTATTGGCCGAGTTTGGCTTATCCATCAAGAATCCTACAGCTCTATAGAGCCAAGCACTTGTAGACCTCTTGGCTTTCTTCCGATGACAACAATTTGAACCGACCTCAGACCAATTGCCTGGGGAGGATACGACCCTGATAACCGATGTAGTTGACTTGTGGACGCTCAAATTTGATGGTTCAGCCACTAACAAAGGTCCCAATGGAGCACCCCTCCGGTATCTAATAACGAAGCGGAGTATGAGGCATTTGTCATCGGCCTAATGCTGGCTACCAGTATGGGGCTAAAGCATTATGCGTCAAATGAGACTCAAATTTGATCATGAAACATGCTGACGGAGAATTCGCAGTCAAAGAGCCAGCCTTTGCACCTTATCGTGCCTTGGTGCAACACTTGGAAGGAAGACTTGGCCATGTCCAATATGAACATCACAACAGGTGCCACAACAGACATGCGTACAGCTTGGCCACGATCGCGTCAAAGATAGAAGTTGACGGTGAACAACGCATGCTAACCATCATCAGGAGGACAGAACCATGCACAACATTGAACTTAGTCCCGAAGGACACTACCACAGACGATTGGAGGCAATCGATCGTCGACCAACTTAAGGCACCATCTTTTGCTTTTGCCTTTACCCTCATAGACTTTTTGATGTTGGGAGATGTCTTATACCGACGATGTCCCGAAGGCACTCTAGCCAGGTGTTTAGCACCGTAAGAAGCAAATCACATACTACAGCTTGGCCATCAGAAGTGTTGTGGCCTCGACGGTCCCCCTCTATACCGTCGCCTCCAGCGCATGGGCCTATTTTGGCCATCCATGGCCAAAATAGGCTTTAGATGTACAACGGGACTGTCCCGAATGCCTATATGCGCCGGATAGTGCAGAAGCTCTTGTAATCAACGTCGAGGGTGACTGGCGTCAGCCTTTCATCCAATATCTATCTCATGGGATTCTACCAGCTGACCGTAGCTCGACACGATCTATCAAACGAAAATTGGTCAGATATTTTGTAACAGAAGGCGAGTTATTTCGCAAAGGGTTTTCAGGACGCACCCTGCGATACTTGCAAGGTGCCCAAGCCGTGGAAGTGATTAATGAAGTGTGCAATGGTGCTTGTGGGGAGCATCAAGGATCTCAAAAGCTGTACGCAGAATTGCTAAGGTTGGGGTACTATTGGCCGACTATGGAATCTGACTCCATCTCTTATGTCCGACATGCCAACCCTGCCAGAGACACGCCGACACGATGCACACACCGGCGTCCGACCTTCGCATGATAGCGGCCCCTTGGCCATTTCACTTTTGGGCTCTCGACCGCATCGGCCCCATACACCCGCTGTCAAATGGTCACATATGGATCATGGTCGCAACGAAGCGTTTCACAAAATAGGTTGAAGCAATACTTCTACGAAGAGCCACGAGGGGTGTCATTGCCAACTTCTTGCGTGATCACATCATCTGTCGCTTCGGCATCCCCCGGTGCATCATATCTGACAACGGCACACCATTTATCAACATGGATGTTTGAACTCTCATGGAAGCGGATGACATCAACCATGCCACATCAACACCCTACTATCCACAAGGCAATGATCAAGCTGAAGCCTCCAACAAGACTCTATTACGTGTATTGTCACGAATGGTTCATGACGCGAGTGGGTCCTGGTCTGAGAAGCTAAGTCTGGCACTTTGGGCTTACAGAACTTCCAGGCACACAACAACAAAGGCCACACCATTTTCCCTTATCTACGGGGACGAGTGTGTAGTACCAGCCGAGATTGCAGTCGCCTCGGCTCGACTCTCCCTAAGCAGTGGTCTCGGGGATGAGGAAACCAGAATGGTGGCCCTTGAGGGCCTTAATGAAAGGAGAGCCAACGCCATGCGCCGAATGAAGAAATATCATGAACAACTTGTGAAAGCCTACGGGAAAACAGTCAAGCCTCGATCATTTGTAGAAGGTGACCTTGTCCTCCAAGCCGCCAAGCATGTACGTGCCAACCTGTCAGCCCCCAAGTTCACACCAAACTGGGAAGGACCATTTGAAGTGCATATAGCCAGAGACAAGTGCTCCTACCTCCTGCTCAATCCGGATGATGGACAGATCACAGCCCCTGTCAACGGCCGCTACTTGAAGATGTATTATGCATAACCAACTGCAGATTGTTCCCCCCAGCCCTACCCGCCCATATTTTTCGCACACTTAACACAACATTTTTTTGTATATGCACATGTGTTTATGACTTGTAACTTTTGCTGATAATTACAAGTCTTTACTTTACTCATGTAATGGCATTTTGGCCCAAGTACTATCAATACAAAATCATTCTGTTGCCTCAACTTTTGTTTATTACACTTATTTTAACCTATGATCCCTATGTCATTTACTATGCGCGAGGGAGGGGGGAACCTTCGCAGGTAGCCAACAAACGCAAGACATTCTACCACGGCTAAAGAAACAAGCACAACATACAACAGCAAGGACCAATACATGACACCATAACGATCATACTCATAACACAAAATATACATGTACATCCAAAGTTTACAGGACACTATCGGGCCCTGCCACTACATCAAACTATCATACACCCTAAGGGAGACTAGACAACAATGCTGCAACCGGATGTGAGCTAAAAGCCTATAATGTTTGACGCTGAGCTTGCAGCTTAGACCATCCAACCTCAAACTCTGCTTGCCGCCTCAGTCGCTCGGCCTCTCGAACCTCTACATCAGCACGTCGCCTCTGTAAGTCGCCCAGCTGTCTCTATAAGTCGGTCAACTGTCTCTATATGTCCACTACCTGCCTGTCAATCCCAGCCAGCTCCCCAGTAATCTCTGATCGCTCCGTCTCCAACCCAGTTTGTCGCCTCTCCAGTAACGTCTCCTCCATGCACACAAGGGCCATCATCTCCCCCATGGACCCCCTCACTCCTCGACCTAAAGAAGTCCGCCAGCCAATCCAACTGTAGGCCCAGTGATGTAAATGGCGCAAACTCTGATAATGATCGACCAATGAACTTTGCAGTTCAGTCTGTCGGTGGCACACTAGCAAACGGCATCAACCACTCTACAAACCCCGCATACACCCACCTCTGCAGTACCGGGTTCCCCACAGTAACCCCCTCAAAAGTCTGTGGGAACACTGCCTTCACCAGCTTCAATCGGCGCACCGTCTCGACAGGCAGCTAGAGACCCTCCCATGTCACCACATCCAACTGCCCACTCGAGGACCCTCTACTAGCCTCTCCAGCTGCTGCCCCACTCCCACCCGCTACAGGCGCCTCTAACACTCCTCATATCGTCTGCGCACTAACAATAGCTGAATGCATCGCCAACAGCGTAGCACCCGCCTCGATCGCCGACCCCGATGATGTGTCTTACTGTCGCTCCGCCACAGACTGAATCGGTATCTCTAGCTCCCGAACCGAGATTCCAACAACAGGCTCGAGCTCCGTCGGGTCCCCACGATCACCTATCGCGGCCTTTGTCACCGTGCCCGTCCACTAGTAGCCACTGGCATCAAACATCAATGAATCGTCCACCGGTCCGCTGTATAGGGCCTCCACTGTCTCCTCAGCTCCAGGCAATGGACTCAACCTCCCAGTTGCCCCAGGCCCCATCGTCTCGACCACCTCAGTCTCATCACCATCAACTGGCCCACTGAGCTCGATTGGCATTGCCTCCTCCACCTCGGCATCGGCATCCGCCTCGCTGACGTGCTTGATAACATCCTCCTCATGCTCCTATAAAAACAGCCGTCAGTCCATATACCTCTGTAATCATATGCAACCAATAATGAAAGCACAAAGGAAACAACAAGCACAAACCTCGGTCTCTAGCTCATCTGATGCATCACGCAACCTCTTCGACCCTGATATGCATGCGACTGATGTACCTGTACTAGCCTGGTGAGCTGTCTCCATCATCCCCACTCGCAGTGCTGACAGGGGACCCTTGCCGGCCCCCGGCACCCTCGACACCTCCACTACCGGCTCTTCTCCACGGTCCTCTCCCGGGGCATCGTCATCAGACCCCTCGGCACCCTCATCTGCATCCCTCTCTGAGCTCCCACCAGTACTCCCGGTCACTAGCGCCGACATACCTGACTGTCTCGCAACTGTGGCCGATATCAAGCTCAATGCCCGGTCACATGAAAATACATCAACACACCGACGTGTAGCCGATGGCTGTGCCAACCACTCCGCCCAGCTACCTCGCAGCCACTCCCACCACTGTGCATACTCTACTGTCACTGCCCCCGCTACCTCTATCCCCAACCGCCTCCACTCTGTCGTCGGTGCCGGCCACTCACGGACTCTGTCATATTGAGTATACCCGAAAGTGGTCGTCACACTCCATGGGCTACGATACCCACACGGCGGCTTTAAGTCATAACCGAATGCCAGCGACAGACGATCCGGACTATACCTCGCCACATAGTAGTGGCACTCGGCAGGTTTCCCGCCATTATCTGTCATAACCGGGAGCCAGCCCGGAAAATAGGCCATCAGTAGGACAAGCTGTCCCGGCCCCAGGTCTCCTTTCCTGGTCAAGTCTGTCATCATCTCTTGTACATGCCACCAGGGTGGCACTCCGTATGATGCATGCATGCCCATATATGGCCGCGCCAAGCATGCATCCCACCTATTTAAGATCTGTGCCAACGGGCACTCCGGCCTCCTGATGCCCGCCCATGCAAAATCCCGTGACCCACTGCACCACCGAGAAACCTGTCGAGACCTGTCTCCCCGCGTCACCGTACCCATCATCGGTGATGGATGCTCGAGCGGGTATCCTACCGGCCGATAATCTGAAAAGCACTCATATAGATACCTCTACAGGAACATCCAGTCCACATACGTCGCCACCTGATACTGCCCATGCAACCGTTTCATGTCATTCATGAACTGATCTAGCTGTGAATACAGCGTGCCCAGATATACGGGAGCCAGTCCGACACGCCTGCCCTGCGCCATCCGAATAGCCAAGGGAAACACCCTCGGGGAAATACCGTCCTCTAGTGTCCCTTTAAACACATACATGCAAATCCAGATCGACTGATTATACATTGCACTAGTAACCTACCGCATATACAAGAATATAATAAATTGACAGTACAACGCGTATCTCGACGAGAACATAGCCAAGAACGCTACCATCTCGTACCGCTCATTGCCGTAATACGGCCCCATCACGAAAATGGGCGGCATTGCCCAGCTTCTGTCCTATCTTCGCCTGCGCCGTACCATAGAACTGTCAGAGCCACCCACCGTACGTCCCTTTATGATGCTTCCTCATCTCCGACAAGATATCTAGTAGCTGTGTCTACAACAGTCGCTCCTCTCCACTCAGTCGGGTCACCCGCGCATCCAACTCCCTATGCATCGGTAGCCCTATTAGCATCAACACATCAAGTAGCATCGACCCGATCTCTCCAAACTCGGTCACAAAGGTATGAGACTGCGTGCTCCACCTCGACAGTAATAGGGTCATCCCTGGCGTATCCCTATACAACTCCAGTCCCCTCGCGGTAATATATATCGCCAGTAGTAACCCTAATGACTCCAATAGCCCCGCCCGTTTCAGGGTCTCCACCATGCGCTCGTACCATAAATCCCACCCTATCGGCATCGCACCATGGCCCTTGAACACCATAGGCGACCAGGGTATATCCTCATTCTCGACCAACAACGCCAGTATGTATCTCAGCGACATCACATGCGCCTCCTCCCAGCTCGGAGCACGCACATATGGCGATGGCACCTGTGGCTCCTCTCCCATCGACGGACCACTCCACGGTGTTGTGAAATCTCCATCAGCCACCCGGATGGCCAACTCCCTCCACAGTTCCCGGTCGGGTATACAAGGTACCACCCCTTCACCCCCAATAGTGTGTTCGTCATGTCCGGCTCCGGATCATACGTCCTCACCGAACCATCGTCAAAAGTCAATGGCACTCTTGTCCCTCCGCTAGGCACTGCTGCGGCATCATCTATCGGTGGTGCCGGGACGGGCGTGGTCGTCATGCCCTGCGGTGGTCGCGATGTGCTAACCGCCACACCTCACGGCTTCGCCCACATCTTCTGCCTCACTGTCTTCAGCACCGGCGCCGGCTCGATAGGCGTGGCCCTACCCCGCAACTCTGTCGCTGATCCAGCCAGCCCACCACCCCCTGACCCGATCGACCCCTCTACCCTGGCCGACCCTCCAGCGTGGGCTGACCCCCATCCTCTCATTTCCCCTCCTCCTTCTCTTCCCCTTCCCCCGCTGATCCCCCATGGCTGGCCGCCCCTCCAATTTTCTTCTACTTCTCCCTCCCCCCTTTCCCCTTCTCTCCTCTTCCCCTTTCCCCCGCCACCCCCGATGGTCCCCGACCCCCCTAAACCGGCCGAGGCCCCCGCGCGGGCCGACCCCCTTCCCTCTTCCCATCTTCCCCCTTACTCCACTTCATCCCCCGCCGACGCCGATTAGGGCCGACCCACTGCCCCTCGCCGACCCACCATGCCCACCGACCTCCCAGCCCCGTCACCCCTACCTTCTCGCCGACCATCGGCCGCCCCTCTTCTGTCTTCCTTTTCCTTTGTCATTTTCTCTCTTTTCCTCTTTGTCTCTCTCTCTCTCTCTCTCTCTTCTTTTTTGAATCTTGAAAGAATGAAGAGTCTTGTGAAAGACTCTCCCTACCCTCCTTTATATACGGGCCCCTCATTTCAAATGCAAACCACAAAGCCCACCCCCCCTCCAACCAATCCAACAACTTTATTTTCAAACGGATGATTTTAGCACTAACTTCATTTTTTGCGCGCTACTTTTGATCGAAGGGGCACACACTTTTTCCATATTATTATGATAATCTGCTTGAAATGAGATTTGATAAATGATGATTTTGCTTGAAACGTACGATCAACTCACTACAAAATGTAAATAGACTTCACCAGGACGCAACCTTATACGTGCGGCGCCTGCTCGGGTCTCCCCTCCGGGCACATCACATGCAGGGGGCTTATGTTCCCAACCTATCCTGGTCGCACCCAAGGGCCTACCAGGGGCCCGTTTTGCGCGACACGTCCCATATTCAACGGTCAATTTTTCAATGCTATCAACTGGTCAAAATGCATCTTTCATTGAACGTAGAAAAATGTGCAAGTGAGCGCGACTCCCACCTCCCTTTAAAGGGGGATCGACCACTCCCTTTAAAGAAGGGTCGGCCACCTCCTTAAATAGGGGGTTGGCCACTCTTGTCTCGGGGAGTTGCTAACGTATCCTCTTGCATCTCATTCAAACGCACTGTCTCTGTACTGCTCACCCACCACCCGTGGCCGCACGACGCTCGTTGTTGCCCGCGCACCGTCGCCGTGACGATCGTCACTCGCGGCCGCGCACCGTCTCCGTGACAACCATCGCCCGCGTGCTGTCTCTAACATTTCACCGCACCCATGCACCGCGCCGCTAATACGGCCATGCCCCCTGGCTCCCTGTCACACTACAGTGCCCTCGTCACCATCGTCGCGCCCTTGCGCCACTTCCATGACATGTGCCTCCGGCACCAGGTATTGTCTAATGACAATCGTCGCTGCGCCCATGCGCCACAATCATGTCTCGTGCTGTAGGCACTGCGCCCATGCGCCACAATCATGTTACATGCCTCCGGGCACCACACTCATTCACCGCACCATGTGCCCACGCCATGGACGTGGAACATGCTTCGACCCACTCTCCAGAGTGTGCAGCATTCCGAGGGGCTCCGCTCGTAGTGCTCCGGCACGAGGACCCTTCGTAGAGAGATTGGCTCGTTACCACAAAGCTATTGCCGTCTCCATTCTGGGGGGGCTCCGCTCGTAGTGCTCCGGCACGAGGACCCTTCACAGCGGGATTGGCTCGCTACCACAAAGCTATCGCCGTCTTCATTCCGGGGGGCTCCGCTCGTAGTGCTCCGGCACGAGGACCCTTCGCAGCGGGATAGGCTCGTTACCACAAAGCTATCGCCGTCTGGGGTGACTTGCATGACACTAGGCACTGAGCTGCGACCATGTCCACTCACGTTACCGGTGATCATCGGCGCCCCCAGGACGATGACCCCCGGGTCACTCCGGGACGGGAGCAGGTCTTTGGAGGGCATCGCGCCTAGTCCGTCTGGCAGTTGGCTACAGGGGCAACCCTTACCGCTGTCATGTTCTCTACGCGTCTCTTGACGCACCTTGTGGGATTTAGTAAGGGCTTGGACTGGTGGCTGGGGCATCGGGTTTACTCTGATCATGCTACCGCGGTGTGGTCAGTCTTCTCAGACAGGTAGCGAGATGTTGTGTGGCGCAAGGCAGTGTAAATTTAGGAACCGACAGTCCAACAGAGAACCGGTATTTGCTGACCCCCTGGTGATGTGTCACTCCTAAGGGATGACACGTGTCAGCTGATGACACATGCATACTTTTGCCTATAAATAGTGGACTTTGGAGCTCATTTGGGGGATTCTCTCTCATTTGACATTTTCACTTTCTCTCTCTAAAACCCCATTCTCTCTGAAATTCTAGAGAGAGAAACACATTTGGACTTCTGACATCGGACCACTGACGCTGCACCCCTGACTTGGACCCTAGCTTGGATTATCGACTGCCGGCCCTGTTCATCTCCGCCTTATTTGCGCAGCACTGCCAGCCCTCACGGCCTGTCTGGGGAGCCTTGCTTTCTACCTTTACTTTGCCCTCACTGTCTCTCACTGTGCTTACTTGGAAGCTAACTCAGACGGCACCCTTTGTGGCACCTCCACGTAAGCACGAACCCATATTCCTTGGCATCAATGAGATAAATCCTAAATCTCTTGACGTAACACACAATTTTCACTCACTGCCTACATCTCACTAAGTGTTATTAATTATGATAGAAAACTCAGTTTTTTGGAACTTATTGACATGTATAAGTTATTAATTTTTGGGCCAAAACTTGCCCAAAATTGAGTTGGCCCAAAGCGATTAAACCGTCCAAATCGAACCGTTCAACTATAGTTTGTTTTTTTCCTTCCAAATTGAGATGGTCGGTTCAGTTTGGTATTCAGCCTGCAAACCGAACCATGCTCACCCCTAGTAGCTGTGGTGGTTGGCTGTGTTTGTGGTGTTGGTCACTGGTGGTGGCGACGACGGTCAGTGGCTATGGTGGTTGGCGGCGTTGTCAAGTCTGGTGTTCAGGTGTGTTGATCAGTGGTGGTGGTCGACAGTGTTTGTAGTTTAGTATTCGAGGATGTTGGTCATTGGTGGTGGAGACGGTAGCGGTAAATGGCTATGACAGTTAATAATGTTGGTGGTTTGGTATTCTTGGGTGATAGGTGTTGGTGATGAAAATTGAAGGCAAGAAATGCTTCCAACAAAAGTTGAAAGGTGGATCAAAAAAAAAAATAAAATTGAAAACTCCAAAATGGAGTTTTTAAAAACAGTCTCATTTTTAAAACTGATTTATAGAATTGAAGAAAAAAAATTAAAACTATATATTAAACGGCAATATTTTTTTCAGTTTTCAAAACCGAAGAAAAAACTTAAAAAAAAAACCGTTTCAAACGCAAAAGTTTCATACTCCTCTCTCTTTATTTTTAGAGTTAATTACGCGGTTGACCATCGAACTATTAGGCAAATTTCACTTTGACCACTGTACTTCGATTTGTGTCAAAGTGACCACTGAATTCTTCAATTGAGTCTAATCGGATCATTCTGTTAATTTTAGACATCCACAGGCCCGTTAATTTCATTAAGTCTGGGGTAAATCTGTCACTTTCAAAATATTTTAGGTTTTTTTTATTTAACTTCGTTCTTTTTTCTTATATTTTCTTCTTCTCTTCCTCCCTCCACCACCGACCACGCCCACTAGCAGCCGACCACCATACCCAGGACACTCTATCCAAACCTCGTTTCACACCTCAACACCTCTCGACACCCCATCCAAGCCTCGATCTGGTGTGTGACACCGCTTTCTCGTGCTCCTCTGTCCACGGCCACCTCGAGGAACCTCATACGATCCCTAACCTAATCCTCAAACAGTAATTCAAGAGCTACGGGGATTAATTCGAGCGCGTTTGACTCATTGTTAATCATGATCGTAAAGTCGACAGTATATTGAATCAGCAGGTTATGGCAGGGGTGTTTGATTTTTTGCTTATGTGTATGAGATTGAGTTTGTGTGTCGACGTGTGTTATGTGTGTGTGGTGTGGGGTGAATTGGATCATACGAGAGTCTCTGTATGTGTGGTGTGTCGGGTGGGGGTGGGGTGAATTGGATCAATGAGAATGCCTGTAGTTGTGTGGTGAACTGGATCAGTGAGTATGACGGCGAGAAGTAGGGTGTTGCCGTAGTGTGTTTGGTGTGGTCTAGACGTGGCTGTGCTGGGTGGATTGTGGTGGCGTTAGGCTGGTGGTGTGGTTGTGCTCCGTAGTTTGTGGTGGCGTCGTATGGTGATGCCGTCATATGGTGCTTCGTCGCTGTGCTAGGTGGATTGTCGTGGTGTTAGGCTGGCGGTGGTGTGGTTGTGCTCCGTGGATCAATGAGTGTGACGACGAGGGGAAGGGTGTTGCCGTAGTGTGTTTGGTGTGGTCTAGGCGTAGCTGTGCTGGGTGGATTGTGGTGGTGTTAGGCTGGTGGTGTAGTTGTGCTCCGTGGTTGGTGGCGGCGTCGTATGGTGATGCTGGGCTTGAAGAGAAACATGAGCTAGAGCTTGAAGAGAAACCAAGAGATAGAGCTTGAAGAGAAACCAAGAGATAAGTAAAGAAGAAGAAATTGAAATGACTTATTTACCCCTGAATAAAGTCACTTAACGGACTTAGGGCTAACGGAGCCTAACAGATTGACTTGATTGGACAAATTAACAAATTCAGTGGTCACTTTGACACAAATCGAAGTACAGCGGTCATAGTGAATTTTGCCTAATAGCTCGATAATCAACCGCGTAATTAACTTTTTTTTCTATCCTTCAAAACACGTAAACAAGGTTTCAGGGTTTATCAAAAAAGTTTATAAAATTCGAAAGCGATTCAAAGAGAGAGCGGAGACGGTTGAATCTTTATTGCTACTACGCACCTCGCTTTAAATTAGGGTGACTTTGCATCTCCTTTGCCTGCGATTTAACCCTTAGATCTGTGCCGTTTACATACTATTATCAATCATTTGGGTGCTGTAATTATGCTTGCTTTGATCTGTAAACGATGTCTACTTCAAAATGGGTCTCTTGTAATTCCAAGAATTTCTGTTATGACCCAACTGGGTTTCCTTCAAAAATCATCCATCACATCTTTCACATCTGAAACCACTTCATTCTTACCCAATGAAGCAAAACGAGCGTCATTCGCGGTATCATACTTGGTGAACAATTGCGGGTTGTCTCCAGAAGTTGCATCATTTGCGGTATCCAAGTCTAAAAGACTGCGTTTTGTGTCTTCTAAGAGACCAGACTCTGTTCTAGCCCTGCTCCGAGTCCATGGTTTTACCAATACCCAAATTTCCAAACTCATCATCACATACCCACTCTTGCTTTTAGCCAACCCGGAAACAACCCTTCTGCCCAAACTCGAATTTTTCCATTCTATCGGGGCATCGAGCGATGACATTGCTTCGAATCCACAAATGCTTAAAAATGGCTTGCGTAATCGTATCATCCCCTTGTGTAATTTCCTCAAGAGTATGCATCTGTCCAACCGAGAGGTTGTTAGTGTTATGAAGCTCCTTAGATGGAACCTGCATGATGTGCATACCACCTTTGCACCAAATGTCGAACTCCTGAAACAAGTTGGAGTGCCGCAACCTCTTATCTCAGCAGTTCTAAGCGGAAATCCTTGTCTCCTGTTGCAAGAAACCAGTAAGTTTGATCAACGTGTGATTGAGGTACTTAAATTGGGATTTGACCCTTCTAAATGGGCTTTTGTCAGAGCGCTTGTTGCGATACTTGGGATGAGTGAGTCGACCTGGGAACATAAAAAAGAAGTTTATAAGAGGTGGGGTTGGTCTGACCGTGAGATATCAATGGCATTCAAAAGGTATCCCTCATGTATGGCTTTATCTGAGAACAAAATTATGAGTGTGATGGGCTTTCTTGTGAATGAGATGGGCTTCCAGTCTACTGCTATCTCTAGGATTGCGGGTGTTCTTTTTTATAGTTTGGAGAAGAGAATCATTCCGAGGTGTTCTGTTCTGAGGGTTCTGCAACTAAATGGCTTGTTAAAGAAAGTTCCAAGTGTATTTGTTACTCTGCAAATGGCTGAGGAATGCTTCTTGGACAAATTTGTGATCAAATATCAGACAGAAGTTCCTCAGCTTTTGAGTTTCTACCAAAGGAAATGTCCATCAGTGTAGGAGATATATGGAATAAAGACATCATTATCAGTTCAATTAGGTAGCGGCTTCGTTTCCATTTTTACAGCACATAACTAGCTTCTTTTAATGATGTTTTCACTGGTAGTAAGGCGATTACTTTAATTTGCTATGTGCCAAGAAAACAACTGCTCTTACGCTAGTTTTGATGTTACACCCTTCTGATATACCTCTTATGAACACTAAGTTATGCTTCAATCTCGAATTGGGTTAAGCTGATTGCACTAGGCCCCTAAAAGAACGATCTCCTTTTTCTTCATGTGAACTGTTCAGAAGTTGCTTTCCGGATCTCTAAAACAGTACAATTTGAAACTTCATACAGCGTAGACTCAGTTCTAGCCCAGCTCAGGCACCATGGTTTCAACGTTACTCACATTTCTGAACTTGTTAGGATATGCCTGCCCTCACTTGTAGCTGACTCTGATGAAACTTTCTCACAAACTCAAGTTTTCCTCTCAATAGGGGAATCCGTTGATGGCATTGCTTCATGTTTAACTCTGTTCAATTATAACTTCGACAACTGTATGATCCCCTTCTGTGATTCCCTCAAGTGTAAACTTCTTTCAGACTAAAAGGTTGTTACTGTGTGATAGACCTTTCATGGTACCTGTATGATGTGCACAGAACCTTTGGTCCCAATGTTGTACTCCTGAATCAAATCGGAGTGCCTGAACACTATATCATATCAGTTGTACACGGATATCCTCTTGCCCTGAATCAAGACATCCTTAAGTTTGATGAAGATGTGGAGGCGATCTTAAATGGGATTTCACCCTTCTAAGTTAGCTTTTTCGCTAGCAATTTTTATGGTATGTGGGTGAGCAAATCGACCTGTGAAGATGAAAATGAAAGTCATTGGAGGTTGGGTGGGTCTGAACAGGGCAATGGAATTGCTTGGGAATGAGGTGGGTCTCCTGTCTACTGCTATTGCTAGAACTCCGGATATTCTTTTTTACAGTTTGAGGAAGAGAAATTACAAGGTGTTCTGTTGCAAGATTTCTGCAGTTGACAGAAGATGTCTTCGAGAGAGATTTAAAGTGTGGCTTCTATTCGAGCAAGGCTTCTTGGACGTCTGTGATTAAGTATCAGAAACAAGTTCCTTGAATTGGGTAATGTGTCTTAGACTGGGTTATGGAGCCAAGAATGCAAGTTGCTACCTTCTCTAGAATAGTTGCATGTTTTCCTGCATGTACTTTAGTTTCCTTGATTCTAATAAAAACTCATGTTCCCCAAATATCACTACTTAGTGCTTAATGTTCATTTAATGTGCAATATGTAGTACAAGAATTCGCAAGATGTCTATATAATCAATTCTATGATGCAATCAATACAAGATGGTATATTTGTGTTAATTAATTAATGCACCTTGTTATTTTTGATACTTACAAATTCTATGTTATTTTATCTATACATTTTGGAGCCTCTAACTAGCTCAAGTTGTGTATTGGCTGTGACCGCTACAAGTATCCTGGCTGCGGATGCGACTTTTAACTATGTCTAATGGTAGGAGTGGATGCACTTTACTTGGTTTTTATAGACGGTAAATTTGTCAAGCTAGTACACCTACTATACTTCTGAAAGTACCAACTCGGCAGCAATATCCTGGACGTGACCGCGACTTTGAGCTACGTTGATGGTAAGTGTGGATGCACTTTAGTTGGTATAGACTGTATTTTTGTCAAGCTGGTACACCTACTATGGTCGTGAAAGTATGCACGAAGTTATATTTTGGCTATGTTGTTTGCCCCAAAATTCGTGTCATCTCCTTTTCCTTCATGAGAACTCTTACATATTGGGTACCAGTTGAGCAGGCTGATTGAGAGTACATCAAAGTGAATGACAACTTTTGGGAATACGAATAAATTTTATCTTTGGATAACCCAAGTCTGAATGACTATAGTACATAATATTGCAATTTGAGTGCCAACAGGATCACTGCATGATCTCTAAACTGAGTTTATATCTTGTGGATAAATTGATGATTTAGTTTTGGGGGCAGGGAACAGAGGGAGGAACAGTGCAATTTGTTTAGATAAAGCACAGAGAAGTAGTGTAACAGTTTCCATTAACAATGTCTCGCTAAGGTTTGCAATTTCATTTGAATTCTTCTTGTATCCACATTGATTGAGTTGTGTTTGTCAACTGCCTTTGTTAGATCACGCGTCTCTTTGTGTCAATTCTTCCATTTAGGACCTGCTTAGCTTCTCTTGGCTATTGTAAATTTGACAACTTGTTATGGGTTATTTTTGTCCTTAGCTAACCTTCTGTGTGCTCAATCTTACGCTTACATTACGTATTTGGCCTTTGATCGTGGTTTAAAACAATTTCCCCTTTAGAAGGGAGTTGATCATCTGAGAACTAACAATTAAGAGGCTAGCATTTATTGAGATGCTGCAAGGCTATTTCGAAGCACCAAGAGTCCACCTTCCTATATTTGTCAACAGCAAGGAATTTATTATGTTTGGGCTCCAGTTGGACTTAGTTATCTTCTGTTGGTGAACATAGTTCCTGTTAGCATGTATACGTGAAAGCAACACTTGAGATTTTCGCTGATTCTCTTCTGTTATATATGTATACTTTGGGGATTATGCTTGCAATGATCTAATTCGTTATGCTTTTGGTAATTTTTGGTGCATGAACCAATGCGACATACAGCTACATATGTCCATGTTGACTTATAAATAGACCCTAACATCTTGTTTAATTTTAATACTAGTATGAGCAAGCAAGGGTTTTTTAAGGTTATCATCTTTGAGGGCTCCTCTATACTATGACTGGTGACCTTTTTCACGATATCATTGGGCATTAAAAGTTGGAATCTAGCTTCATCCTGCATGGTTATTGAAGTGAGTCATGTACTGTGGTTTGACCAAAATTTTCTGCATCCCTATTGCTGTTCTTATTGTCATTAATATTCTGTCATTTGTTAGTTTTTCGTATTTTCTGACTCTCTATGTCATTGAGTGAACCATGTTGGCACCTCAGTAGGAAGTTGATCCTGGATATGGTCAAAGAAAAATGTCACAAAATCTTTACTGCCTATGATGCAAAAATCTTTCATAAGCTAATTATGCAGTCTCAAGAACAATCTTAACAGCAGGGAATCGATTTTGAATGTTGATGCATCAGGCTCATGTCCTCTCCAAGAAGGCTTATTTCTGTAAGTTTATGTTACTTTCCAATTATGATTTATATTATCTGCTCATGCTTAATTGGAATGTGAAATTATGTGCGACACTACGAGTTGGAGGTACGCCAAGCGTTGGGTATATCTTTGTAAACTTTTTTCTTATATACTGTGGCAAGGCTTAGTAACATGAGTAGTGTTATATATGTCCTTGGTATTGGCAAGAACTCAGATATAGTAAAGAAAAGAGGGAGGGGTTGGGGGGGAATTTTTCCTACTTTTGGAAGAGCTTGCTTGTTATGTCATCTTTCATGTAAAAGCTGGAGCCTCTGGTTTTGGCCAATACGAATATACTTGCTTTCAACTTAAATACCATATTTGGTTCAACACCGCACCTTTTTTTCGTAATTTCAGGGTTTATTTTTCATGCCTTGTGGGATGGATCTAAATGGCCCTTTCGAATTGAGCTGTTTTGGACTTGAAAGTATGTTGTGCTGATGTGTTAGATCACTTGCTTCTTTGCTTGCTTTCCCATACTTCAGCAGTTTGTGACAGTATGGTCTTAAATTGGTTTGTAATGTACCTCTTCCAAATCCTTTGCGCTTTGGGTCGTATATAATGACAGCCTGCAGTACAATTCATTATGTTCCCATGCCTTTAGGGTAAGAAGAAGCACTATTATTTACTTAAACAAGGGTTGTTCTTGTATCAAGGATTGTTTGGGCCCAACACCTAAGTTTTATACCGTCGTTCCAATGTAGAAGCTTTAGCTTGCAGACCTTTCAAATAGTCGCACTCAGCATCCTTTTGCCCAATAATGCTGGTGGGGTCTTCTAAGAAATAACTTGAACCTCCACCAAACGAGGTTTTTGCCAATTCTCTCTCAATTGGTAACAAGGTTGTGGTGTGAGGTAAAGTACCTATTTTGGCCGTTCAATTTGACCTCCTTCAAGGTTGCTGGGTGTCAAAATGTCCATATGCTGGGCACCAGAATTAGAAGCACAATGAGCAAGTAGGAACTTTTCATTTCTGAATTTAAGTATCCACTGAATCTTAAAGTAACAACGGCAAAGAAAGAGATGCAGGGAAAACGACCAGGGAAACCGGAAACCTGCGGCCAAACCTAAGTTGACCAGTTACTTTGCTTTAACCAGTTCCTCAATGTAAACCTTTCACTATTCTTTTTTAAGCCACTTCATAATCTCTTCATCCTCAGGTGGTGAGGTTTTCTGTTGTCCAAACACTAGTCTTCTTCGTTACAAAAAAAAATTCTACACAAGCTTCCTTGATCTTTTTTCAGTAGGTTTCCTAACCTTTGATCCAAGCGAAGATGCCAATAACATGTAATTTACCACCCTGCCAATGACATGATCTATTGCACCCATCTGAATCAAATCGGCATTTAGATCCCAACTCCACAACTATTTGAGTTGTATCCAGCATTGAATCCAAGTTTCACACCAGAATTGATGCTGATCAGCACCAGAGTTCCACATGTATCCACGCCAGTAGCCATGAAATATGAACTCACCATCATCTTCCGATTGAGCCAAAAGAAAGTGGGAAAGCAGTGGGTTCAATGGGCCTATTAAGCACAAGCTGCCCGAAGAGAGATGGGATCCGGCGACTTCAACAGATGTGAAGTACAGTATGTGGTCATCAAATCCGGCGTGTTTCCATCTCTTACCTTCAATTGCACACGCCATAAACCTGTTACCACTGAGTCATGTTATCTAGTTAGTATTGTCAAGAACTACAATGTTAGCTTGAATCTATAAACAAACTCTCGAAAGCAAGCTTCTTGTTAAATAAAGAATTTCCCTCATCACCCAATTGGGTTTTCATCAACCCTTTCCCCCCCCCCCCCCCCCTCATGTATTAGCACTCTTATCAACAAAACGAGAGTACAGTTCAAACCCTCACACAGACCATACTCAGTCTAGCCTTGTTCAGGGATCATTGTTACTAATGCCCACATTACCAATCATCACCAAATGCCCATATTTGCTTGCAGTGCACCCTTAGAAAATCCTTCTGCCCAAACTCAGTTTTTTTTTGTTCTGTTGGGGATCCTGTAGATGACCTTGCTTCGAGTCCAAGTACATTAGTTTATTGCTTATGTAATCACGTCATGACCTTGTATAATTTCCGTACGAGAGAACTTGTTTCCTACCAAAAGATTGTTTCTCTTATTAAACCTGCTTGATGGACGGAAAAACTTTTGCTCCCAATGTCGCGCTCCTGTAGCAAGTTGGAGTGCCTCAACATGATATTTCGCCTATTTTATGGGTGTAGATCCTTGCATCCTGCATGAAGACACCTACAGCTGAAGGGGGTCTTCAAAATGGGAGTTAGTCCTTCCAAAGTGGCTTTTGTCAAGCAACCACTACGATATGTAGGATGAGTGAATCAATTTGGGAATGATGAGGGAAGTTTATAAGAGGTGGGGTTGGTCTGGCCATGAGATTTTCGATGGCATTCTGTTACGCATGGCTTTGTCAAAGAAGAAAATATGGCTGAGATGGGTATCCAGTATGCTGCTATTGCTAGAACTCCCGCTGTTCGGTTTTTTCAGTTTGGAGAAGAGAATCATTTCAAGGTGTTCTGTTTTGAGAGTTTTGCAGTTGGAGGGGTTTCAAATGAAGTTTTAACTTTATTAACTACTCTCCAAGTGGCCAGCAAATACTTCTTGGACAGATTTGTGATCAAATATCAAAACATTGTTCCTCAAATGTCGAGTGTCTATTATGTGAATGCATATCACTATAGGTTATGGGCCCAAGGATGAAGGGGGATAATGATTATGGTAGCATGTTGTGGTTAGGAATACAATTCGATGCTGCTTCCCCTGCTAGTATTGCCAGTTCCCAAGTTCCATCATAAAACCAACTTTAGTAAATGATTCGTTTGGTAAAAGTGCGACTACAATTGACCTTTATCTACTAAGAAGGCGATAAGATGACATGTTGGTTTGAACATAGAAGAGTTCATCGCAAATAGTTGATTTGGGCGTTCATGCAAAAGCACTGGAACTCAATGACCTTAAACGTTTTGTATGGCCGCTTATAGTATCATGATGGTTTGCAAATTACATTTGTTCAGTGAAGCAGTCATAGCTGAAATGCTGTCGTACCGTTGATCACGATTTGCGGTTAAATTGTTTATAGAAGTATAGTTGGAAGCTTTAGAAGTTTCAACCACTCTAAAGCAACGGGTGTCAACTATGAAGTTACGTGTTCCTTTCCGTTCCCGTCTCATCTGTGAACCTGGCTAATCCTTTATTCGAGTATATTAAACACCGCGTGTGTTCTGCATCACATGCTCTGGAGCTTAAGTTTACTCACATCCATGTCTTCTCTGCAAAAATCTCGAGCATGATATTGCCCCCAACAAATTGAACAAAAACCAAGATTCTACCATGCACAATCTCTTCTGGACCGCTCAGTTGGTCCTTTTGATAAGCTGCGCATGCATGTGACATATTTGTATAGATACTTCAGAATCTGCTATCATTTGGTGTTTGTGCGAGTAGACACGGTTGATCAACATTCCAAATGGAGAAGGGGTTTAAAATTTTGAAATGTGCTCCATGTGTGATAAGCCTTCGCGATTTTGTTTGTGGCATAGTGAACATACTATCATTCTCTGTAGTATTCTTCCTATACTGGATTCTTCTATGCCAAGTGGGGTTAGAGGCAAAATGAAAGATCTCTATATAATTGATTGCGAAGAGAGGCGGATTTACTAACAGGAGCAGTATTCTGTTTCCCTTTTTCATTATTTCTAAGAGACCATAATGCCAGAGCAAAATTCTTTGACATTCAAGCTGGGCACAGTTGCCAATGAGGGTAGGTACAACCCTATAACGTTCATACGTTGCAAAAGGTGCCTCTGGCATTGCAGCTACCATAGCTATTTCCTCTTCTTTAAGAGAGGCAACAGCAATTCAAGCATCTGTTAAGTATCTAGATTTGTGGCAGTGATCCAGCTGTTAGTGTCTATCATGGGAAGATAGTCATCTATAAATAGGCTCTGAATCAGTAAAAGATTGAGAAGAGCATGAATGTCATATTAGTTTTTGAGGATAGCTATTCTGTAGGGGCGTTGGGGATTATTTGCAGTAAGGAAAATTATGTTGTTGTGAACATCATTTGGAAGACAAAGATATTAGCACAACTCAACTTTGCTTCAGAAGCCTTCTAACAATTCTGTTTTGCAGTTTCTGATCAGTCCGGTCACTGTAGCTAGCCGGTTAACTCCTCAGACCTAGACATATCTCAACGTGGAGTGGAGTAGCTTGCTTGTATCTTATCTGCCATGCATGGATTGATTATGGCCGGCAAGTCGGCCGCTTCACTCACTATTGGCTTAGCTTCGTCATCTATTTTCCTCTTCAAATATGCTCCTGTTACACTCGAAGCTTTCTCGGAGTTAACGAGATTTCGTGTACTTAATAGTCACATGCGCGCATGCGCACACACGTCTTAACTCCGATGTGCTTTATATTGCAGACAATATATTGAGCCTCATTTGTTGAGGGACTGCCCTCATGCTACAAGGACCTGTAACCTTTGGTTGAACAAGAACATAGGTTATCCAGTTTGATGTAGGTGTTTTCCAAAATATAATGTCTAAATGGGTGTTTTCCAAAATATAATGTCTAAATGTGTGTCTTCGGTGTTCATTTTGTGTGTCAAGATGATGGTATGAATGGAAGGTGAAGAGGCAAAGAGGAAGGAAAGCTACATAGAAGAGAAATGGAAAGGTAACTGGGTATATAATAAGATGTCTCACTTATTTACTTATGTGATATGCTGAGATATATGCAAGTACATTGAGTATGGTGCGAAGCACTACACGAGCCACGATCATGATCACACGCGTGAGCATGAGCATGAGCATGGCAGTGGTTTGTGAGGCGCAATGTGACGCTTTAATGGTGCACTTTGCACGTGTGCATTATCGCGAGACGCTATTGGACACCTTAAAGTTTTTGAGATCGAATCTGTGTCATTGGTTTGGATGGGTGTGATTAACGGGTCTTGCCACCCGACCGTTGGCAGCTGGTTGGTTATTCATGCACCAGTTCGGACTGGTCTGACCATTAGGAGATAGGTTAACAGTCCGAAATTTTGGACCGTTGATCTTAACAGTTTCTGATCCAATAGTCCAGATTAAATGGGTGCATGGTGAAAGTGTGTAACCAGTCTGAACAGCCACTAGTGCTCTATAAATAGAGCTGACCACAGTATTTTAGACACACCAAAAATTCAGCTTCTCTCTCTTCACCTCTTTCCTTTCTGCAAATCCTCTACAATAACAAATTTCTGTAGAATTCTTCTTTGTAGAAAATTTTATGCAGTTTCCATATACGTTATTGTGGGGTGTTTTTCATTTGTGTAACGCTGTTCACCATTGTGCTTCGTTGTATCTTGGAGAGTATTTGCTTGTAATTATTGTACACTATTATCGTGGGGCAAATACAAACTTAAGGCAAACGTTACAACGTGCCTCAAAGCCTTTTTCTTTTCAGTCATTAAGCCCTTTTTTACTAACAATCTTATGCTTGTATTTTGTTGCAACAATGAAATTCGTGACTTTGAAAGACATGGGCACTGATTCTCACTGCTTGGAGCGCTTTGATGGTGGAGACTTTGTTTGTTGGTAAAAGAAGATGTACTTGTTGCTTGTTACCATGAAGTGTACTATTTGGCGTGAATCCAAGGCCTTGAAACCCGGTGAAAATGAGGAGGAAAGAGTAGCTAAAACTCGTGAAAGGCTGAAGTTTGATCATGATGGACGAAATATGTCACAGACATATTCTGAACGACATGTCCAACATACTGTTTGATGCCTGTCATACTGTCAAAGTCTTGCAAAAGAGCTTTGGAACCAATTGGAGTGTTGCTACATCACCGAGGATGCCATCAGTAAGAGGTTCATTGTCTCTAAATTTTTTTATTACAAAATGGTTAATTGTACGCCAGTTATGGAATAGTTTAATGAAATTAAGAGCATTTTTTTTATCGATATACCCAACACAAATTATCCTTGGGTTAATTTTGTGTGTTACTCATAGATAAATTGCCTCTTTCTTGAAAGAAGTTTAGGAATAACCTTAAGCATCGTAATCTTCGGATTGAGGAAGACGGCAAAAGGAAGAACAGTATAAAGATGGAGGCGTTTCCCAAAATTCTGTTTGTGGAGGAGGGAGAATCGTCCAAGAGGAACTCCTGTGAGAACAACAAAAGAAGGTGTCAAGGAAATGACGAGAAGGACCCGGACAAGAGGAAAAAGCACAAAGGAGAGTGTTATCACTGTGGCAAACTAGGGCACTACAAGTGTGATTGTCGTGCCTTGAAGAAACAGAAAAAAGCAACATAAAATAATATAGTCCTTGTAATCAGTGAAGTTAATGTCCTTGAAGATGATGACGCTTGATGGATTATTCGGGTGCGACAAGGTATGTGTGCAAAAACAAGGTTTTTTACAACGTATGAATTAGTGAAGGATGGAAGCTTCTTTATATAGGGAATTTGTCAATTGTGCGAATTGTGGGTAAGGGAAATGTTGAACTTGAATTTATATCCGAAAAAGTTGTCACCCTCACCGATGTTTGTGTCACGCCCCGAGAAGCAGAACGCGTCCACACATATTCTAACACGCTAACTTTCTTCCGAAAGTAATCAGAGTGCGCTAATTGCATTTAGACATATATTACATTCGTCCATCCTTACAAATCCAAGCTTATACACAGGTACACTACACTTTCACACCAGTTCCGTAACAAATAACACATTGATGCCAAGGAAAATTGGTTCTTACTTACGTGGAGGTGCCACAAAGGCTGCAGTCCGTGTCAGCTTCCAAGTATGCAAAGTGGGAGACAACAAAGACGGAGTAAGGGCTGAGGGCAAGGCTTCTCAGACGGGCCGTGAGGAATGGCAGTGCTGCGAAGGCAAAGCTAAGACGAACAGGGCCGGCAGTCGATAGTCCAAGTCAGGGTCCAATGCTACGGTCCGAAGTTACGGTCCAAAGTTACGTTTCTCTCACTAGAATCCAAGAGCTCCCAAATTCTAGAGTGAGAAAGTGATTTTTGTAAGAAAAGCCAAAAGTCCCTTTTTGAGTTGTAAAGTTCACTATTTATAGGAAACATGGTGCTTATGTCATAAAGTGCCACATGTCGTCCCCTGGGAGTGACACGTCACCAGGAGGGCCCAAAATACCGGTTCTCCGTTGGACTGCCGGTTCCTAAATTCGCGTTGCTTGCCCCACACAGCGTCGCTCTACCTGTCTGAGAAGACTGACCATACCGCGGTAGCATGATCAGAGTAAGCCCGTTGCCCCAGCCACCAATCCAAGCCCTTACTGAATCCCATGAGGTGCGTCAAGAGACGCGCAGAGAACCTGACAGCGGTGAGGGTTGCCCCTGTAGCCAACTGCCAGGCGGACTAGGCACGATGCCCTCCGAGGACCTGCTCCCGTCCCGAAGTGACCCGTGGGTCATTGTCCTGGTGGTGTCGATGATCGACAGTAACATGAGTGGACATAGTCACAGCTCAGTGCTCAGAGTCCGCTGCGAGGGGTCCTCGTGCCGGAGCCCCCCGTGATTGAGACGGCGATGGCCATAAGGTTATGAGCCCATCCCGGTACGAGGGCCGAAGCCCCCCTGGTGATTGAGACGGCGATGGCTATAAGGTTGTGAGCCCATCCCAGTACGAGGGCCGAAGCCCCCCCTGTGATTGAGACGGCGATGGCTATAAGGTTGTGAGCCCATCCCGGTACGAGGGCCGAAGCCCCCCCTGTGATTGAGACGGCGATGGCTATAAGGTTGTGAGCCCATCCCGGTACGAGGGCCGAAGCCCCCTGGTGATTGAGACGGCGATGGCTATAAGGTTGTGAGCCCATCCCGGTACGAGGGCCAAAGCCCCCCTGTGATTGAGACGGCGATGGCTATAAGGTTGTGAGCCCATCCCGGAAGCATGTAATATGATTGTGGCGCATGGGCGCGGTGCCTACAGCACGAGACAATACCTGGTGCCGGGGCACATGTTATGAAAGTGGCGCATGGGCGCGGCGACGAACGTCGCGGAGCAATACTTGGTGCCGGGGCACGTATCATGAGAATGGCGCAAGGGCGCGGCGACGAACGTCGCGGAGCAATATTTGGTGCCGGGGCACGTATCATGAGAATGGCGCAAGGGCGCGGCGACGAACGTCGCGGAGCAATATTTGGTGCCGGGGCACGTATCATGAGAATGGCGCAAGGGCGCGGTGACGAACGTCGCGGAGCAATATTTGGTGCCGGGGCACGTATCATGAGAATGGCGCAAGGGCGCGGCGACGAACGTCGCGGAGCAATATTTGGTGCCGGGGCACGTATCATGAGAATGGCGCAAGGGCGCGCGTCGGGTGTCCCGAAGACAGGATGTGAGCTAAGTGTACCTGTCATAACAAGATAATGAATGCAACATGTAGTAATGACAAAGTTGGGAGTGATGGTATGCGGTCGTCGGCGACGGGTCATTCGGCGGTAGCGCGCGACTTCGGACGATGGGAATCGCGGGAGCGGTGTGCGGTCACGGACGACGGACGTCGCGAGGTTGATAGACGACGGACGTTGCGAAGTTGATGGACGACGGACGTCGGGAGGTTGATGCACAAACGTCCGTAAGGTGATGCACGACGGACGTCACGAGGTTGATGTACGAACGTCCGTAAGGTGATGCACGACGGACGTCGCGAGGTTGATGTACGAACACCCGCAAACATCGCGGAGGTGCAAAGACTCGAGAAAGCATCGCCGAACATTGGGGGAAGGTCGAGGCCAACACCCCTGCCGAGGCCGAGGCAAAAGGCCAAGTCCCATGAAGGGAGGCCAAGGCCACTTCTTCCTTTGGTGAATTTTGGGCGCGCCAACGGTAGGTGTTTTGATGAGAAAAAGGCAAATCCGGAGTTGCGCTACGACGAGCGTGTTGATGTGAACCGTACCCATGTGATGATCAAGGTGTCAAAGTCATGTACGAAACGTACAAAGTGAACAAAGTGCAAAAAGGCCTTTGCGCGAAGAGTGAAGAACCGGGGGGAAGGCGAAGGCCAAACCCCATGGGAGGCCGAGGCCGACCCCATGGCCTTGGGCGAGGCCGAGGCCGACCCCAAAGGGTAGGCCAAGGCCTTTGCCGCTTGACCCCGTTGTTCCGGTTGCATCGTCGGTCGACATTTTTTTGGTAAAAAGGTATTTGGGTGATCTTGGCGTGATGATCGCGCTAGCGTGAGTGACGTCAACGTAAAATAAGTCGTGCCTAAGTCGCGCACAAGGCGCGAGGACCGAAAAACGCACGTGACTTGAGTGTGCGCACATGACCGGTTCGATGCGTTGGCAAAACTAACCGTTGACAATGTCGATGTGTTCGCGCGAGATGGGACCCCTATTGGGCCCTTGGGTACGACCAGAGTAAGTTGGGAACACACATATCTACATAGCACACCTCACTCTTTATTTACAAGTGCACAAAGACTTACTATCCCTGATTCTCGGGCACAAATATTTACAAGTGCAGAAAGATTTACTATCCCTAATTCTCGGGCACAAAAGGTTACTCAAAATCTTCCTCGTCAATGCCCTCGCCTACCACTTCTTGATCCTCTTTAATATCTAAAAAGTAGAGATGAAAAAGGGGTTAGCCACAGCTAAGTAGAGCATACACGTGACAAACTTAAAAACTATCTCAATCATAACAAGCGTGCATAAATCAAACAAAACATGCTTATAATCAACTCATGCATGTCATATGATAGATTGTAGCGAACGAGCAAGAAATAACTCAAGCATAACACATATTATAATGACTTTAAGGAGCCTAAATCATAAGTCGAATGCTCGTTCACCTACCATCCTTTCTTGGTAAGACCTTAAATTGATCACTCAAAAGCTGAGCTGATCAAATTCAGTTTATGAGTGAAAAATTTAGAGCTTACACATGACTTCGCACATGTTGAGAGCATACGTGGCGCAACATAATGCCCATGAGAGGTTAACATGCTGAGCAAGCTCAACATATATCCCGTTTCGATATAACCCGATTTGCCGGCCTTCGACCCCCGGCCACTACTTCCGAAGACTCACATGATACATATCATGTTATCATGCATATAGAATGTTAAACACATCAAGTATCATATAAAACATTTATATGCATTTCTTAGCTCAAAACAGTTTTAGTGAAAGCAAACCAGTTTCAAATCTAAGCAATTTAGGGTAACATACACTTCGAATTTGATAATGATATAAAATACAATGTTAAAACATACATCTTTAGCTTTCCAGAAAGTTAGAGAATACTCAAATCCAACAAGTATTGAATGAGATATGTTTTTTTTAAATAACACAGAACTGCCCAGTTTAATCAGCTTCGATCAGTTTCATATTTATGCAATTTAGGGTAGTATAAAATTCGAATTGGAGAATGATTAAATAAACAATGTTAAAGGAAACATCTTAAGCTTTCCAGAAAATTATGGAACACTCAATTCCGACAAGTATTGAATGAGATATGCATGTTTAAAGATCAAACTAGAATTTGCCCAGATTTCTTTAATTCAATTCTAACACTCCATAAGTACATAACACACCATATATACACACCAATCGACGCTCAAGGCTTCTCATACGTAAAACCCTACCTTGACAAGATTAGGGTGTAGAAATCAACAAGAGCTCTCTCTTTTGTCAAGAAGAGAACATCTAACCATCAATAGTTACTAATATGAAATTGTCACAGCAAATTCTCTTTTTTCTTTCCTTCTTCAAGCTCTCAAACATCCTCTCTAGTTTTTCTACAAGTAGGCATCTCCCCTCTCTCTTCCCTTTTTGTTTCTACTTCAAAAGGAAGAAGACATGAGTCACTAAAGTTTAAAGAAATCTGTTGAGATTTCTCCCTAGAGAAACAAGTGTTTCAAGGGTATTAAATCCCTTCCAAGTCTTACCAATAAGAACATGACAACCCAAATCAATTTCTAGACTTAATAAGCTTCATTAGTACTAGTTAACCTCGATTAGTAACTAAGTAATTACAATTAGCTTAATCAAGATTAGGGCAAACTAATCAAGCTTAGTCACAAACTAATCCACGATTAACTTTGACTAATCCAGATTAGCATAATCACGATTAGGGCTCAACTAATCATGCTTATGATAGCTAATCATGCTTAAGACCAACTAATCATGATTAATACTAAGCTAATCCACCTACTTCAGGTGCTTTAATGCCAACACAAGCATACCACTTGTTGGACATAAATGGTCATGAATACTACTCGTATAATGCATAAGATATTTCAATAAGAAAGATATTCACGCTACATGCATAATAACAAGCATCAAATGAGATTTACAGCTAGGTTAAACGAAGGTCCTCACAGTTTGTCATGTGCTCGAGATTAGAAAGAATCTAGTTTTGGATTATAGGCTCAACAAGTTTTGTTTCAAACTTGTTTTTTAGGCTGATGAGTTTGTACTCTCTAAGGAAGGGGGGTTTGTGGGAAAGGGATATCCTTTTGAAGGAATTTCTCTGCTTATAATTGTTGAGTCGACATATTTACTTTGGCATAATTGTTTAGGACATGTTAATATTAGGAAAATGAATGACATGGTTAAAATGAATCTTTTGCCTAGTATGCATGTAGATAAAGGACATTCCAAAACTTTTATGCTTACTAAAATCAGTAGAAAACATTTTATGAATGAGCAAAGAGAGTTAACGATTTTAGACTTAATCCATAATAATTTAGGAGATTTTCACTCCATTCATTTCATAGGAGTAAACTCTTATTATATGACATTTATTGAAAACTATTCTAGGTATTGATGTGTTTATTTGTTGCATAATAAAAATGATGACATGCTTAGATATGTCACATATAAAAATGAGGTGGAAAACTTTTGTAATGCCAAAATCAAATGCCTTAGAAGTCGATAGGGGAGGCGAGTACTACGAGCCACCATTTTTTAAAGTAAATGGCGTAGTACATGAACTTTTTGCTCCTTATATACACCACAATAGAATGGTGTGTCAGAAAGAAGAATATGACATAGTAGAAATGGTTAATGCCATGCTTTCCAATTCAGGTCTAGGAAAATGGTTTTGGGGGGAAGCCTTAAGCTTTAATAACGGCTTGCTACATTTAAGATAGAATGCTAAATGGAATAATGTAACTCCTTATGGACTAAAAGGAAGCCAATCTAAATTAATTTAATGTTTGGGGTTGTAGGGCCATTGCAAGAGTTCCAAAACCAAAAAGAAAAAAAAAATTGGATGAAAGAGGCATTGAATGTATTTTCACTAGTTATGCTTTACATAGTAAAGCATGCAGGTTTATGGTAGTAGAACCAAAGGATTATTATTTTAAAAATACTATCATTGAATCGAGGGATGCCATCTTTGATAAAAGTAGGTTCCAATCATTTCCTAAGCAAGTTGTGAAAGGAAGGTCAATATGAAGTTGAGAAAACTCATGAAAATGATGTGGAACCTAGGTGGAGCAAAACAATGAGAATTGCTAAAACTTATGGACCCGATTTTTCTACGTATTTAGTGGAAGGAACTAGAATGACAATGCACAACTTCATACAAATCTATCTATACATATAAAAAAGCACGAATGGGGTTAAATGACAATTTTCCCCCTTAAGAAGTCTTTTTTTAATCAATTTCTTTGAATTACAGCATTTTAGGTTTATTAAAATATGAAGGTGTTTTTGACTTGGTGTACAATATCAAACATCTTTCTTAAAAATACATTTATTGGAATATAGGGTTTTATTCGTGTTAAGGGTAATTGTAACTTTTACTCATAAAGAAAACCAAACCAAATAAAACTATACTTTAAGTCATGCACGGTCTCCAAAACCTACCTTCTACCTCCATTCTGCCTCTATTCACGTTACCCTAGAGCCACATAGCCTCTGCTTGTTGTCTCCATTATAAGAAGGAAGCTACAAGGAGAAAGGTAATTTCATGTAACAACTTCAATTACTTGTGAATTTTATTCTTGCCTTTTGTTTTAGGTTTTTGAAGTAGGGACTGTCTACTATCATCAAGAAAAAGCTAGACAAAATCTGAAACTGGACAAAGTTAAATATTGTGTGTGTACGTGAGCCACTGTCTGTAATCAAGAAACTGAAACTGGACAAAACTTGATGAAGATTGAAACACGATTATCTATAACTTAGGGCTTCTACTGCTTCTATCGTTCTTCTTTTGAGAGGCTTAACCAAAAACCACCAAGACCATGTTCTGGCAGTGCAAAACTACCTTAGATTTAACACAACTTGACATGTCCTTTGGAATTTCAGAGAGCAGGATATGACGTCTCTCTCAGGCATTTTTCGAATAATTTGCGTGCTTCCTTTACGAGCCCTTTGTCAACGTACTTTCTGATGATGTTGGTAGCTACGAATGAGCGGCGCTTCGGTTAGAGAATGGTGGTTTACGTGGGTTGAGGAGTTTGATGGCAATGAGAGATGGTGGGTAACAAACACAACAACACCGCTGAATATATCTCTCAGTTGCTCCACTGAACTTACGACCGTTGCAATGCAACACACCTACACATTTTACAAAAATCTGCAAGTCCATGCAAACACAAGGCAACATATAAGAGGCTTACAACCAAGACCTACCAAATTTCACTACCAACGCGACTCTACGTAGCAGTTACAAGGTATTAACAACACCACATGTCTGGCCACCAACCCACTCGGCCATATGTCCCGAGGCGGCCAGGCCACCACACCAATGCACCACCGAGCACACTGGGCAACTGACGACAGATCTGGTAGTCGTCAATCACCAAACTACTGCCTAGCGAAGCCATCTCCCACCCGTGAGCACCACCATGCTAATCCACAGCCCTCGCCAACACCACCCTTACGGGACCACCAAGCCTCAAATCTGTAAACATATTTGGAAGAGGTAATATGCTACACTCTTAAGGTGGTAGAGAAAAACAGATTTATCTTGATGCCAAGGAAATGGGTTTGCAGTTGACTTGGAGGTGCCACAAGGAATACAGTTCGAGTCAGATGCCAACTTTACTGATGTGGGGCAGAGCAAGGATAGAACAAAGGAAGAGACCAGAGGCTTCCCAGACAGAGCCTGAGGATGGCAGTTTTGCAAGGGCGATGGCGCGGGATGAATACACGATGATAGTCATAGTCTAATGCTTAGGTCCAGAGTCAAGGTCCAGCGTTTTCGTGTGTTTCTCTCTCTAGAATTCTAGAGTGAGAAAGTGACGGTGATAATGAGTTCTGTTCTTCTGAAGGTCTGATGTCCTTTAAATGAATTCTCAAGCCCCTATTTATTGGGGTTTAAATGATGATGTCATCAATTGACACGTGGCACTCTCCGGGAGTGACACGTAATCGAGGGGCCTAAAGTGTCAGTGTTCCACTGACTGTCGGATTGGATATTCACCCGCCCTGCTCCTCACAGCGTCGATCTATCTGTCTGAAAAGATTGGCTCACATAGCACCGATGTGGCCACAGAGCTCCCTTGATCTAGCCATTAGTCCAAAGCCCTTATAGAGGCCCATACGCTGAGGACCTGGTAGTGGTGGGGAAAGCCCGACGCCCAACTGCCATGCATACTTGGCCCTATGCCCTTCGAAGACCTGCTCCCGTCTCGGAGTGACCCGAAGTCATAGTCCCTAGGGGTGCCGATGAAAAGCCCCCAGTGCCGGAGCACGTAGACTAGTCACACAGTTACCCTGTCAAAGATATTGTCTTAGAGAACGAGCCTATCTTGTGGTGAGTTTTCATGCTGAAGCACTTGGAACACGCCAAGGTAGTGTCCCGGAGGAGTCGCCTACCTGACGGGCCGAGGTGGTGTCCGGAAAGAGTCGCTTGCCCGACACGTCGAGGTAGTTTCCCGGAGGAGTCGTCTACCTGACGGGCGGAGGCAGTGTCCTGAAGGAGTCGCCTATCTGGTTGAAGTGGAGTTGGAGCTCCCTCGCGAAGGTAGTGTCTTAGAGAGCGAGCTTATCCCGTGGGTGAGTCCTTGTGCCGGAACACTCGGAGCGTGCCAAGGTAGTATCCCGGAGGAGTCGCCTACCCGATGCGCGGATGTAGCATCCTGGACGAGGTGTCTACCTGACAGCAGATAAGTCTTCATATCAGAGCACTTGGAGCTCCCTGGCGGAGATAGTGTCTCGGAGAAGTCGCCTATCACTGTGGGATATTGCACACTCCGGGTAGTGGGTCGAAGAATGTTCCACGACCAAGGCTAGGTGCGTATGGTATGGTGAAAGGATGGACCAATACAGGGGAGAGGTAATGTGATAGGATGCCAAGGGGGGCGACTGTATAAGCAGCGTGGTGCATAGGCAAGGCGGAAGTGTGCGGTACCGGCGGCATGGTAATGTGACAGAGAGTCGGGGGCGTGACTTTGTTAGCAGTGCGGCGCATGGGCACAGTGGATATGTGCGGTGCTGGAAGCGGCACATGGGAGTGACAACAGGTGTCGCGGAGTCGGCATCGTGCCGGGGACACATGACGTGAAGATGGTGCTTGGGCGCGGCGATTGGTATTACGGAGTCAGGCGTCTTGTCAGGGGCACGTGATGCGAAGATGACGCTTAGGCGTTGCGATGGCTGTCGTGGAGCAATGAGCCCCCCAAGGGATTGGGGAGGCCAACCCCCATGAAATTGGGGAGGCCAATGCCCATGACATTGAGGAGGCCGACCCCCATGTCATTGGGGAGGCCGACAACCTTGGGTGATTGGGCAGGCCGACCCCATGGACACTGGGAGGTCGACCCCCAAAAAGAGTTGGGGAGGCTGACCCCATGGACTTGGGGAGGTCGACCCCCTTGGGTGATTGGGGAGGCCGTTCCTTTACTTGAATACTTGGGATAAAAAGAGGAAAAATTGAAAAAAAAGAAACGCACGTGACTTGAGCATGTGTTTCGAGTTGACCATTTAAGGCATTGAACTTATTGAAAAGTTGACGTGTCGAGATTGTGGGTTGCTTAGCGGAGAAGAAAAATGCATTACTTAGCGGGGAAGAAAAGTACATTTCTTAGTGTAAAAGAAAAATATTTTTCTTGGTGAGTGGGGAATGCTGAAGGGGAGAGAGGGGAAGATGGGGGGGTCGTCGGCCATGGGGAGTTGGGAAGGCCGAAGGTGGGGGTGGGCAAGGGGGTCGTCGACAGTGAGAGAGTGGTGAGGCAGATGTTAGAGGTGGGAAATAGGAGGAAGATCGTGGGAGAATGAGAGAGGAAGACATGGCAGCGGTGGTGTGGGGCTGCCGCAGGCGGGTTGCCGGTGGGGAGCAGGGCAGAGGAAGGGAGGGAGGGGGGTCGCCTGCAGAGTGGCGACGCTGGCAGGGGGTTGCCGGTTGTAGGAGAAGCCGCAGAGGGGTAGCGGTGCAAGGGGCTTGGCGGCGCAAGGTGATAGCGATTAGGGTTTCTAGGGGACATTAGGGTTTGTTAGAGGAAGGCGGGTTATGGGTCAGATCAAGTCCGGGTTCGGGTTAGGAGATAGGTTGATCCAAGGTCTCTTAGAGGAAAAAGAAGGGGCGCGTGCAGGTCCGTTACGGTTGGGCACTCACCGGCGGGTCTGCCCTTAGAGTTTTTGAATTTTGTATTCAAATTTCTCATTTTCTTTTTGGCCCAATAGGGAGGGAAGAGATGGGCACAGGGCTCCAGCTGTAACGATCCGAAAATCTGGAGCTCTGTTGTCTTGAATTCCTAGAGTGTTAACCTACCACATCACATCAAATCACATCACATGTTGTTCATACACAACTTTAGAGCTTCTAGTATACATAAACTTAAATCTTCCAAAATACAGAGTCTAAAAAACACTTTAATTTAAACTACGAAAACTCAAACTTAAGTACTTTACAGAATGAGAAGCTAACAATGTTGTCTCACGCAGGGGTCCTACTACACAAAATAGTGATTGACATTCCAGAATCTCACACAGTCTCTAACCCATCCACGGACAATCTACAGTCGATCATAACCTGCAGAAGAGAATCAAGCAAGTGTGAGCTTCTGAGAGTTCAGTAAAGTCGCCCAAGGAACAACCAAAGGAATAACAAAACGATTCAAGAGTCAATTCGATGATAATTTTTTTCAAAAATATTTTACACGATCATAAAGAGTCTGCTTATTTTCCAAAACAATCGTAAACAATCATAAACATATACCAAAACAATCATTTGTAGATCATTTTTAAAGCCATCATTTTAAAATACAATGATGATTTTTCGTTGGATTTCAAAACAAACACAGATACTTCAAAGACAATATAGGAAAGGGTTTCAGATGATCACTAACAGTTTGATCACAATATGAGGAAGAGTTTGAACTCAATCCCTTTTAATCAGATATCAAGACATTCACTTCCAATCATTTTAAAAACAATCATCATAAGATACAATGTAAACAAATTCAGAAGATATTAATCATTGACAGAGGCATGTCTCATAGAGTACACATGCATGATGTACAATAATTAGCCCTTTCCATCGATCAAGGAACTAGCCTGCGTTCCACACATGATGTAGGAACAGACCATCCTTATAACGCCTCCCTCAGAACAGAATACTAGGTCAATATACAGAAGACAACAATCATAGAATCAACAAAAAATTCAATGTTTGACATGCAATAAAAAAATGAGCGTCAACATGAATTGATACCATTTTAAGCAACCTGAAGTCACTTTTGGGCTAAAAAGTGTTTTAGGTAATTTTCGCTCGAAAATCCGAACTGATGTCAGGATCGAGCGCTCAAAAGCTGGTTCCACTAAAAATAGCTATCAGCCTCGAAATGGCACAAAATTTTAGAAAATGAAACATCTCAGTAATATAAGGTTCTCTAAAATTTTCAGATTAAAATAACTTAATTTTCTATATTAAATAATTCGAGAGTTCCTTTTAATTGATATCATAATTTAGTGTCCTTCGCGAACACTGAAAAATCCCAAAATTTTTGACATCATAGAGCTTGTGAAAAAAACATAAGTCTCTTTTTTGTACTTTGTCAGATTCTGCCCCTAACCATTTTTAAAAATTCTTACAAAACTACCTAACCTAGCCCCCCCACCCACCCCCCACCAGTGATAATTACAATCACTTCATCTCCTATCTCATTGCACTGCCGAAACACACACACACACACACACATGAACCCACATACCTACACCTAAACGCACACATACACACAATTATACACACACTCACCCACCCGAACACACACACACATACACACATTGTTACACATAATTATACACACACTTACCCACCCGAACACACACACCCTCCCCCCCCCGCACACACACCAGCACACACCCAAAAAACACACACACACACACGCTCAACAACACACATACACACATTACTACCCACCCCAGTTGCCTTATAAACACACACTTAGACCAAACATACAAAATATATACACACAATCACACACAAACTCACACATATACACACACTACACATTGGTGTTCATAGCTGTTCACACACACACACACACACACAAACACCAGAGCACCATAATTCCACATACACTCACCCACTAAAACAACCTCCAAACACACTGCTTCAGGGCTGCTAGGTCGGCCCTGTCCTCCCCTTACACACACAAACTTCCAGTTCGCACACAACCATGACACCCCACTGCCCCGTAACCAAACACACACAGAACACACTCTAAACGTACATTGAACACACACGACAAATACTAAATCGCACATACAAAAAAGGGTTGAGAGATTACCCCTTTAAAGTTCTTCAATCTCTCACCGTTCTCTCTGATTTTTGCCCAGGCCATAGTTCTCTTCTCTTATCCTCTCTGTTTTATGTTCTCGCCTCTGTTTTCTCTTATTCTTTTTTTTTCCTTTCGTTTCTTTCACCCGGATTTCCTTTTTTTTTATTTCTTTCTTTAGAAGATTTTTTCATTAAATTAGATTAGTCACTCTTTTTCTAAAAGTATGAGGTGGCATCATGTTATGACCAATTTTGTCGAAAGTTGACACATACATGCCATTTTTCATAATTTGCAAAATAGCATCCAAAAGTTTTCATATTTACAGATTGACCCCAAAACTTTTCAAAATTACATTTTGACTCCAAACTCATTTTAAGGTTCCATACTCTACTAGTATCCGAGTATTGCTCAAAATTATCACCCTTTTTTTTGGAACAGAGATGATTATTCTAAACAACTCGAAAAGTACCGGATATTACAATCTCCCCACCTTATAAAAATTTCGTTCTCGAAATTTGATCTCGGGTGTCATATTACATATAACATGTAGGCACTATGCTTCGTCTGCATTGCTCTAATAACTACCATATAGTAGTCGAGCTACATCTAATCTTCGCACCCAAATTCATGTCCCACGAATACCCGAATATAACAATCTAGTTTCATATCATAACGCCAAGCTCAAACCAGTCAGGTTATCATTTGCGCTTTACAAACACTAACAAGGATAACCAATTGCTATAAGCATTTACACATTACAAAAGACAGAAAATTGTAACCACAAGGCTTTTGCTACGCACCTGATATCTCAAATCAACGAGTTCAAATTGTTACCGATTTGTCATAGAGAAATGTTTTACTTCAAAAGAATGCAAAAATTATGATTCTACACATGCACGTATTGCACCTCCTTAAAGTTTAAGGCTCTAAGTTATCACATCACTTATGATTCACAATCACATATTTACCAAAAATCTATAGTATTATCCTTCCATCATCAGCTATTGTTAAACGTTTAAAATCTTTCAGTTTTAAAGGCAAGTGAAATGGGGTCCACTATTGCATGTTCAACCAATTCTTAACCTTATATCAAAACATCAAATCAATGATCAAAATCTAATTTATGTTCTCAAGGTCTAATCTAAATTACAAATTATTAGAGGCTTAGGAGTCCACATAATCTCATACTAGGGCAAGTGAAACTATGCAGATTCTAATATTAGGTAAAAATACACGTGCATAACATATTGTCAATTTCAAAATTATTTAAGAATAAAACACATTAAAATCCTAATAATTAGATTAAGCATGAATATCAATTACAACGTGTTAACATTTTGGAATATATTAAACAAACACCAATCACAAAGAAATAGTGATGATTATACAATAAAACATCTAACGTTAAGCACAACAAACAATGATCTCAATCAAGCTTTTAGGGAATAAATAATAACAATAATTATAATTGGATGACCAAAACGAAAAAATCTTCAAAGAAGTCATACCTATTGGCTCTCGAGATTCACAATGCAAATATATGACATTCCAGAAAGGTGACGAGTATAGAAATAATTGTGTAAGTATGACGAAGCAAAGTCAGCCCAATGACTTGAAACAGATACGATTAGTAGGAGTTATTGGCCCTTAATAGGATTCGTAGCTTTTCCATTGCCAATGGGTCAGATACTATCCCACTAAGTCCAAATAGATTTGAAAGAAGAAAATATATATTCTAGAAAAGAGATAAGACAACACAATAAGAAGAATATCTTCTCCAACGTCTTAGAGCAAGTTGACATTCGATTAAGTCGCAATTGAATTCAATATACAAAGAAATGAAGAGATTACAAAGTAGAATCCCACATTTCTTATCATACTCTCAAACTGATTTTTAAACTTAACACCAGTCATTTCCCAAAAGCACCATTCTCACGCATGAATCGAATCACTAACTTAACTACTACTCATACCTTACAAACTTTCAAATACTACTAAGGTTTCCCATGACAATCCATATATGCATGATTAGAGGATAGCTAATTCCTGCCTAATATGATATCAAAGTCCTGAACAACAAATGGGATGAGATTCACAGGAAGATCTCTATCCCCAACATAGACAGTACAATCACAGAGAACTGTAGAAACAGTCAAAGACTCTCCCAACGGAGTGCTTATATCACAAGGTCAGCCTCTAAGAGACAAGATTTCACCCTCAATCGCCGCGTAAAAGTAAGGGAGGGGAAGGGTGACAGAATTATTATTGATCCAAGCTTCAAGGAGCGCTTTGACTGTCTTTAAGTTACATGGGTATTTTAGAGCAGGCGTCAACTGCCTTCTCTTGTCAACGCGCCCGTCCCCTTCTTGGGATCGGCACTTGTGGCTGTTGTCTTCGGCAATGGCAGCTTCCACCATCATGGTCAGAGCACTTTGAGCTTGGGGCTTTGGGGTCTTTGACGGATTAACTGAGTCATAGGTACATCGTATCGCTCGTTGAGATGTCCCCAAGACCGAGGCTGGAGTTTTTCAAGGTAGACCATGTAGGTGTCTATCATGTTCTTGATGCCAATTGGTACAAGGGTATCATCCTTGCTGAAGTCAATGCACTCTAAGCACTTGTGATGAAATCGTGTTACATAGGCATTGAGGTATTTCCCGAGGTTCTAGTGGATTCTTGCAATGTTAACTATGTTCATTCGCTTCGTTTCGTAGTGAAACTAGTCAATAAGAAGGTGGACAATGTCATAACATAAGTGAATGGTACCCTTGGGGATCTGGTGGTACCAAGAGTATTTGAGGCCAGTCAGGGACTTATGAAATTTCCAAAGCTTCAAAGTCTTATCCTCCCCGTAATGCTCTAAGAGCCAGCAAAACGGGTGAGGTACTCGCGGGCATTGCCCTTTTTGCTGTAAAATAGGGTGAAGACTGGTTGCTTTGACAGGGTAGTGCTTGGTAGCAAGGTCACTAGATTAGGAAGCATAGCCGAATAACTTAGAGGATGAGTAAGATAAGGATGATTCCTTTAGTCGGTAGAGGATGACGTTAAGGTCATGTTTGGTGACATACGAAGCATGCTAGTGTTTGTGCCCGGTCGGGATGATCCTGGCACCTTAGCCCCCAAACGAGGTGACCTGAGGCATTGATGGTATGACAATGATAGAGAAGGGTTAGTGGTAGGGAACAACTTCTTGGGGCATGGTTTGCACAAGGGTAGTGCTAGGGAAGGGCCTGCTAGAGTAAGTCTGGGGCATGATTGGTGTTCATGTGTTGGTTGGCCACGTCGGGGTTGGCTTCTATCTCAATTGAGTCGTGCCTCTCCAAAATATTATGAGCAGCGGTAATTTGGGGTGTCGTGGGAGAAGGTGTTATAAGTCTTACCGCCGAGGGCCCAGAAAGCCTTGGCAGCGGTGGTCGTGACATAGGGACCTAGGTAGTGTCCGGAACTAGCTCAACCCTAGAGGCTGGATCTGAGCAGCGGGTGCCAACCTTAGAGCTTGAGAAGGTAGAGAGTGAGCAGCAAGCACAGAGTCAGAAGCTTTGAGGCCTTGAGAGATCAACAAGTATGAAGTTAAGACTTGGATTGATTTTTTGCATTTCCAAGATTGCAGCCATAAGAGAAGATTGAGAGGCTTAAAGGTCGGTGATGGTAGGACTTAGATGCTGGAATGCGGCTTTGATGATCGCGACAACATTAGGTGCATCCACCTCAGGGAGAGCCTGGAGTTGGTTGTCGTTGGTCTCCTCTTGGTTGTAAAGGTGGTGCTCTTCTTGGATGGCTAGGTTGAGGTTGTGGCTGGTAGTCTTGGTAACCCTGCGTTGTTGAGACATGGTTGCTTTGGTGCTTCGGTGCTTCAGATAAGGGACGAACTGCACTGTGATGCTCACCTCCCTAGCAGAGTTGCCATAATGATACGATGGAAGTGGGCTCACATTCGACGTGGAGGTGCCACAAGGAATGCAGTCCGAGTCTGATGCAAGTGTACTGATGTGGGACCGAGCAAGGATGGAGCAAGGGCATAGACTAAGGGCTTCCCAGATAGAGCCTGAGGATAGCAGTGCTACGAGGGTGATGGTGCAGGGTGAATACATGATGACAGTCACAGTCCAATGCTTAGGTACAGAGTCAAGGTCCAGCGGAGGATTCTGTGTGTTTCTCTCTCTCTTGAATTCTAGAGTGAAAAAATGAAAGGTGAGAACAAGTTTTGTTCTTATGAAAGTCTGAAGGCCTTTAAAGGAATTCTCAAGCCTCCTATTTATAGTGGTTGAGATGATGATGTCATAAATCAACACATGGCGCTCCCCGGGAGTGACATATCATCGAGAGCCCCATAGGTGTCGGTGTTCCACGAACTATCAGATCGCATTTCACCCTGTCTGCTTCTCACAGTGTCACTCTGTCTATCTGGAAAAACTGGTTCATACAGCCCAGTGTGGCCAGATAGTCCCTTTGATCTTGCCACCAGTCCAAAGTCCTTGTAGAGTCCCACAGGGCGTCGAGAGACGCCGATGATCTGGCAGTAATGGGGAAGGCTCAATGCCTAACTGCCAGGCAGACTAGGCACAATGCTCTCCGAAGACCTGCTCCCGTCTCAAAATTACCCGGGGATCATAGTCCCTAAGGGTGCTGATGAAAAGCCCCTAGTGTCGAAGCACGTAGACTAGTCATGTAGTCCCTATGGAGGAGATAGTGTCATAGAGAATGAGCCTATTCCACGGTTGAGTCCTCATGCCGAAGCATCGGAGCACATTAAGGTAGTGTGCCAGAGGAGTCACCTACCTGACGGGCTGAGGTAGTGTCCAGAAAGAGTTGCATGTCTGATACGTCGATGTAGTGTCTCTGAAGAGTCGTCTATCTGATGGGACGAGGCCGTGTTCTGAATGAGTCGCTTACCTGGCGGAAGGGGACTTGGAGCTCCCTGGCGAGATAGTGTCTTATATAGCAAGCCTATCTTACGGGTGAGTCCTTATGCCGGAACACTCGGAGAGCACCAAGGTAGTGTCCCGAAGGAGTGGCCTACCCGACGGGCTGAGGTAGCATCCTGGAGGAGCCTTCTATCTGGCGGAAGGGGAGTCTTCATACCGAAGTACTTGGAGCTCCTTGGTAGAGATAATGTCCCAGAGGAGTCGCTTATCCCCGCAGGATGCTGCACACTCCAGGGAGTGGGGCGAAGCATGTTCCACGACCAAGGCAAGGTGCACATGGTATGGTGAAATGATGGACCAACATAGGGACGCGGTAATGTGAAAGGATGCCAGGGGGCGTGACTGTAAAAGTAGCGTCGCACATAGGCGCGACGAAAGTGTGCGGTATTGGCAGCATGGTAATGTGACAGAGAGCTGGGGGCGCGATTGTGTTAGCAGTGCGACGTATGGGCATGACGGATGTGTGCGGTGTCGGGGGCACGTGACATCGAAATAATGCACAGGTGCAGCGACGGGTATCGCGGAGTCGGCATCGTGCCGGGGACATGTGATGCGAAGACGGTGCTCGGGCGCCGTGGTTGGTGTTGCGGAGTCAGGCATCTGGTCAGAGGCTCGTGACGCGGTGACGGCTGTCGCAAAGAAAGGAGCCCACCAAGGGATTGGGAGGCTGACACCCCTAAGGAGTTCGGGAGGCCGCCCCCATGACACTAGGGAGGCCGATCCTCATGCATTAGAGAGGTCGACCCCCTTAAGTGGTTGGGGAGGCCAACCACCTTGGGTCATTAGGGAGGTTGACCCCATAGACTTGGGAAGGCCGACCCCCTTGGGTGATTGGGGAGATCGACCCCATGGACTTTGGGAGGTTGACCCCCTTGAGTGATTGGGAAGGCCGAACCCATGGAATTAGGGAGGCCAACCCCATTGGGTGATTGGGGAGGCTGACCCCATGGACTTGGAGAGGCTGTTACTTCACTTGAACACTTGGGATAAAAAGAGGAAAAAAGAAAGAAAGAGAACATGAACGTGACTTGAGCATTTGGTTCGAGTTGACCGTTTAAGGCATTGAAATTTGCCTGTTGAAAAGTTGACGTGTCGAGATTATGGGTTGCTTAGCGGAGAAGAAAAATATGTTTCTTAACGAAGAAGAAAAGTACGTTTCTTAGCGGAGAAGAAATATATTTTTCTTGCGAAGATGAAAAGTACGCTACTTAAAGCTGCATTTTTGGTTGACCGAGTCGGTAGCGTTGAACTTTGACCGTTAAAAGGTTGACGTGTTGTGGAAGAGAGACCCAAGACCAGTCCAAAGGTGCGTTGCCAGAATGGGATAGCGACACGTCTTTTCTATAAGATTTCTATGGTAAAGAAAAAAAAGATTATCTCATTAGCCTTATGAACTATGCTTGAAATAACTAATGTTTGATGAATTTTCACCATTTCACTTGAGTACCTACAAATATAACAGATCTAATGCAACAAATAATGAATTAGCAACAAAATGCAACTCAAGATAGCATCAAACACTGGTTGCATCGAGCTCTATTGGTACCGTAACAATTTCATGGTCGCACACATATATATAAAAAATTATCCAATGTGGTCTGAGATACATGCACACTCACATAACACGCACGCGTGCGCGTGCTCGCGCGCGCGCGCGCATACACACACACACAAGATTCATAAATATGACACTTAAGTATAACAACTGTCTCTATAGGCCTAACATTGTATATGCCAATGTGGTCTGAGATACATGAATTAGAGAGCACACAAACTTCCCGTTCTTGTAAGGCGAAGAAGTTTCAATACGAGCCGTAATGTTTTTTGCTGAAATGAAAATTTTAAGCTAGCTCTTGTAGGTGTCACAGATGAACTACTATTCTTATTCACATCTCCATCTGAAGAGGTTGAACACTTTCGAAAGAATATCCCTACATAAAATAGCATATTCTCTTTCATATCATTCGCAGTTAACTTGGACAAGGAGCTCGCATCTGCAAGGGATGGTGTTTATACTTTTTGAGCACGGGGACATATATATAATGATCTTCCGTCTCTCATACCTAGTGAAAATGATATGTATTACTGTTAGTTATACTTTTACGACAACCAAAAATGATATACAGAATAGGTTTAATATACTATCATATGCAAAGTTGAATGAAACATTGGTAAATAGACTCATGAGACTTCTTTAGGACAACCTTTATGCATAGTTCTTGCGTAGGTTAAAAGATAATCCTTCATTTGAGGAACTTCAAATTCATATTAGAAAAATATCAGTAGATCATCAGCTTTACAATGCACGAACAACTGACCAAGTTGTGACGATATGGATTGAAAGGAATAATCCAATCATACATCTTGAAAGAGATATTGTAGTTCATGCACACTCATGTCATAGACATCGCGTGAAGCACTATCACAGTTCTATGATTCACTACAGTATCCTCTCTTTTTCCCACAAGGAAAAACTAGATGTCATTAAGAGATTAAAAAGAAGAATGCTTCTATAGAAGAAAGAAACATAATGATCCCAAATTAACACTGTCGCTTATATATTTAGCCGAGAACATCAAGGTAACTTATATAATTTTATGTTAACGTAATACTACTTGATAACAATCTATTACAACTGTTTTGTAGATGTTGGCAACCAAACTAATGCAAAGGTGTCATGTAGACAATATTATTGTTACAAATTGCAAGCGCAAAAATCCATAAGATAAAGTCTTATACTGGCTAGTCAGCTATTGCAACAGTATGCAATGTATATTGACATCAAGCTAGAGATAACTAGGTTGGATTATTTTCAAAGGATCCAATCAGATATCAGATCTGAACTATATAAGGGAATTGTAGATTCTATAATGGCAAGAGAAGCTAGAGGGAGTCGGGCTAGTCGAAGGGTAGTTCCTCCAGCATCTTTTGTTAAAGGGCCCGTGACGTGTGTCATCGATTCCTTGATGAAATGGATTTAATTCAACGATATGGAAAACCAAATCTTTTCTTTACAATGACATATAAACCTGAGTGGAAATAGATATAAGATCAACTGAAAGAAGGGCAATGTGCACAAGATAGACTAAATTTTGTTTCTAGAGTGATTCGAGCATAGTTACAAGATCTCAAACACCAATTGTCTAAGATAAATATTTTTGGAAAAGTAGCAGCCAATGTCCATGTAATTGAATTCCATAAAAGTCTCTTGCCACAAGCACACATGTTAATAATATTAAGCTCCGAGCATAAGATTAGTACCCCTGATCAATGTGACGAAGTCATTTGGACAGAGATCCTTGATAAGAGTAAGTATCCACATTTGTGTGAGTTAGTCCTTAAACATATGATGCATGGTCCTTGTGGAGTTAAGCACAAAGTAACCCTTGCATGGTAAATGGAGAATGTAAGAGCCATTATCCTCGACCATTTTGTTAGAAAACAATGTGTGCAAAGGGCGAATATCCGATTTATAAAAGGATGGATGGCAAATAAAAGGTGATGATTTGAAATGTTGAGCTCGATAATCAGTGGGTAGTACCTTATAATCTTTACCTTCTTAGTAGATATAATTTTCATATTAATGTTGAAGTTTGCTTTGGATTGAAGGTAGTCAAGTATATCTACAAGGGACATGACAGAGTTGCTGTACTATACCCGACTTGAGATAATGAAAATATGGTCGATGAAACCTAACATTTACATGATGGAAGGTGGTATCAGATCAAGAGGCAATGTGGAGGATATATGAGTTCAATTTGAATGAAGTGTATCTAGCAGTTATTAACTTGCAATTACATTTTCCAAGGAAACCAGTATGTCACTTACTGGGCAAATCAAAACTTAGAAACTGTAATAGCCAATAAAAACCTTTCACAAACGATGCTAACAAAGTTTTTCAAAAGATGTGCAGATGGTAAAAAACCAACCAAGTATCTTTACAAAGAACTCGTAGAGCATTACACGTGAAACCATAAGTACAAATGTTGGAATAAAAGGCAAAAAAGAGGAATGATTGGTCGTGTCAATGGCACAAATCCAACAGAAGGAGAGAGATATTACTTAAGATTGTTGCTGAATCACAACAGGGGTCCAAAGTCCTTCCACAATCTATTAACAGTTAATGGAAGACAATGTAAGTCATTCATAGAGGCTACACATAAAAGAGGGCTACTGGAATATGATCAAAGCATTTTTTATTGTTTAAATGAGGGCGACAACATTTCTGATGTTGCATGCCAAGCATATACTATTTGCTACCTTATTAGTGTACTGCCACCAGGTGATGTATGAATGCTATGAGACATTTTACAAGCCAATGTCCGAAGATTTTAGAAGAGAACATGAAACGGCACCCAATTCTTATGTGTCAACTGCTCTGAAAAGTATCAATTTCTTCCTTGAGAGCATGGGAAAATCTATTAGCCAGTATGGCTTACCGTTTTTCTCACCCAAACATGAAGATGCTTTGAGCCGTATTCCAAGAAAAGTGATGGATGAGTTGTCTATTGAGACTCAATTTGAAGACTACTTCGTAGGAATCATTTTAAATCCTAAACAGAGGAGTGTTTTTAATGCGATAATAGATCGAATTGATTCCGGAGGGAGCGGTGTTTGCTTCATAGATAGTCCAGGTGGGACGAAAAAAAAACATTTTTGTAAATGCATTGTTAGCAAATGTGAGAAGGAGAAAGATGATAGCTCTTGCAACCGTGATCAGGTGTAGCAGCATCTATATTACCTGGTGGGAGGACAATGCATTCACATCTGAATAACGATCAACGAGAGAATGTTTACAACATACCCAAGCAAAATGGGACAAATGAGCTGATACGTACATCAAAGCTAATTTATTGGGGTGAAGCACCAATCTCAACTCTCAAGAGATTATGCAATTGAAGCAGTTGACTGAACACTGAGAGATATCATGGATAATGGAGAAGACTTTGGTGGGAAAGTATTTATGCTTGGAGGGGATTTTCACAAAGTGTTACCGGTCGTTCTAAAGAGCACAAGAGAAGAAACCATAAATGTGAGCCTTGTGGAATTATTTGTGGTCAGGGATGAAAAAATTCACTCTGAATATAAACATGAAAGCAAGAGGCGATCCATATTTCAGCGAATCTCTTCTATAAGTTGGGGATGAGGACGAGCCAACCAACAAGGATGACATGATAAGTATTCTACATGAAATGGTGATTAATTGTAAGAGTGATGCAGATCCAGTGCAATCCTTGATTGACCGCAACTTTCCTTCTTTACAAGAAAATTCACATTCAGCAGGGTACATGATAGAGCATGCAATACTTGCTTAAAAAAATGAGTACATGGATAATCTAAATAAAAAAATGATCACAACACTTCCAGTGATGCAAAAATATTCAATAGCTGAAGCAGTTGACAATACTAATCAATACTAGTCAGAGGAACATTTGAACTCTTTGGCCCTTAATGGCCTACCTCCACATTCAAGCAAAATTGTCCCATCATGTTGCTAAGAAACTTAGATCCATCTAATCATTTGTGTAACGGGACACTGATAATCTGCAAAAGAATTTAAAGACAATGTTATCCATGCAAAAATTATAATGGGCTAATTCACAGAGAAACCGGTCTTATTCCACGAATTTCTTTTTCCTCGACTGAGAAGAAGGCTACCATTTCAGTTCAAAATGAAGTACGCCTATGTTTTGTAATGACCATTAATAAGGCTCAAGGACAGACTATACCATTTGTTGGCATTTACTTACCCGATCCAGTTTTCTCTCATGGATAATTGTATGTAGCCTTATCAAGAGGAACGTCCATGTCAACAATAAAAGTATTGATCAAGTCAGGGGCAGGAAAGCAAAGGACAATATACATGGAAAAAAAGGTCTACACAAAAATTCTTCAGCCAAACAAAGCTTCTTACCAAGCTTGATGTATGTAGGTAACAAGTTGCTTCACCACTTTTCTGTGGTTCTGTTAGACGTTTAATTTATGGAAAATATGACCGCTTATTAGGGGAATGTTTTTTTTTTTCAGTTACTGTTATTTTTATGTTTTAAAAGTATGCTCATTTATAATGTATTAAAAAATATATATTGTAAAATGGAAAATTTCACAAGTTTTTTTTTTGTTGTTGTCAATTTCAACATTACTATCATTCAGAGGCAGATGCCAACTTTCGAGATGGCAACTACTCTACCAGTACCCATTTACTCTTTCGTCGCGTACTAGAGGACATGGACCATAAAAGTGAAAGTGTTACGAGTTGGCACGATTAATTCGTATACCAATGCAAAGGGCACAGGAAAACTATGGAAGCTCATTTTAATTGATGATATTTACACAAGCACATCATTAGATTTTTTTTCATCTTTATATCATCATAAAAGTATAAAATTCACATCTTTGCATTCTAAGAATGCAGGGAAAAAGTACAGGGTGTTATGTTTGAGGATGCAATAACAAAATTCAGCGGCATCTTCAAATACAACAAGGGTTACACAATCGATAATGGAACCGTTAAAAGCCGAAAAATCCAAATCTTTAGAACTATTAAAAAAAAGGCTTAATGTCAACAAAAAGTGCAGAAATCCTAGGGCTTTTATACAAGGTCAAGATAAATTTTATCATCAAGAAAATTAAGGAGGTTCGATCTAGTTTTATATGATTTTATGTGTTTCATCTCATCCAACAAGTCATTTTAGATTGTACAATGTTCTTGGAATGTGTTTCTAGTCTTCTCTTAAATGATAATGATAAACTATCCAGGCAATATGAGACCATCAAAGTCCGACGGGGGGGCTAATACCTTTCGTCACATGACTTAATCTCGTAGTATAGATCTAGGGTTTAGCATGCCATCCCAGTCAATTGTTCTTTTAGAGTCAAATTAAGACTTTTCTAGTTATTGTCCAGTTTACGAAAATAAGATAACAACTCTTTTGTCGATGAAAACAGCCGGGTTTTCACTCACATGCACAAGTCATCAAAGTAGGCTTCGTGGTTATTCCAACCAAACTCTCCAAATCTTTAATGTTAAGTATCTCTGAACTCTTTCAACTTTAATGTTGTTTTATTTTTGTTTCGAGATGCTTCAAATAATTGATTGTGGGTTTGTCAAATATGTTTAGATATTAAAATTGCTTGTAAGTAGTTAGCTTTTATTTTTCCTAGTTGGATTCAAAACCCTATGCACCCCATCTAAGTTACATTAGTCATCGGTATCATGAGATACTACTCATATTGTTAGAGCATCATTCCAATTGTTGTCATTTTGTGTTATTATGAAACATGTTTAGCATTGGTAAGATAGAACATCCCATAGTTGGAACAAACTCTAGACTTTAAAGGTGAAGTTTTTCCTTTTCATTTTATGTTCCAGACCTTTTAAAGTATTTTAACCTTTACTTTGGAAACAACTAGGATAAGAAAACCGCATTCCAACTCTTTGAAAGAAAGTAAATTTATGTTGATTGTTACTGTAGCAAACCACCTTAGAAAAAAAAAATCCCTGGACCCCTGAAAAAGATTTTAAATTTTAGGAGTCGCCATCTTATTTTATTAAACATAAAAAAATAAGAATAACCCTAAAATGTCCAAAGGACTAACTAGTTAATTGAAAACGTAAAAAAAAAAGGGTTTGTGAACTAAGTTATACGACGGGAAGGTGTTAGGCACCCGCCATACCCTTTAGGTCTCTACTTCATTTTTATTAATTTTTGGCCTTAAACACATAAATATGCATAAAATAAGCAAACCCTAGTTTTAATATATGTTATTGATCTGAATTCGACAGCAGGGGCCAAATGGCCGAAGTATTTAGTTGGACAAACCAAAATCAAAATCATTGTAGTTTGACTCGGACAATTACATGAGGCTACCTACACTTCGGTCTTAGACTTGAACTATGAAATGAAAATACTATTTTCAATAGTCTTTGTACAATGAAAATGTGATTGTGGGGATGGAAATTACGCTAGACTAGTACATTAAACTAGCCTAGAAAATAATAAATATAGCTTGCGTGTGCGCTTGCCTAGAAGACTCTAGAACGATTTATGAATGATCCATGATGCAAATGACTTGAGAATATATAAAAATGAGTATGAATGGTTAATTTCTCTTAAGAGATGATCTACCACTTTTACAAGAGAAATGGTATAAAAGCTTTAGGGATAAAAAGCTGATTCCTTTGAAACTGTACCCAAAGACCCTATTTATAGAGGTCTGGGGAGCCAGAAATGATGAAGATGACCATCTCAATCCGTGGTCTAGAGATAAAGCATAATATTTGACAAAAATTGCAAACTTGTTGAAAATCGGACCGGTTCATCCCATAATTTTAAAAAAAAAAATCTTGAATTTTGGGACATTATTTGTCCCTAATTTAGTAGTTTTCTCTTATTTAATCAGATAGGATGTATCAGATTTGGGAATTATCTCTATATTTTATGTAAATCAAATGTTAAATCACTTGGATCAATGGTAAATCACAAATAATCTGAAATGTTCTAGTTAAATCATTCTCTTGATAGTTATGGACTGGACCCACCTAATTGGACTGGATTGAGCCCAATTACTGACTGGACTAAACAATAGGATTGCTGGACTGGACTAATTAATGGACCGAATTAAATTAATTAAGTTTGATATATTATTAGGCCTACACCCATAATAATAAACTTTAATTAATACTAAAGTCCAATAAATGGGGTGTTTACAGTTACAAATTTTGACTTTTTATTTTATGCAAAAGCATATAATATCTTGTAGTGATCAGGTACAGATGAATTGCATCACTTACTAGGTTAGTGCCAATATAGTTATCTTTTTTTTTTTTAGTTTGTACCAAAAAAATAGTTCGCTTTTTTATCATAAGCATCTATCCTCAGAATCCTTTCATGTCACATTACATCATTGTTTATGAGTTTTCAGCAAAAAGACAAGAAGAAAAATGGGGAAAAGAGAAAACAAGAGAATTGCATCGCTTAGTAGGTTAGTGCCAATATAGTTATCTTTTTTTTTTTTTTAGTTTGTACCAAAAAAATAGTTCATTTTTTATTATAAGCATCTATCCTCAGAATCCTTTCCTGTCACATTACATCATTGTTAGTGAGTTTTCAACCAAAAGACAAGAAGAAAAATGGGGAAAAGAGAAAACAAGAGAAAGAACATAGAGGACTATGAGTATTCTTCTTTGAATTTGTGTGTTTTGGATAAGAGAAGGATAGTTTCTTAATGTTGTTTGTGAGTTAGAAAAAATGAGAAATATTTATGTTATTATTACTAAAATGTCTGGCGTCTTAGGGTCAAAGGCCAGTAGGTCATATTAAGTATTATATCTCGGAGTCAACTCAAAGATAGGTTGAAGTGAATGAGTTTGAATTGCCAACTTAGAGTAGAGTGTAACATTGTTAAAGTATATTTTTACATCACTTATTGGAGACTTAACATTGCATATTCAAAATTCAACAACTAGTTTATGTCAAAGGTGACTGTAACGCCTGTTAGAGGCAACTCTAATATGTTGAAGTATAAAAGTATTAGGTGGTCCGAGCCCAATTGTCCTCACCACTTAGGATTGTTAGATATATTATAAATAACCTCTGCCTCCCCCAACCCTCTTTTTATCACATCAGCCCCATGATCTGATAATCCTAAATGGCCAGGACAAATGATTAATGTTTCTAAATACTTAAAATGACTCTCTATCTTAACCCCATATAAAATGATTATTGGAACCATTTTGTACTCATTTTGAACATTAGTTTGAAGCATTCTTAACCTAGATCATCGATAGCCCATTGCGTTTATTACATCTCTCCTTCATAGTTTGAATAATCAACCATTATCAACATGCATTTAAGTGAGCTTTGGTTATTGATTGTGTGAGCTACATTTTATTAAGTCCTCAATTTTCTTACCATAATATAATTAGACTCTGAGTTGTGCTCATCACCTTTCAATGGACATCAATGATACACAAACCTCTACAAAAGAAATTTTTGTTTTTTGGTAAATAAGAGAAATATTTCATTAATATGGGTTTAACAAACATAGTACAAAAGTAGTTAATACAACAATTAGCTCATTACAAACCAAATTCTAGCTATCTAGGGCAGTATGTGTTAATTCCATTGCAAACCATATTCTTTCAGAAAACTTGTAATAAAGCATTTTGGAATGTCAAGCTTTGTAGTTTTGGGTTGTTAAACCTTAGTACTTGCATGTGAATAACACCAAAGGTTTGTAAGTGGTTAGATCTTGACCTGAACATAGGATACCTAGTATTCTTAGGTATTTCAAGAACCATTTTTGAAAGGATGGATGTGAACTCGAGGTAGTTGGAGGCAAAGTATCTAAATCTCTACCATATAGTATCCATATTAGGACAACTTTATACTTGTGAAATATTTTACATGATACACGTGGAATTCAAAACCTTGTTGATTATTGAAATTGCTTATGATTAAGGTTTCCCAAATTAATTTCACATCCTATTCACCCGATATTTATGCTTTTCTATACATACACAGAAGGGAAAAAGGTAAGCAATGCAACTCATTTTTAACACCTTGCCCACATTTGCCTTCAAAATTATGCTCCTACCATCATCACACCTCACTTTTACCTAGCACCATCATAACTGCCACCATTTTAATGTCATGCATGAACCACCATCCAACAACCAACTTCCACTATAATGCCCCGAACCCAAGGGTCCGAACACGTCCTTAAACCAAAACCCAATCATATCCAAAACATAACCATCGTAACGGTAGAGCAGAGCATCTAAAAACACCATAACATAATTACCTGAATCTCAAATACTTAACTCCAAAAAAATTCAAAACTTTATTACAAATCTCTCAGACTAAAAATCTAAATCTAAAGTACAAGAAACAAACTAACTAATAATTCTTCTAAAGAAAACATAACCTTTACGATTCTCATTACCAAACACCAAAGCAATTTTACCGTTGTACTAACATCTCGCCTTCGTGATACTCTTAGCCTGGAAAGGGATGGAAACAAAAAAACAAAGGGGTGAGCATGAATTTTTTCAGTAAGAAATTTTACACGCAGATAGCCAAAACGAATACAAAACATGAGTTATCGAGTAGAGCCAATAAATAGGAATTTACATAACTCAGACAAATTTCACAAACGAATAATGAAAGTGACCTAAAGATGGTTAAATAACCAATGAGTCGAATATCAAACACAATTTATCAAAACTTGTGGGTGTCACATATACAAATTGTTTATTATTAAGCATCACAAATCATGATTATATCATGTCGAATATCACAGCCGGCGTTACAAATAAGTCACGATAATCAAAAGTGATTTTCAAACACAAATATCACCCACAAAGTAATTTGATAAATATAGAGAATATTCATTTGATGTCCAAATGTAGTCATTGTAGTGTCAAACTGAAAAGAACGAAAATATTAATTCAACGAAACAAAAATCAGCTCAATGAAAGATCGAATGGATGAGATATGGTCAAAAGAAATTTTTGGATGAAAACTAAAAGGCACAAAAATCGATGAACTTTTTAAAAGAAATGGGATCAACTAGAAGATGACATGTGGCCATGGTTACCCCACGTCCAAACTGCTAGAGTTCAAAAAGAAATTTCATGAGTACTAAGTACAAAGTAAACAATACGTTTAGATCGAAAGGACAAGCTGAACCCAGCAAAAATTGGACCGATTAATGAGCTAACAATGAAAGAAATAATTCTCATGTGTACCGATAACCTAAAAATAAGAATGCGTAAAACCCTTACCTCAAAGTAACGAATATAACATCAAAAATCTCTTCTTTATCTTAGATCAATCCCAACCTTTTTGCTTAAATATCCAAAAGAATGCACTAGCTCTTTTCTCTCCTTTGTCTCCAAAAAAATATGGAGACTCTTACGTCTCTTTCCCGCTTATATAGTTTGCTAATCTAATTCTAATATAACTTGAAGTACTAATTGCTAGTGCAATCATAATACAACTTAAAGTCCTCATTACTAATTTAATCACAGTATGACTTAAAATCCTAATCCAAGTCGAAATCTCTTCTTCTTCTTCTTTAAATAATATCTAATCTAATCACATTAGCCACTAAGACTATTAAATGTTAATTTCGTCACTAAATGTCTCCAAGTAACTTCTCTAAGGTCCATTATTCAACTCAAAGTCAAAATACCCTTTTTTATTATTATTTGTATTCACACAAGTTGAGTCCAAAAATCTGGGGTATTACATCCACACCCTCATAAATACATCATATGTATCCTCTTCAGATCCACACAACTACCGCTGTCGCCTCAACCATCTTCCACCGCTACCGTATACCACAATCCAAATTTCCAATGGCCACAATCATCGGCAACCACCGTAGAATCTCCAACAGAATAACCGGTTGAACAACTTCGCCCACTACGAACAAAGGGTTGAAAAAGAGAAGGTGTTAATGTCCTTCCCCAAGCTCACCTTCTCTGAAATTAACAATGAGAAATTCTCTGATTGTACCATTTGATTGGTAGAGTTTGTGGCCACGGATAAAACAAGAGTGTTGTAGCAGGGTGCCCATGTGTTTCACATGGGTTGTATTGACACATCACTCATACCCCATTCGTCGTACTCGTCTTACTGCCATATTCTGATGGCTAAGTGTAAGAAATGCGTGAGTTACTGCCAGATCTCCATCAAAATTTGGTAAATTTTGGTCTCTGCAATTCTAGTCTTATGGCAATATAAAGAAGACTAGGTTACTTATGGAATTAGGGCATTGTTGGATGAATGCAAGGTGTAATGGTGGTGATACATGGTAGTAATGATGAGATATGGCAAGAGAGAGCTATAAAAATCTGAAGTTCAAGGCATGTATCTATCTTGTTTGTAAGTGGGTAAGTTTGGGTATGGAGAAAGAGATGTGCGATGATTGACATCGATTAAGATGGGCGGTGGAAATGGTAGATGATGGGGACCATATTTGAAGTCAATTCCTAATTATTTTGCTAGAAGAACAACATAACCAATTAGAATCCGTGTTTGGGCCTGTTTGCATTAAATAACAAGGTTGCTTTGGTTTACACCACCCCATCCTTCCATTTAATGTGCTCCACACACAATTTGACGTGAAGACAACCATCTTTTAGGTTTTTGTTAAAATTTTGAAGGCAAAAATGTCAATTCACACAGAAGCCCTATTTTGACTATGAATTGCAACCACCAACCATATCCCCATCGAAGCCGCCACCAGTCGCCACCTCCAACCCAACCAGCCCCCATCCCCCTTCCCTTACCCGCTGAACTTGTCCCCTCCCCTTACTCACTAAACCTTCCACCATCCCCCCTTTCCCTACCAAACTTGCCATCGCCAAAACAACAAGAATGGTCTTCCTCCATCGCTTCCTCCCTACTGAACCCTCCCTCGTTCCCCTCCTCCTTGCTGAACCCACCACTACCACCCATTTCTCCACCACACCCATTGTAACCCGCCACCTCCAAACTAATCAGATTAGCCCCCGCTCCCCCTACTTAACCCGCCATTACCACCATTTTCCCCACTAAACTAGCCACATCCATATCCACCCAAACAACCCCCCTCCTCACCAGATCTAATTCAACCATCTGGAGTGGCATCTGAGGTAGTTCTAAGGGATAGGTGATCTAATTCAACTAGCCATGTACGCGCGTGAGGTGTAAGACATCGAAGTTGAGGGAAGTGCATGGCCACATGTGATCAAACGACTAGATGCACTCGAGGCAAATGAGGCACGGCAGGGCACCAGATCGTGAGAAGGTGAGGATGGAATGTTAGCATATGATAGAAATATGGCAGTGGAGAGTTGGTATGCTTGTCCCTATCTGCCATTGCCATCAATCGTAATCTTCCTCGCCAGCAGTAGGTGTGGGGGAGGTGAGATAGGTTTGAAGAAAGATGAGAGTAAATACACGTGGCTGCCATTAAGGATTATGTATGACATATGGTTGTTAACAAGGATTTTTATGCAAATTTCCCTTTTCCCCCTAAAAATCTAAGAGACATCCAAGTCTTACTGTTAAATGGTGTGTGGAGCACATAACTTGAAGCATGGGGTGGTTGAACTAAAAAAAAAAAGCCTACGGTGTTTCATGTAAACGGGCTCGAAGTATGAGATTTTATACACAATTAGTCCTTTTTGGATGAAAGTAAACCGCACATACTGTTTGCAAACCGGCGGTAAACCAAGTCAAGACAAAAGAGTTTATCAGCTCCTCTTCCTATCACTAAAACTAGATCCTTTTTACTTGTTGCAAATTGAAAGATTAATTAAAGTCACGGATCAACTACCACAATCTTTTTCTATCCGTGAGACCTCCTACCCATGTATATGTGTCTCATGCGAAAAAAGTGTCTTAGGACTATAAAGCTTAAGAATTTAGTTGAGCAACTATTTTGATGAAATGTGGCTTGTATAGCAGCGATGGTATGAACTTCCTACAAAATATAGGTAAAAAGAATTTAAAATTAGAACCGTGTGCTGTTTGAAGAATGAAGCAACATCAGATACTTTATGGCAAAATAAGTGGGTTTAAGTCTAGGAAACGACAAAATATATAACTCATATAGGTTGAATCATTACTCCACACTAAAATTTATATACTAGTTTAAATAAAGGATTAGACAAATGCAGTGAAATATGATAACTCTTAGCGTGGTCAATAGCCATTTGAAGAGCATCAAAAGGGGTAAGATTTGTGGGAACGAGATTTGGTAGTAGTATCCAAGTTATCTAGGACCGATGTTTTTCAAGTGTGTAATGTCTTCACATAATCACATCTCTATGATATTTTCTATACACACTTTATAGCAATATGCCTTAAGATCACCGGTAACGCAACGTTCATCAGTCGTTAATATTCAACTTTAACAAAACATTTGGTGCAAAAGTCACCGGCTCCAAATAAAATATTTATAAATTCCAATGTAACATATATATTCATTCAAAAGTAATTAAAGAAAAACATTATATACAAATATGAATTTCAATATTTTACTTCTAAAACGAGTTTTACCATGCATGTAGAAGTTACATTACTTGGATGACAATCCATCTAGTTTGCTAAAGAATGTGACTAAAACAAAAAAGTTATAATTTTGACCAAGATATTTATTACTTGGCATTCTTACAGGCATGATATCCTTATATTATTTGTGCAACATCATTTGTTAGTTGTTTATTATTTTGATGTTATTGGAAGGTCCGCACGCGTTAACTAATATATTTTAGGAGGGTAGTGTTGATATTCTTACCAAACTTTGAAGAGAAAAATATTAGCAAAGAATATAAAGAGCCCTTGAACCTCTCTGAATAAAGACAACTCTGCTTTATCTCTCCTCCCTCTTAACTCAAAACTTTACCGATATCAGGGTTGTGCTTCCACCACTACCGGTGGTGGAAGCACAACCGGTTGTTGGTGTTTTATGATGGGTTAGGATGTGGTTGAAGGAGGTGTCGTGGCTGGAGGTGGTGCTGGTGCCAGGCATGGCCTTTAGTGGCAATGACGCGTGGGTGGATGCATGAATTGTGTGCTTCTTGGGGCTTGTAGCTTGGTGGGGCTAGTTGTTAGTGTGTTGTCTGTTGTGTGTTGACTTGTTGACAACTGTCATTTTTGGCATTTATTGCTTCTTAGTGTGTTTTGAAGTTGTCTACATTATGTTTATCATTTGGGATTGGTTGTTTGTATTTATCCTTATCTTTCGGGTCCTTGTTGTTGATTGTATAGTTTGTTAAATTAGCGTCTTCTATATAATTAGGGTTTTAATTTGTTCAGTTTGTAGCTTAGTTCCGAACGGAGGTGTAGATAGTTTGTCACGACCCGAACCCACGGGTAGGCCCGTGAGCCAGATCCGTGACTGGCCGCAAACTCATTCAAATAACTATTTAAGGTTCTGTCAAGCCTTATTTAAACCTGTACACAATTCTATAGTCATGCATTAACTAACATCATAATATGACTTCTAAAGAGGTCCTTACAGATCTTCCCAAAATTATCTCTATCGAGTTCCTCCATAATGACTGATATAATTTATTTAAAAGAAACCTGATGGATTTAAGCTACGAACAATTCTAGAAATAAACCAGCAGTTCTACAATTTCTCAAGGAACTTAAACCAACTTCCTAACAAGCATCTCATGCGGCTTCATTCTCATTACTCTCATAGTACTCAGGTTCATCTAGGTGATCACCTGAAAACATTTATAAAAAGGGGTGAACTGGGGGCCCAGTAAGTACACATGTCATATTCCTAAAATAAATTTGAGGATTTTAAATATGCCATGGTTTTCTTTTTCAAAATAAAGAATTCAACGGCACCAAAATATAATTTAACTCAACATGTCTACATACATATATGTACTTACAGTAAAAGAATTCTCGAAATAGAATATAATCAACCAAAAGATTCATCAAGAACTGTCACAATTAATCACAACATGGTATACTGCGGTCAGCGTATGGTCCCACTGACTAGGACCGAAAATCCCTCCTCCACCCCGGATAACAAAATGTGGATGCAAGGACGAACCACGGTGCAACAGTAATGTGCGTTAACGTATGGTCTCGTTGACCAGGACCCGGAATCCACTTTCCCCCATGGATATGGGGCGCAGTAACACAGTCAAACTATTGTCTTATTCCACATGTACCGAGCATAATTCAGTTACTCACACAACAATTTCATGGCATTTCATTTCAGTTTTCAATAAACGATTTATCACGAACACAGGGCAGTAAAAGTACTTCAAATCTTTCATTTTTACTGAGAACATGTATACAATATAAAACATTTTCAAGTAGGGTATAAGGAGGAATATGGCAGGGTACTTACCTGGATAGCTAAACGGTTCTGATTCTTGTTCCCAAGCTTGCCCTAGATTTTGTCTATCGGAATCTAAACAATAAACCATACCGATATTATTTATTGCCACTCAATCATGCCTGGCTGCTAAATTTCCCTTAAGTGCATGAAATTACCAAAAATGCTCCCGGACTTGTGCCAAATTACCCAAAATACCCCTAATACCTAACATACCACTACACCCCAAAAAATAACTCAAACCACTCTTTTAAATGGCTAGCTGGGTTTTCCAGACAAAAAAGACATTTCTGGGAATTTTCCGTAGAACCCCAATCCGTTCCTTAAATTGAGCGCTATGAATCCTACTTCAAAAGTATATAAAATGGTGTCAGAATGCTACAAAAATTTAGACGCTCAAGCGTTTCAGTAAGATCAGATCACTGTAAAATTTTTAGCTAAAACCAATTTCGTTTACTATGCCAATTAATTCAAAAACCTATTTTCAAAATAAAATCATTTACGGCCCTTCACATGCCCAGAAAAATCTCAGAAAATTCTACATTGAAGGTTTCACAAAAAATAATGCAATTTTTAGTTTTGCATTTTATCCAAATATGCTCAGAAATGGCATAAAAAGTTTTGGCAATAGATTGATAAGTAATTCTAGAAACAACAATTTTCAGCAAATCCTAGTTTTGTATATTGACCATTTTGAGGCAGAAACATGATGAATATTAGCAAACTCAAAACTACAAAGTTAAAATATACTTTCTAAGGTTTTCATAAATACAAGGGTCACAAATATCCAATGAGTAATGACTTCTTTACAGTAAATCGAAATGGCTGATCAAAACAGCACATCTCTGTACATACCAATTTTGTTCATTAGTTATTTTGGAGCTGAAAAACTATGAATCTCAGAAAACTCGAAACTAGAAAGTTGAATATGACTTTATGAGGTTTCTATAAATATAAATTTCACAAAAATATCATCAGTAATTAATTTTATATGACAAATCGAAATAGCTGCCTGAAACAGAAAAATCTGGACTTCTACAGTGAATTGAATTTAAAATCATTTTTCGATATCCAAAACGTAAGATTCTGAGAAAACTTAAAACTGAAAAGTTTAAGGGGACAAAATAAGGGTTTCAGAAAGTATAAAAACACATCAATCGAATTAATAATGAAAGAGATATCAATAAAAACTTAACCCACTCTTACTCTTATCTACAGCAGCCTTCTTCTAAAACACATCCACATCTCACCCTCTGAAACACACACACAAACCCGAGCACTTACACATTAAGATCCCTTTAAAACACACCCAAGATTACAATTTAAAACACCCAAACAAATAGCTAAAATTAGAGAGAAGAGACTAGGGATTTACCTTGAAAATTCTTGCCTTATGTGCTTCCTTCTCTTTCCCTTTCTCTCTCCAGTTTCTCGTAAAAGAGGCTGACCAATGTTTTTTTGTGACCGTTGAGAATTAAGCTAGTCTTTATATTAACCCTAAAAAGGAGAATTTGCTTAAAAACCCCTTGAATTTTAATTATTTTTCTTTTCAAAGTTTACCCATAAATTTTAATATTATTAGAAGACCTCAAACTAATCGGATCAATAGTCAAAATTATGCATTCTGTTCAGCTTTTGTTGTTATTCTTATCCGAAGGTCCTTTTTTCTTTGGCTCGGTTATGGTTTCAATTGGATTGCTTAAGGCTACGCGCCACGCATCCATAACTAGAGTCTAGAAATGGAGGGCAAAAATCTGTTTCCTCATAAAACCTACCCTTTATCAATCCAATTATTAAATTTTACCAAAAGAAAACAAAATGAGAAAAATATTGTAGAACTTATTTATCCTTTTTATTTACATGAAAAAATCAAGGCTGCAACTTGGGCGGGTTGGATGGGTTCAAGGGCCAGACCATGCCCATCCCACTCTCAAAAGCTCGTGTCAACGCCCAGTAGCCCATTTAGGGGCTGAATAATATCTGTTCATATCCAGCCCATAAAGATTTCGGTTGGTACGAGTAGGACACCAGCTGTCCACGGGTTCTCTATGGTTACAAATTTTTTTAGTGTACTTAATTTTTAAGCATATTAATTACCATCTAACTCTACTAATTAGTCCTAATTGTTGTTTACTTATTTTTTAGGCATATCAATTTCTATCCAACTTTACTAAATAGCATAATGAAGATAACTATAATGAAGTTTCAACATAGATTTGAATATAAGCATGGAAACAATGTTGTTTAGGACAAAATAAAAGAAAAAGAAAAAGAAAATGACAGGAGTGTCGAAACAATCTTAAGAAATCTATTCATACAATAAAAAAAAAGCAAAAAAAAAATCTTCAAAGATCTCCCAATTCAAATCCATATGCTTAGAGGATTTTAAAGACTAAAAAAAAAACACATATCTTGTACACATAAAATTTATCTATCTATATCCATATCTATCGATCTATACTATATACAATGAGAATGACCATTTTTGTGTAACACCCTTTTTGGTGTTACATAACTGCCTATCGAAACATAATGATACTTGGCACCATGAGAAAATTCTTGATAATTACACAAAACAAAAATATTAAATAGTAAATACTACCTTAAGAACATGTTTGGTTTTCACATTTAAAAATACTTATATATTATGCTTGATTTTTTTAACAATATCTAGTCTTACAACTTTATTTTTACACGCGTATCGCGTGTGTCATAAAAACTTGAATGTTGACACCTGGCATAGTAAAATAATATTGAAAAGTGACACTAAACAAAATTTTAATAGCATATCACCATCTATATTTTTGGTTTTTACAATCTAAATTTAGTTTACTTTAATGTGACAATGAATACTTGAGATTACTTTTAATTCATATTATCAACTATATTTTTGCATAGGTATCTCATATGGAGTGGTGACTAGTATTATATATAAAGAGAATGATCATTTTGGTGTAACACTGTTTTTAGTGCTACATAACTAACTACCTATTCAGAATAATAAAAGTTGACATTATGAAAAAAATGACACGAAACAAAAATATCTAATACAGAGTAGTAAATAATTATCTTAAGGACATGTTCGATTTTCACATTTTAAAACACTTATATATCTTGCTTGACTTTATAACAAATTTTAATTTAGTAACTTTATTTTTGCATGCGCATCGTCGCGTGTGCCACCACATTTGGTGTAACACTGTTTTTTTTTTTGTGTTACAAACTATCTACATAGAATTATGACACTTGACATCATAAAAAGAATTGTTTAATGAATATCACAAAATATAAATTCTAAATAATAATAACTTATGTTTGATTTCTACATTTTATGCCTGTTTTTTTTTTTTTTTGGTCGAAATGGCATTCTTTATTCATGTAGGTGCAAACAATTACAATTCTTCAGTTTAGTATATATGTTCATCAGGCCATGAGAATAGGCCTTCTCTATCTATGTACATAACAACTATTATATACAACATTAATTTGGATTCCCCTCCATCTATACTCCTTCCTCAATGCCCCAAGCTTCACAGGGGTCCTGAGTAGCATCATGGCTATTCTTTTCCTTCATGTACCTTATCCATTGTTGTATCATGTACAAGCAGCCCTGCGGAGTAGTCTGCTTCCTTGCATAAATCCTGGTATTCCTTTCTTTCCATATACCATACACCACTACTGACACTACTAACTTCCCCAAATTGGCTTTGAAACTCTTGCCTTTAAGGGTGCTGGCTAGTTGAGAGCTCAGTTGGATCCATGAGTTGATTAGAATTGTCACATGTAGTCTACTCAGAGCAGTCTGCCATAGATCTTTTGTATAAGGACATTGAGCAAACAAGTGGCATTCATCTTCCTTAGCTTGATTACACATCACACAATTATCCTCTTGGATTACATTCCAAGCTTTGAGCTTCACTCTAGTTCTAAGACCTTCTTTGCATAACATCCACAGGATCAAGGAGCATCAGAGAATGTTCCCTTGGAACCATATGAGCTTCCAGAGGGGATCTCTATTTGCTTTTGTTCTCATAGCATCCCATGCACTTTTTACACTATAGTTCTCACTGGGGTGTAATTCCCATATAGCTTTATCAGGTTCCTCTGTGTTTGGTGGCTGCATTGCTTGGATCATTGTATTGATAGCCCTTAGATCAATTGATCTATTTGTCAACATGGTCCACCCATTATCTTGAATAATTTCATACACCTTAGCATTGTGACTCAAACCTGAGTCATAAATGGCTCTGAGCCCAAATTGATCCACAATAGATCCACCAGTCAGCCATTTGTCCAGCCAAAGCCAAATCTGCCAGCCATTTCCCACCTTATAGTGAATGTGATGATTCAATTGTGCCCCTAAGTTTCAAGATTTTACACCATGTCCATGATAACACCACAGGTGGTTTAAAGGTCCATAGGTGCTTTCCTTTAATTATATACATATGGCACCATTTCACCCAAAGTGAATCCTTCTTATGAGCCAAATCCCATAGATGTCTTCCTATGGCAACTTTATTCCATTCCTCCAGTCTCTTCACTCCAACCGCCCTTCATTTTTGGCAAACATACATCCCTCCATGCTACTTTTGCTCAATTGCAATTCCCATCATGACCTTGCCAAATAAAGGATCTGATTTTCTTCTCTATCTGTCTTATAATCCTCTTAGGCAATATAAAAATAGAGCACCAATAAACATGCATGCTACTCAGTACTGAAAGTGCTAATTGCAGCCTTCTTGCATATGAGAGGGCCTTTGTTGTCCAACTTGCAATTTTCTTGGTGATTTTCTCCACAATGGTTGAGATTAGAGGTACACCAAGATAGGTCACATGAAAATTTTCAACTTGGATTCCCATAATCTCAGCTAAACTCTCAACCATTGATGTGCTAACCCCAGCTATGAAAATAGAACTTTTGGCCAAATTGGGGGACAAACTTGATAGCTCATAGAATTCCTCCATTGCTTGCTTGATCAGCCTGATGGTAAAAGTATCAGCTTTCCCCAAAATGAATAAATCATCAGGAAAGCTAAGGTGGTGTATCTGCAGTTCTTTGCATCTTGGGTGATATTCAAAGTCTTGATGGCTAGCATAACTAGTCAACAAATAAGAGAAAGCTTCCATCACAATCACAAATAGATATGAGGATATGGGGTCCCCTTGCCTCAAGCCCTTGCAACTTTCAAAATACCCTTATGTATTACCATTCAAGCTTATAGAGAACCTAGCAGTTGAGATGCATTGCATGATCCATCCCACAAAAATAGGAGGAAAATTCATAGTTTCTAAGACTATCTTCAGGAATTGCCATCCAACAGAATTATATGCCTTTTGTAGATCAATCTTCATTACACACCTAGGCCTCCCACCTTCCTTATGATAATTCTTCACCAATTCTTGCATTAAAAGAATGTTATCAGCTATGCATTTGGCTACAAAGGTTGATTGGTTGCCACTGATCAGGTAAGGTAAAACTTTCTTGATTCTGTCACATAAGATCTTGGAGGCACATTTGTAGATTACATTATAACATGCAATTGGCCTGAAGTCCTTCATGGTGTTAGGATTTTGAATCTTTGGTATGAGTGACAACACTGTACTATTAAAGAACTTGATCCCCTTGCTTTTATTCAGCATTTCCATGACTGCCTCTGTCACTAATTTACCTAATATATGCCATTTCTTCTGAAAAAACTCAGCAGTATATCCATCTGGCCTAAGGGCCTTATTTGCTTTTATGGTAAACATGGCCCACTTCACTTCATCCCCTGTCACAAGGTGCACACATCATACTTTGGTCTTCCATTGTTACAGTTTTAGTGATCACTTCTTGCATTCTTGTTCTTGTTTGAGGTTGTGATGCAACTTGGCTTCCTAAGAAGTCAGAGAAATGTTTAATAGCAACTTCTTGCACCTCTCTTGCTCCACTGACTAATTCCCCCTCAGTATTCCTAATTGCAATCACTCTATTGTGAGTTTTGTTCACTGCCATCTTCTTGTGAAAGTATGCTGTATTACAATCACCTAGTTTGATGCTTCTGATTCTTGCTTTTTGATGGTAAAAGGCCTCATCTGCCTGAGCTAGATGGTAGTACTGCCTATGCACTTCCTTTTCCTTTTGTACCACAATTGCATCTTGATTCTGTAAAATTTGAGCTTGTAACATTTGTAATTCCTTGTACTTCTCATTAGTCCTTGCAGATATATTCCTATAGCTTGCCTTATTGAGCTTTTTCAACAAAAGCTTTAAGGCTTTCAACTTGGTTCTCAGCTGTTTGCATGCATCTCCTTCCCCTTTTTCTTGCCAAATATTCTGAAGTATATGGTCAAATTGAGGGTGGCCCATCCAGAAGTTGAAAATTTTGAATGGTCTTTTCCCTTGCTGTTCCTCCTTCATGATAATAACCTGTTCACAACCTATCCGGACCGCACCCCAGGGCCCGCTAAAAGACTCCAGTGGCACGACACGTCACCCGCTCGGTAGTCAAATTTGCTCAACATCATTCCTCGGTCAAAAGCGCTCCGATGCTCACAAATCGCCATGCTCGATCAAAGCGCTCCGCGCCTTAAAAACATTCAGACAGAGATCGAAAGCACCTCCCCCCCCGAGGGGTCGGCCACCAACTTTGAAAGGGGGTCGGCCACCCCCCTAAGAAGGGGGTCGGCCACCCTCTTGAGAAGGGGGTCGGCCACCCCCGTGAGAAGGGGGTCGGCCACCCCTTTTGTAAGGGGGTCGGCCAGACACCTTGTGAGGGGGTCGGCCAACCCTTTTGGTAAGGGGGTCGGCCAGCCACCTTGTGAGGGGGTCGGCCACCCCTTTTGTAAGGGGGTCGGCCAGCCACCTTGTGAGGGGGTCGGCCACCCCTTTTGTAAGGGGGTCGGCCACCCCTTGAGGAGGGGGTCGGCCTCCCTTGTCCTTAAGGGGGAGGGGACCTGCTTACCGCTGCTATCACCCTACTCAACACATTCAGCGATGCTCACTCATCGCTATTGGTCGCGTGACGCCCACTATCGCCCGCACAATCAACCCGGGGGCTCCTGCCCTCGCGGCGCGACAGGCTCACAACCCTAAAGCCCTCGCCGGCACAATCAACCGGGGGCTCCGGCCCTCGCAGTGGGATGGGCTCACAACCCTAAGGCCCTCACCGGCACACTCAACCAGGGGCTCCGACCCTCGCACGCTCAATCAACCGAAGGCTCCGGTCTTCGCAACGAGGGTTGGACTCACAGCCCTAAGGCCACCGCCGGCACAATGACCCCACAGACTCATGGGAGGGGGCTCCATTCGCAATGCCCCAGAACGGGGACCATTCGCCACGGACTCTGGATATCAAGTTGCAAGCATGTGCACCCATGATACCATTGATCGTCGACACCACCAGGGCAATGAACCGCGAGTCACTCCGGGACGGGAGCAGGTCCTCGGAGGGGATCGTGTCCGGCACGCCTAACCGTTGGCTGCCGGGGCAACCCTAACCGCTGCCGGGATCTCGACGCGTCTCTTGACGCATCTAGTGGGATTCAGTAAGGGCTTGGACTGGAGGCTGGGGCAACGGGCCACTCTGACCATGCTACCGCAGTGTGGTCAGTCTCTTGAGACAGGTAGAGGGACGCTGCAAGGGCAGGACGACACGAACTCGGGGACCGGCAATTCGACGGACAATCAAGACTGCGGAACCCCCTACGGCGACGTGTCACTCCCAGAGGACGACACGTGTCTGCTGATGACACGCGCATATTTGTGCCTATATATAGTGGATTCTGGAGCTTATTCAAGGACTTCTGCCTCATTTGACACTTTCACTTTCTCTCTCTAAAACCCATTCTCTCTGGATTTCTAGTGAGAGAAAGACATTTGGACTTACGACTTCGAACTCTCGACGTTGCACTCTTGACACAGACTGTCGACCGCTGGCCCTGTTCGTCGTCACCCTGCCTGCGCGACACTGCCAGCCCTCGCGACTTGCCTAAGGAGCCTTGCTCTCAGCCCTTGCGCCATCCTTGCTGTCTCCCACTTTGCCTACTTGGAAGCCAACTCAGACTGCATCCCTTGTGGCACCTCGACGTGGCAAAGGACCCTCTTTCCGCACCAACATTTGGCGACTCCGCTGGGGAGGTGAGCATCGTGTTGCAGTCTGCCACATCCTAGCAACCATGCCTGTACAACGAAAAGCTACCAGGGTAACCAGCCAAGGTCTCGACCCGACCGTCCGTGAGGAGCATCACTCTGATGACCAAGAGGGGACTAGCGCTGTGCGCCCCCAAGACCCTCCCACACCTGACGTGCAAGTGGCAGTCAACGCGGCCATCCAACAGTTCACCCCCACCATAGCCAGCATACAGGACTCTCAAGTTTCACTCATGGCCGCCATATTGGAAATGCAAAAATCCATACAAGCGATGGCCTCGCAACAGATTGTGCTGCCGGTCCAGCCTGCAGGACCGGGGCTGTCCCCTGACGCTACCCAGGCGCCAGTGGCACGACCGCTGCCACCTCAACCCTCCAGACCCCTAGCAATAGGGCTCGCGACGTCTTCCCCGCCCATGGCAGACACGCTGCGTACCGTGATGCCGCCACGCAAGCAGCAGCCAGATCTAGTGCCGTTATTGCAACAAGTCTCTCCTACTATGGCGCCTCAAAATTTTCCAGCCAGGAGCTCTTATGGGACTCACGATTCCATTGAGATGGAGCCTAATCCCTACTTGATGGAGCAGCACCAAATGACAAGCCAAGTGGTGGATATCTCTCCCCCGCCCACGCATGCCACCCTCCACCTGCCCGCACCACCACCCGCCATGTATCGCCCTCCAACCGCTCCTGCCCACCAAATTGTACCGACAGGGGACTCCGGGGCTCGAGGAGCACCGGCCGGCCACCAACCTTTGGTCGGCCAGGAGGAGCCGCCCTCCCACTATGTTTCAAAGGCTGACTTTGACGCGCTTCTTCACCGACTGTCACAGCAGTCCGCACCCGACTCATCAAGTTGATTGACAAGACACGCGCCGTATGCTGACGAGCTAACCATCATTCCCTATCCGTTCAAGTCCAAACAACCAACCTTTCTGCTCTTCAACGGACGCGAGGGCAACGGCCGTGAGCATTTGACGAGATTTGCAGGCTCATTGGAGCAGTATGGCCCGGGAGACAGCTTGAAGTTGAGGGAATTCCACAAGTCCCTTACAGGCTTGGCCTACACTTGGTACCACCAGATCCCTGCGGGGACAGTCCATTCATGGCATGAAATGGTCCAACTCTTCATGGACAAATTCCACTATGAAGCTGAGCGCGTCACCATAGTGGACATCGCCGGCATTCGCCAAGCCCCCGGCGAAGACTTAACCAAATATGTGCATCACTTTCATCTTAAATGCCTCGAGTGCACGGATTTCAGTAAGGATGAGACACTGGTGCCCATATGCATCAAGAATATGAACGACGTGTACCGGGTGCACCTCGAGAACTTACAATTGAGATCATGGGGACATCTCAAAGAAACGGCAAGGCGTACTTACGAGACGGTCGGGCCTGTTAAACCATGGAGGCCTCGGCCACAGAATGCACTGGTGGCCTCAGCAGCACCACCCAGTACCCAGCGCAGCGGCACCAGCACTGGCAGCAACGACTGTATCATCTGTAATTTCTCTGGCTTTAAGCGCCTGTTTCCGGATAGGGACCAATAACCAGACAAACGGCGACAACAGGAGACTCCGCCTGCCTTTCCGTGCGATTTAAATACAGTGAAGGATCTATTGACATAATGGGTTGTCAACGACAACAACTTCCATTTACCACCTGTGCGGATCCCCATCACCGACGAGAACCGAACACGGCCCAACTACTGTCCCTTCCACCAGGCCCTTGGTCATCCTCTCAAGAACTGCAATGCGTTGCAGGCCATCTTTGCAAGAAAAGTCGCGTCAGGCGAACTACAGCTACGAAAGAACAATGATGTGAGGAAAGAACCATACCCAAACCATGGCAACGACAACCGCGAGCACCAGGTGCTCATGGTTACCACCGACCACTTCGAGCCGCTCGCCCCCGAAGCTCCTGCGGAAGTCTCGCCTTTGATCACAGCTCACGTACCTCCTACCCCCCAGCCAGTCTCCTCGGCTGGCCAGATGACGAAGATCAAAGGCTTCTTTGATGAAATAGGGTTTTCACCCGCAGCGCGGACCTATCTCTCGGATTGCTTGTTCGAGGTCACCACAGGCCTCGGGCCCGAGTGCTTCACCGCCCAGGCTGAGCTCAGACATGTCCCTTCCACTGCATTTATATTTTCGGACAAGGACTCACCAACCGTCGAGCACCATAACCGGCCACTATACCTTGAATGCACTGTCAACGGCACCGGCTTCCGCCGGGCCTTGGTAGATTGCGGCGCCTCAATCAACATCATCCCTCTCATCACTTTGCAGCGGGCCGGTATACCACCAAGAAAGATCATTCGTGACCCCATCAAAATCACTGGTTTTGGGCAAGGCCCCCAGTCCACTCTTGGCCACATCACTGTCGACCTAATGGTCGAAACTGTCCGTCGTGACACCAGTTTCCATGTGATAGATAGCGAGTCTTCCTTCCACCTCCTACTTGGGCGACCTTGGATCCATATCAACAAGGCTGTTCCCTCGACGTACCACCAGTGTGTGAAACTGGTGGCCGGTCCTGCGGGACATGAGGTAGCAGTAACCATCCCCGCAACCAAGGCCCCTTTCGAGTGTACCGAGTCTTATTTTGCCGAGGCCTCCTTCTTCACTGAACTTGCTGCAGATAATGAGAATGCCACTCACATCCATTCCACCAAGCTACCAGATTGAGACGAGCTGTGTGGGAACAAGCCACCTAAATCCAAGTCCAAGTCTAAGAAAAGCAACAAGAACAAAGCATCAATCTCAACATCACCACCTGATGCCACTACCATTGCCCCGCCTTCATCCCCCAAGCCCAAAAAGCACAAGCTTGAAACCACTTTTCAGCGCGTCATCAGGGACGAAAGGGTCATCTACCAGTTATGACGGTGTCCGGGGGGTCCGCTGCCCGGACGCCTCGACAACCGCCCACCTACGGCTACAGAGTGGTGTTGTAAGGCCGAGCATTGTCCGCCAGATCACAAGCTTACCCCAGGCGCTGCACCCCCTGCTATGAAGACTGGCCACGACCACAGGCCGCAGATCTTGATGAAATTAACCTGGCTGATCCGGGCGAGGAACCTCGACTGACCTACATTGGCACGAAACTCGCCCCATGCTGAAGAGAGGAACTGGTTACCCTCCTCCGCGAGTATCGCGACGTGTTGGCATGGAGTTACAACGAAATGCCCGGATTAGACCCTGCCTTGGTGACACACCATCTTAACATTGCCAACGGGTTCAGCCCAGTACAACAGCATGCGCGCTCCGTCCGCCCCGAACTTGAAATAAAAATCAAACAAGAGATCGAACGACTTCTGCAGGCTGGCTTCATCGAACCCATCACTCATCCTATCTGGTTGGCTAATGTTGTTCCTGTGCAAAAGAAGAATGGACAAGTTCGCGTTTGTATTGACTTTCGCGATTTGAATAAGGCATGCCCTAAAGATGAATTCCCACTGCCCAATATTGATATGCTCACAGAGGATGCCGCCGGACACGAGACCTTGTCCTTCATGGACGGCTTCACCGGCTACAACGAAATTCGAATGAACCCAGATGACTGTGCCAAGACAACTTTTCAGACCCCGATGGGTAACTTTTGTTGGAAGGTCATGCCTTTTGGTCTCAAGAATGCGGGTGCCACCTATCAGAGAGCTATGACAGTTATCTTCCACGACATGATACACCGCACAGTGGAAGACTATGTTGACGACCTCATTATTAAATCTAAAAAGGAAAGTGAGCATCTTGCGGACCTTCGGGCAGTTTTTGATCGATGTCGTCAATACAACATGCAAATGAATCCGCTCAAATGTGCCTTTGGAGTCTCCTCTGGCAAATTCCTCGGCTTCCTGGTCAGTCGACAGGGTATCGACGTTGACCCCTCCAAGGCTGCCTGTATCCGAGAGATGCCACCACCCAAGAGCACCAAGCAGTTAAAAAGTTTCCTTGGCAAGGTTTCTTATCTCCGCAGGTTCATCCCTGCCTTAGCCGAACTCATTACGCCCTTCCAGCACTTGACGCGCAAGAGCGCACCGTGGAGTTGGGGTACTCCCCAACAACAAGCATTCGAACAAATCAAGGCAGTCCTCATGTCACCACAAACCATGGTCGTACCGCAACGTGGCCTGCCACTCTTGCTTTACCTAACCTCCACGCCCAGATCTATAGGGGCGTTACTTGCTCAAGAAGTGGACGGAGTGGAACGTCCGGTTTATTATCTCAGTCGGTCAATTAGAGGACCCGAGGCCAATTATTCTGAGCTCGAGAAACATTGCTTCGCCTTGGTCTACGCCTCGCAGAAGTTCAGACACTACTTCTTGTCGCGCCAGATTAGACTCGTCACCAAGGCTGACCCATTACGATACATGCTCACTCGCCCCGCCCTGTCTGGCCGACTTACTCGTTGGTTACTGCTATTGGCCGAATTCGGCCTATCCATCAAGAATCCTACGGCTTTGCGGAGCCAAGCACTCGCAGACCTCTTGGCCTTCTTCCCACATCAACAATATGAACCAACCTCACATGAATTGCCTGGAGAAGAGACGGCCCTGACCTCTGATGTTGATGAATTGTGGACACTTGAGTTCGACGGCTCAGCCACTAGCAAAGACACCAAGGGAGTTCCCATCCGGCAAGGTGGTGCCGGCATTGTCCTTCGGAATCCAGAAGGTGTTACCACATCCCTATCCTTCAAACTCGCATTCCCGGTATCTAACAATGAAGCCGAGTACGAGGCCCTCGTCATCGGCCTCATGCTAGCCATCAGCATGGGGGCTAAATCATTGCGTGTAAAGGGGGACTCAAACCTAATCATGAAGCATGCCGATGGGGAGTTTGCAGTCAGGGAACCAGCCTTGGCACCTTATTGTGCCTTAGTACAACACTTGGAGGGACAGCTTGGCCATGTCCAATACGAACATCACAGCAGGAGCCATAACCGACATGCGGACAGCTTAGCCACGATCGCGTCAAAAATAGACATTGACGGCGAACAACGGGTGCTAACCATTATCAAAAGGACGGCACCATGCACGACGTTGGACTTGGTACCAACAGACACTACGACCGATGATTGGAGGCAGCCGATCGTCGACCAGCTTAGAGCGCCATCACTCGCTTCCGTCTCCACTCTTACAGAATTCTTTATGTTAGGAGACATCCTGTACAAGCGATGTCCCGGAGGCACTCTGGCACGATGTTTGGCCCCGGCAGAAGCAAAGCACAAATTGCAATATGGACATCAAAAGTGTTGCGGCCTCGACGGACCGCCACTATACCGTCGTCTCCAGCGAATGGGTCTCTTTTGGCCATCCATGGCCAAGGATGCTTCAGATGTGCAGCAGGGTTGCTCGGAATGCCTATATGCACCAGACCGTACGGAAGCTCTTGTCGTCAATGTTGAGGGTGACTGGCGCCAGCCCTTCTTGCAATATCTGTCCCACGGACTGCTACCCTCTGACCACAGCTCGGCACGATCTATCAAACGCAAGTCGGTCAAGTACTTCGAGACGGAAGGCGAATTGTTTCGCAAGGGATTTTCGGGACGCACCCTATGATGCTTGCAGGGTGCCCAAGCAGTCGAGGTGATCAACGAAGTGCACAATGGTGCTTGTGGCGAACATCAAGGCTCTCAGAAATTGTATGCAGAACTACTCAGGTTGGGGTACTACTGGCCGACTATGGAATCCGACGCAATCTCCCATGTACGACACTGTCAACCCTGCCAGAGACACGCAGATAGAATGCACATGCCAGCATCCGACCTACGTATGATCGCGGCCCCTTGGCCATTCCACTCTTGGGCTCTCGACCTTATCGGCCCCATACATCCACCATCAAAAGGTCACATTTGGATCATGGTCGCAACAGAGCGTTTCACAAAGTGGGTCGAAGCCATACCTCTGCGAAAAGCCACGGGGGGTGCCATCGCCAACTTTTTGCGCGACCACATCATATGTCGCTTCGGCATCCCCCGATGTATTATCTCCGACAACGGCACGCCATTCATCAATCGGGATGTTCGGACTCTCATGGAAGCAGACGATATCAATCATGCCACGTCGACTCCTTATTATCCGCAAGGCAACGGTCAGACTGAAGCCTCTAACAAAACTCTGTTGCGCGTTTTGTCGCGCATGGTCCATGACGCGAGCAACTCTTGGTCCGAAAAGCTAAGTCATGCCCTCTGGGCCTACAGAACTTCCAGACACACAGCTACGAAGGCCACACCCTTCTCCCTCGTCTACGGGGACGAATGTGTAGTGCCGGCCGAGATCGCAGTCGCCTCGGCGCGTCTATCCCTCAGCAGTGGTCTCGGGGAGGAGGAAACCAGAATGGTGGCACTTGAGAGCCTTGATGAAAAGAGAGCTAATGCCATGCGACGAATGAAAGCATATCATGAGAAGCTTGTCAAAGCCTACGGGAAGACCGTCAAACCTCGCTCCTTCGCAGCAGGCGACCTTGTCCTCCAAGCCGCCAAGCACGTACGGGCCAATTTGTCAGCTCCTAAGTTTACACCTAACTGGGAGGGGCCATTCGAAATACATACTGCCAGGAGCAATGGCTCGTACCTCCTGCTCAATCCAGACGACGGGCAACTTACCGCCCCTGTCAATGGTCGCTATCTGAAGAAGTACTATGCATGACCAGCTCGCGGCATGTCCCCCCCCCCCACGACCTGACATTTTGTGTATATACACACATGTACTAGCTTGTACTTTTGTTTCTTGTTACGAGTTCCTTTTGTGTAAAGACATTTCCTTGATCCACGCACTATCAATATACGATCTTTTTACTCCCTACCTCTATGCTTTGCCTCTACTTTTATATTCATTTCTAGTTATCAAGTGTTTGTCCTCGATTACAAAAAAAAAGAAGCAGAAAAAGAAAAAAGGGGGGGGGGGACACAGACAGACACCCAACAGACGCAACACACAATCGTAACATACAACGCTTATACCATACATCCACGACAGGTGTTAACAAAGCAGCATGCAATTACACTTCATGTACCAACAAAATAGATGTTTATACATACATAAAACGTCTTTGGCCACTATCGGGCACTCCCTAGACATCAAATCTATGATAAACCTACCGGAAGCTAGATAACAAAGCGGCTACCGGGTGAGCGCTAAACGCCTGCAATGCCTGACGCTGAACCTGTAGCGACGACCGCTCCACCTCGAACTCAGCCTGCCGCCTCAAACGCCCAGCCTCTCGCACTTCCACATCCATCCGCCGCCTCTGGAGATCACTCAGACGTCTCTGCAAGTCCGACAGCTACCTCTCTATCTCCGCCACCTCTCTGTCGATCACGACCAACTCTCCGTTGATCTCTGATCGTTCCACCTCCAACCCTTGGCGCCGCTTCTCGAGCAGCATCTCCTCCATGCGTACCAAGGCCATCCTCTCGCCCACACCACCACCCTCGCTCCTCGACCTAAAGAACTCGGCCAACCAATCTAGCTGCACACCTAAAGAGGTGAACGCCGCGAACTCTGTCAGCGATCGCTCAATGAACCCTGTCGTCCAGCCCGCCGCGGGAACACTCGCAATGGGCAGCAGCCACTCCACAAACCCTGAGTACACCCATCTCTGCAGCACCGGATTCTCCAAATTCACCCCCTCAAACGTCTGCGGGTACGCTGCCTTCACCATCTCTAACCGACACACTGTCTCCGAAGGTAGCTGGAGGTTCTCCCATACTACCACATCGGCCTGGCCACTCGACGATCCCCTACTCGCCTCCCCGACTGCTGTGCCACTCAACACCATCACAGGCCTCTCACGCACTTCTCCGGCTGCCTGTACACCGACGGTCATCGAGTGCATCGCCATCAACGTCGCACTCGCCTCAACAGCCGACCCTGACGGCACCACTACAACAGCCTGCACCGGCTGCACCGGGATCTCCACCTCCTGAATCGGGACCGCCACTGCAGGCTCCAACTCCATCAAATCCCCCCGCTCAACCACCGCGGCCCCCGTCGCCGCGTCTGTCCACCAGTAGCCACTGGCATCGAACATCAACGACTCATCGACCAAGCCACCATACACATCATCCACCCCCTCCTCGACATCTGGTGGTGGACTCACCCTGCCACTCGCCCCGGTCCCCGACACGCCGGCCGCTACCGGCTCATCCCTGCCTGCTGGCTCATCAACCTCGGCTACTCTCGCCTCCTCCGTCTCGACCGCTACATTTGCATCGCTGCCGCTCTCCACCGCTTGTCCCCCGTACCCCTGTCCAAAAACAACCATTAGCATATCCATTTTTTTAAATAACATCAATAAATGAGATTTAATCAAAAGCGGCCACAGTCCGACCTACCTCAACCACTGGCTCCTCCGACGTATCTCGCGGCCTCTTCGATCTTGTCAGCCGCAAGTCTGAAGAACCCGCGCTCGCCTGACGAGCCCCCTCCATCATACCAACTCGCAATAACGACAGCGGCCCCTTGCCGGCCCCTGGCACCCGCGATACCGCCAACACTAGCTCCTCCCCATGGTCCTCCTCTGGAGCCTCCTCCTCAGACTCCTCGCCCTCCTCGTCGGGATCCCTCTCCGAACTCACAACCGCATTCCCCGTCACTAACACCAGCATGCCGGCCTGCCTCGCCGCTGTCATCGATACCAAGCTCAACGCCCGGTCACAGGCAAACACGTCAACCAGTCGTTGTGTCCCTGATGGCTGTGACAACCACTCCGCCCAGACCGCCCGCAGACGCTCCCACCACTGTGCATACTCCACCGTCACCGCCCCCACTGACGCTCTCCCCGGCCTCCTCCATGCGACCACCGGCACCGGCCACTCACGAACTCTGTCATACCGCGTGTATCCGAATGCGGTCGTCACACTCCACGGGCTACGATACCCACACGGCGGCTCCAAGTCATAACCAAATGTCCGCGACAACCGGTCCGGGCAATACCGAGCCACGTAATATAGGTTCTCTGCAGGCTTCCCGCCATCATCAGTCATCACTGGCAGCCAACCTGGAAAGTAGGCCACCAAGAGCACAACGTCCGCCGGTGGCAACCCCCCTCTTGGTCAAATCTATCGTCATCTCCTGTCCATGCAACCAGGGGGGTACTCCGTATGACGCATGCATCTCTCTATACGGTCGTGCTATGCATGCCTCCCTCGCATCTATCAACCGCGACAACGGGCACTCCGGCCTCTTGATTCCCGCCCATGCAAATGCCCGCGCCCCGCTACACCACAGTGCCACTTCCCGCGATCTGCCTCTGTGCATCACTGTCCTCGTCCTCGGTGCTGGATGCTCAAGCGGATATCCTGTCGGACGATAGTCTGGAAAACACTCATACAAGTACCGCTGCAGAAACATCCAATCCATGTAGGTCGCCACTTGGTACCGCCCGTGCGACCTCTTCACGTCGTTCACAAACTGATCCAACCGTGAATACATGGTGCCCAGATACACGGGAGCTAGCCCAACACGCTTCCCCTGCGCCATCCGAATCGCCAGGGGAATCACCTTCGCGGATATGCCGTCCTCCGGCGTCCCTTCAAACACGAATCTGCAAAACAAGACAACACGCCAACGCATTATATACAACCTCAACTCGCATCACATCTACAAACATACAAACAACAGAACGCATCATACTTACCTCGACAAGTACATCGTAAAAAAGGCCACCATCTCGTACCGCTCGTCCTTGTGATACGGCCCCATCACGAAATGGGCCGCATTGCCCAATTTCTGCCCTGACCTCACCTGCGGCGTGCCATAGAACAATCGGAGTCACCCGCTATATGTCTCCTTCCGATGCTGCTTCGTCTCCGCCAAAATATCAATTAACTGCGTCTGCAACAACCGCTCCTCATTAGTCAGCCACGTCACACGTGCGTCCAACTCTCCATGCATCGGCAGCCCTGTCAACATCATCACATCTAGCAGCGTCGACCCAATCTCTCCGAACTCAGTCACAAAGGTATGTGTCTAAGTACTCCATCGGGACAACAACAAAGTCATCCCAGGCGTGTCTCTGTACAACTCCACCCCCCTCGCCGTAATGTCAATCGCCGGCACCAACCCCAACACATCCAATAATGCCGCCCACCTCGGCACCTCCATCATGTGCTCACACCAGAAGTCCCACCCAATCGGCATCGCACCGTGACCCTTGAACACCACAGGTGCCCAGGGTATATCCTCACGCTCCACCAACACCCCCGCCACATACCTCGGTGACGGCACGGGCGCATCCTCCCAGCTCGGAGCCCGCACATATGGTGACGGCACTCGTGGCTCCTCCCCCATCGACGCACCACTCCAAGGCACTGTGAACGCACCATCTGCTACCCGGATGGCCAGCTCCCTCCACAACTCCCGACCAGGCACGGCCGGTACTACCCCTTTTACTCTCAACGGCGTGGCCGTCTTATCCGGGTCCGGATCATACGTCATCACCGACGCATCATCAAATGAAAGTGGCACTCTCGTCTCACCACCTCCCGCAGCTTCGGCTTCATCTATCGGCGGGGGCGGCACCGGTTCCGTCGTCACATTTCGCAGTGGCCGCGCCGCACTCGCCGCCCCACCTCGTGGTTTCACCCACATCTGCTGCTTCAACTTTTTCAGAATGGGCACCGGCTCAACGGGCGTGACCTTGCCCGCGGCTCTTGGCCCCGCCAACCCCCCTCCAGCTCCCGACCCCCCTGCCCCCGCCGACCTCCCTCCAGCTCCCGACCCCCTGCCCCCGCCGACTTCCCCCAGCTCCCGACCCCCTTCCCCCGCCGACCTCCCTCCAGCTCCCGAGCCCTTCGGCACCGCCGAACCACCTCCCGCTCCCGACCCCTTCGGCCCGCCGACCACCTCCCGCTCCCGACCCCTTCGGCCCCGACGCCTCCAGCTCCCGACCCCCTCGGCCCCGCCCCCTTCTCTCCTACCTTCTCTTCCTCTTCCCCCGCGGCAGCATCCCCCGACCCTCCTCTTCCGGCCGACCCCCTCGCGTGGCCGACCCCCTCCCCTCTCCTCCCTTTCTTCCCTCCCTTCTCTCCTCTCCCCCGTGTTGGCCGACCCCCGGGGTCCGACCCTCGTTGGCCGACCCCCTCCCTTTCCCCTCTTCTTCCCTCCTTCCCCCTTCCCCTCTTCTTTCCTTCTCTCCACCCCCGCCGACCCCTTGGCCACGCCGACCCCCATCTGCGGCTGACCCATCGGCCATTTGCTTTCCCTCTCTCACCATTTCTTCTCTTTTTCTCCTCTCTCAACTTTTCCAAATGTGGAATGTTTTTTTACAAACCACCCTCCCCCCTTCCCTATTTATAGAAGTGGGCCATCCAATCTCAACCACCCATTTTTTTCAAAAAAAAAAAACTCTCCTTTTCCCGGTACTTACGCATATTCCCAACGTTAATGTTTCACTCCCCAAGCGCATTCAACATCGTTTATGCGTGCGATGCCCGCTCGGGTTGCCCCTCCGCGCACCCCGCACGCAGGGGGCTTATGTTCACAACCTATCCGGACCGCACCCCAGGGCCCGCTAAAAGACTCCAGTGGCACGACACGTCACCCGCTCGGTAGTCAAATTTGCTCAACATCATTCCTCGGTCAAAACGCTCCGATGCTCAAACATCGCCATGCTCGATCAAAGCGCTCCGCGCCTTAAAACATTCAGACAGATCGAAAGTACATCCCCCCCGAGGGGTCGGCCACTCCCTTGAGAAGGGGGTCGGCCACCCCCGTAAAGGGGGTCGGCCACTCCCCTGAGAAGGGGGTTGGCCACCCCCCTGAGAAGGGGGTCGGCCACCCCTTTTGTGAAGGGGTCGGCCAACCACCTTGTGAGGGGGTCGGCCACCCATTTTGTGAGGGGGTCGGCCAACCCCCTTGGGAGGGGGTCGGCCACCCCTGTTGTAAGGGGGTCGGCCAACCACCTTGTGAGGATGTCGGCCACCCCTTTTGTAAGGAGGTCGGCCAGCCACCCTGTGAGGGGGTCGGCCACCCCTTTTTGTGAGGGGGTCAGCCACCCCTTGAGGAGGGGGTCGGCCACCCCTTGTCCTTAGTGGGGAGGGGACCTGCTTACCGCTGCTATTACACCACTCAAAGCATTCAGCAATGCTCACTCATCGCTAGTGGTCGCGTGACGCCCATTATCGCCCGCACAATCAACCGGGGCTCCGGCCCTCGCGGCGGGACGGGCTCACAACCCTAAAGCCCTCGCCGGCACAATCAACCGGGGGCTCCGGCCCTCGCCCGCACAATCAACCGGGGGCTCCGGCCCTCGCCCGCACAATCAACCGGGGGCTCCGGCCCTCGCGGCGGGACGGGCTCACAACCCTAAAGCCCTCGCCGGCACAATCAACCGGGGGCTCCGGCCCTCGCCCGCACAATCAACCGGGGGCTCCGGCCCTCGGCACAATCAACCGAAGGCTCCGGCCTTCGCAACAGGGGTTAGACTCACAGCCCTAAGGCCACCGCCGGCACAATCACCCGACAGACTCATGGGGGGGCTCCATTCGCAATGCCCCGGCATGAGGACCCTTCGCCACAGACTCTGGATATCAAGTTGCGAGCATGTACACTCATGTTACCATTGATCATCGACACCACCAGGGCAATGAACCGCGAGTCACTCCGGGACGGGAGCAGGTCCTCGGAGGGCATCGTGTCCGGCACGCCTGGCAGTTGGCTGCAGGGGCAACCCTCACCGCTGCCAGGATCTCGGCGCGTCTCTTGACGCATCTCGTGGGATTCAGTAAGGGCTTGGACTGGAGGCTGGGGCAACGGGCTACTCTGACCATGCTACCGCAGTGTGGTCAGTCTCCTCAGACAGGCAGAGGGACGCTGCAAGGGCAGGACGACACGAACTCGGGGACCGGCAATTCGACGGACAATCAAGACTGCGAGACCCCTACGGCGACGTGTCACTCCCAGAGGACGACACGTGTCGGCTGATGACACGCGCATATTTGTGCCTATATATAGTGGATTCTGGAGCTTATTCAAGGACTTCTGCCTCATTTGACACTTTCACTTTCTCTCTAAAACCCATTCTCTCTGGATTTCTAGTGAGAGAAAGACATTTGGACTTACGACTTCGAACTCTCGACGTTGCACTCTTGACACAGACTGTCGACCGCTGGCCCTGTTCGTCGTCACCCTGCCTGCGCGACACTGCCAGCCCTCGCGACCTGCCTGAGGAGCCTTGCTCTCAGCCCTTACGCCATCCTTGCTGTCTCCCACTTTGCCTACTTGGAAGCCAACTCAGACTGCATCCCTTGTGGCACCTCAACGTGGCAAAGGACCCTCTTTCCGCACCAACAAACTTTAACATAACATGATCAGAAATCCCAGGTTTTACTGCTAAAAATTAAGTATAGGAAAAGTTTCCATCCAACCTTCATTCTGTAGAACCCTATCCAGTTTGCACATGATAGCCGAGAACCTCTCTGTTGTTACACCAAGTGAAATACAACCCTAGAGTATGCATATCCTCAAGATGTGCTTCATATAAGCACTTATTAAACTCCTCCATATCCTTTTTACATGCCTCTCTTCCACCATACTTCGCATTCTCATTCCTGATGCTATTAAAGTCTCCAGCCACAATCTATGGGTTAGTGCCAATTAAAATGGCATCGTGCACAAGGCTTGTCAAGGATAAATCTCTTTCTCACCTTTGTTAGTAGCATATGCAAAGGTAATATAAAAAGGATTCGCAGAACTATGATTGAGCACGTTACCAGTTAGATGTTGGCTTGATTTATTGACCATTTCTAACTGTACTTTTGTCCTATTCCATCCCATCCATAGCCTTGAAATATCTTTGTTG